>VZRW01009670.1:0-14780 GCA_013398125.1 Aegotheles bennettii
TGTCTTTGCTGCTGCATGGCTCTTCATCTCTTACATTCACTGAGACAGCAGACTGAAGGACCTAGCTAGCACACTGCTAGCATATCAGTAGCAAGAAAGTAGGTGTGACTGAGAGGCACACGCAAGCAAGCCAGGGGCAACTTAGGCTTATTCCCTTCTGTAGTCTCCAGACTCATATTCACATTTATGTTATGCTATATGTTCATAATGTATAATAATATGTACATTACATGAATTTGGCTTATATTGTAACAGAAACAATGCTATATACACTGCACAGGGATGAGTCCACAATGNTGACACCAGGCTCAGAGCCAGATATTGATCTGCTGGCTCTTCCTGTTCCTTCCCTCATACTTCCCTGCAACTGGAGGGATAGAGAAGACCACTTGTGCTCCTGGTCCCTTAACCAGGTTTCCCAGGGCCCTGAAGTCTCTCTTGATTGCCCTCAGACTTCTTGTATCGACTTCATCGCTGCCTACCTGAAAAATCAATAATGGATAATAATCTGAGGGCTACACCAAGGTAGGAAGCTTTTTCTTTACATCTTTAACCTGGGGAGGCAGCAGACTTCCTTAAGAAGTGGGTCCAGTCTGCATATTGGGCCTTCTGTTGCTAAGTCGCTGCTTTGTCCCATCCTGGAGGGACAGAAGTTGAATGTGTCACCTTGGAGGTCATTTGGAGCAGAAATGGTGATCCTGGTCTTACCAGCAGGCTTAGGCTGCAGCCTTGTTTGTCACTTAAAGTAACTGGTGGTGGTGCAAGCTGGCCCAGAAATTTGAGGTCTCTGGGGAATTAGACTTGGAAGGTGGACATCTTTCAAAAGAATGAATATTTTATAAGAAGATGGGTTTCTGAGGACTACAATGAGACTGTGTCCTGTATCTTACCTCGGCTGCATAAAAAGAAGGGTGGCCACCAGGATGAGCAAGGTGATTCTGCTCCTCAACTCTGCTTTTGTGAGACCCCACCTGGAGAACTGCATCCAGCTCTGGGACCCCTAACACAAGAAATACCTGGACCTAATAGAGTGGATTCAGAGGAAGGCCACAAAAATTTATATGATGACTGAAACACCTCTGCTATGAAGACAGGCTAAAAGCATTGGGATTGTTCAGCCTGGAGAAGAGAAGGCTCTGGGGAGACCTAATTATGGTCTTGCGTTATATAAAGTGGGCTTGTAGGAAAAATGCAAAGAGACTTCTTGCCTGAGCTTCTGGTGATAGGAGAAAATGATAACATGGCTTTGCCAAGGACAAATAGTGCCTATCAAATTTGGTGGCCTTCTATGATGTGGTTACAGATTTGGTGAATAAGGAAAGAGCAACTGATGTCATCTACTTGGACTTGTGCAAAGCATTTGACACTGTCCCACATGACATCACTAAATTAGAGAGATATAGACTTACTGGGTGGACCACTCAGGGGATAAGGAATTGACTGGGTGGTCGCACTTAGAGAGTTGTGGTCAACAGCTCAATGTCCAAGTGGACATCAGTGACAAGTGGTGTTCCTTAGGGGTTGGTATTGGGGCCAGTGCTGTTTAACATCTTTGTCAGTGACATGGATGGTGGAATTGGGTGCACCCCCAGCAAGTTTGCTGACAACACCAAGCAGTGTGGGGTGGTTGACATGCTAGAGGGAAGGGATGGCATCCAGAGGGACCTTGACAGGTTTGAGAGATGGGCCCGTGCAAACTGCATAAAGTTCAACAAGGCCAAGTGCAAGGTCCTGCACATGGGTCAGGGCAATCCCATGCACAAATACTGGCTGGATGAAAAATGGATTGAGAGCAGCCCTGAGGGGAAGGATTTGAGGGTGTTGGTTCATGAAAAACTCAACATGAGCCAGCAGTGTGTGCTTGTAGCCTGGAAAGCCAACAGTATCTTAGGCTGCATCAAAAGAAGCGTGACCAGAAGGTCGAGGGAGGTGATTCTCCCTCTCTGCTTCCGTGGAACCCCATCTGGATTACTGTGTCCGGTTCTGCAGTCCCCAACATAAGGACATGGAGCTGTTGAACCGAATCCAGAGGAAGGCCACGAAGATGATCAGAGGGCTNGGCATGGAGTGATAGGACAAGGGGAAACAGTTTCAAACTGAAAGAGGGGAAATTTAGATTGGATATTAGGAAGAAATTCTTTCCTATGAAGATGGTGAGACACTGGTACAGGTTACCCAGAGAATTTGTGGCTGCCCCTTCCCTGGCAGTGTTCAAGGCCAGGCTGGATGGGACTTTGAGCAACCTGGTCTGGTGGATGGTGTCCCTGCCCATGACAGAGGGCTTGGAACTATATTATTTTTAAGGACCCTTCCAACCTAAACCATTCTATAAGAAGGCGCAGTGGTTTGAAATGGTAAGAGGGTAGGTTTAGATTGAGTATAAGGAAGACATTTTTTATGATGACAGTGGTGAGACACTGGAACAGGTTGCCTAGGGAAGTCATAGATGCCCATACCTGGAAGTGATCAACCTGAGGTAGTGAAAGATATTCCTGCCCTTTGCAGAGGAGGTGGACTGGATGATCTTTAAAGGTTCTTTCCAACCCAGACCATTCTACGGTTCTATAGCAGCTAGGGCTCAAATTTCTGTTTACAGCCAATAGTAGTTCAGAGTCTGTGCTGTTCGGATTCTTCCTTTCCAGTTTGTATTAGCAGTTAGCTAGGTCTTCCAGAAAAAGAAATGGACAATTCTGGTCTCAATCCTGAGACATTTATATTAATGATAAACTGATTTTAGATATCATGTTTTTAGATATCTTGTAGTAATTCTTTTAGGAGCTGTGTGTATCTTTTATATTTATTTGCTTGATGCTTTTGTCTTTTGTGTCTTCTGTTGCTTTAGTTAACCTTTTAAGAATATATGCTATAACTTTTGAAACAATTGCAATAGCTATTGAGAAAAACTATTCTGACATCAAAATGACGTGAGATTTCAGATTTTGTAAAAGCCATATTGTTTTATGAAGTAATTAACAAATACTTTTTAGAAAAACAGCTGCCAATTTTGAGGAAACTGTCGATATGTCAGATAGTTCCTCTTAGCAGATGTGTTAACACAGGGTAAAAATTTGCTGTGCAGCTGGGCAATGCAAAGCTTTAGCCGTAGTGCCATGGAGGCTGTGTTCATACCGTGTCTCAGTTTGATGACAAGACACTCATCTGTGGAGATTTTTTTTCAGTGCTTACAAATCTGGTTTGTTATGGGGACAATACAAGTTAACTGATCTCGGTGTGTTTTGTGGGTAGGTGTAACAACTAACAAGCTAGAACTTCCAAAAAGATAAATTCAAGAATTGATACCAAGCCTTGCTATAAATGTCTAATTTGCTCAGAGGATCATTTTATATACAATGATTTTAAAAAATCTGTTTTAAATAAAATATTTCTGAGTAGTATTAATACATTTCAGCTGTAGCTATGGATAATCAAATCAAATTCAATGGAGACTAACAATAGGTTTATCTGACTTGACTTAAAAAAATTCCGAGAATAGATAATATAAAAATGTAAATTCAGCTTTGGTATGTGGACATTTTTTACTATTTTTTTACTAAAGAAATTTCCTATTGAAATGTGTGGTTATTCTGTGTATTTGAATTGTTCATGCCTGTATTGAAGAAAAATAGATTTATTCTTTTTTTTTTTTTAGAGAAAATTTGTGTAATAATTTCTTCTTTCTTTTGCTGTTACTCTGATTTGCCTCATTGATCAGCTCTGTCAGTCCCAAAGTTAGCAATTGCTTATCAGAGATTAATTTGATCAGCATGGAAAGTGACTAATTTCATCTTTGAGCTGCGTAACTGATTGAGGAGTAAGTATGACAGAACCTTTTTAGATTTGTTTGTTCTGTTATTAGGGAAACTTAGACTAATGGTTTTATTCCAAAGATTGCTAAAGTGCTGGACTCTTTCTCCTAACAGAGGTATGCACTCCTCATTTTTTATTAAGAATAATATTTACAAAATCCAAGAAACAAATTTAAACTACGTGGATTAGTCTGAAGGCTGTTCCCAGTCAACATGGCAATCTGGAGAAGAGTTGGTCTCCGTGAGGAAGCCATATTCTAGAATTAGTACGTACCACATATACTCTGTACTGCATTACACATCCTACATGCACTGCACAAAATTACAGTTGAAAGTACAGTCTTAACTTTAGCCTGATGAGAATGTTTAATGATGCATTAAGATCATTTTAGTAAGTCTGATAGTTATAAATTTTTACTCATCATAAATACACAAAATTTATATCTGAAGGTCTTACCTAATTAAAAAGTGCATCTTGTCTGCATTGTAGATAAATTTGTAGCCATAGTGCGTGTCCGTTCTGAGATCTGAATTATATTTTATAATTCCAATACCTTATAAAGTCATGACTTTATAATATAGACTATAAAACAAGAAGGCAATTCATTCTTCTGCTACATTGCTGCCATACTCTAGAGATGAATCCACCAAACACTTCTTGGTTTGTGATCAAAACCAGATTTTAAAATTAATATATGAGTGCACACATAACACAAACAGTTACTGGTGCTTCAAAGCGAAACCCCGTGCACTAAGCTTGAGTGTGATTGTTGTATAAAACTTGTTAAGCATACTGTGTGTAAAGAAATATGAAGGGAAAATAGCATAGCAGGTACATTTCCAGTCTCTTGACAGAGTTAATTCTGTGTGGAAGGGGAAGAATACAGAGGTAAGGATTGTGAGACAGGAGCTGCACTGTCTGGAATCACTGACGTGGAGCTATTAAGAGAGAGAAGGAGCCCTGGATTGAAGCATTTTGTACTGCTTCTGCAGACACAAAACTAACAGTGCTGCTTGAATTAGTTTTTCCATGGTGGTGTTTCCATGTGCTGTGCTGCAATGCTGCCACATAAAGTGGATATTTTGAAGTTCTTATTATACATGCTTTGTAACTGAAATCATCAGCTATTTCCAAATAAACTATGGTTTATTTGGAACTGTAGCCAGGAATGGAGTAAGTGCTTCAGAAAATGATCCATTTTGTAGCTAAAATGCATTGCTTAAAAAAACCCCCAAACACATACATGCAAACCCCAGCCTAACTACCGATCTTGTGTTCAGTATGTTTAAGTGCTGTAAATGTTGACACCCTATGAACGTTCAATAGATGTCTCATGTAACTAGCCTACAAAAAATACTGTAAATTTGGGGGCTTTTTTTAACTACCTTATAAATATTCATATGTTTTACAACTTGTGGAAATTACATTGTTTTAAATCGTACAACAGAGCACTTCCTGTGAGCATGGAAGCATACTTACAGAGCACAATTATGATATCTGCATATTTTAAAATGTATTTATCTGCTTAATGAAAAGGAACTGATGTTTTTAACTAGAAAAATGCACTCCAAAAATTCAGTCTTTTTATGGTAGCAATGTCTGTTGTTCTGAGCCTTCCCATAACTTTGGAAGTCTAAGGTACAAAAGTGTAATGCAGAAATTAGCACAGTAGCTATAGTTAATGTGCACCAATTACCAACTTGGAACTGAGGTGCTAGTGGACAGATAAAACTGAATTAGAAACTGACCACATCTTTCATTATGGAACTAGACTTGTGTAGTTATTTTTATTGGTCTGGTTCAATAAGAACATGAAGCTTAGCAGCTTACAGATCTCTCTGGGAGCCTTTCTTTGAATGCATACTCCAGAAAGGTGGAATTTTTTGCCAATGGTATAAGAATGCATGAATAAAACTCGGGCACAGACAGACCTGAACCTGGTTGTTTTGGTTTGTGTTTTTATTCAGCTGTATTGCTCAGTAAGTTTTGAATCTGTGTGTTTGGTATTTTTATCCTGTAGATGGCAAAATGCTAATGATAAACTAAATGCCTGTCTTAAAAGATAGAAAAGGGAGTTGGGGAAAAAACCAATTTTGTCAAACACTCTATTACAGGTGATTAGAACAAGGAGTTTAAAATGTGTGCTGCAATTGAAAAACATGAGAAATTACATTTATGTGAAGCTGGTATGACCTTCATTGTCTGATAGCGGGAAATATTACTTCTACAGTAACCATACTATACTTTTAGCCCGATGGTTGTTAAGCAGAAAGCTTAGCATGTATAAATATAGATAGGAATTGTCAGGTCACATTTCAGTGAGAGTTCATGTTAAGCAGTAATATAAATGTAAGAGCTTACAATGAAATGAAATTCATAATGTAAAGGCCAAACCTGCCCATAAGAGTCTTTTAAGGAAAGCTGTTGGACTGAGAAGATTCTAATTTTGTTTTAATAGGTGGTGACATAGTACAACAAAACTAGGGCATTTCTGCTACATAAAATGTGATATAAATTATGGCTCAATTCAGCAGAAAACCTGCATCTGCTTCCGTGTGGATGATCTTTCCATGCAACAAAAACTACTTCCTTTTAAACATTAATGCTGCTTTTAGATCAAAACAAAATAAAACAAAACAAAAGCATAAATAAATAGCTAGCTGTTAAATTTTTTAACTTTAAAATACTCACTGAACTTTGTGGTTGCTGAAGTGTTCTAGTGATTTAAATTCAAGCATTCTGTATTAGCATAAGTAAAATATCAGTTTATGGTCATCACTGGTGCTGTGCTTGTTTGTACCTTATCTTCAGCAAGCACATTAATGTAAGAGCAGTGTAGCAGTGAGCCGTCATAACCTATGAGAGAAGGTGCAGAGCTAAAGGCACGAAATCAGTTTGCATGGAAACTCAGCAGATCGCTTCTAGTCAGTGTTTCATGTGAAGATACAACGTTGTCTGACCCAACAGCTGTGAAGCTTTTAATGAAGTATGTTTAAACTAAGATGGTTTATCAGAAACCACAAGCAGTCTCAGCATAGACAGGTGATTACAAGAACATTTCTAATATATTTTTGACTTTTTTTAAAGTGTATTTTTTTGAGGTATGCTTAATACACTTTAATACTGAAAACGAGTAAAATTTTGAAAGCCACACTAAAAGAACAGCCGTGTTTCAGCAAACTGAATGTATATTTAGCAGTCTGTCACCATCAGTGATCACTATCAGATACCTAAGAAAGAATATGAGGAAATGAAAGCTTTTAGTAATACTTCCTCGAGCAACCAGCTCTTTCAGCATTTCACAGTTCAGGAACTTTCTCAGTCACAAGTAGTATTTATCAATTCAATAAACTCGGTGAATTTTATTTTTTCTTCCATTAAGGTGCCTAATTGCTTTCTGAACTTGAACATCTACTTATATCCAGAGCATCTTTGACACCAACTTTCACGTTCTACACCAGGTTAGCTGTCATGTATCTCTCTTAGACACTAGATGCTTGGGAAGTCTTGCTGTTAACCTTCCTAGCTTAGTTCCGCAGTGCTTATGCAAAATCCAGCCTTTCTTATTTTAACTTCTGAAACTGTGCAATAGCCCTGCTGTATGAAAGAACTGGTAATTCTGTGCAATAATTGTAGAACTTCAGAGGCTGATACTCAGAATGGAAAATCGTAAAATGCTGCTACTTGTTTAAGGATAATTTTGTTCCCTGTAAAACATCCAGGTTTGCTTATCACAGGTTCAGTCCCTGCATAGTAACAGTGAAAGCTCTAAGGTACACTAGTGTGCTGATGCCCTTAGGATTTTAAAAACTTGCCTTAGACTGGCACTCAACAACTTTAGCAAAGACTGGTCACACTGCTAGAGCCTGATTTCACAGATCTCCCCTCTGTCGCTGCAGCTTGACAGTGGTAAGGAAATTCAGAAACAGCTGCATCATTAGTTGAATTGGCAGGTTCTGATGTTGATAATGCATTGCAGTATTTCATGATGTGAGGGAAAATAATCTGGAAAGGACAATAGCTATACTTTTTCCATTTGAATGCCTATTTTGACATCTTGCATGTTTTACCTATACTTAGTTTCTAATTTTTCACATCTGCTGACACTGTGCTAACCTGTTAGAATTGTCCTCAACAGTCACATTTTGGAATTTTCAATAAACAGTGAAGGTCTCAATTTCTGAGCACTAATAAATAAGAAGATGTAGGCTGGTCAGCTGTCTTCTAATTATATGCTCTTTTAAAGTACTTGAGGCAGATATTAAAATGTCAGTGTGACATGAGTCGCAATCTTGGAACACATGAAAGGAGCAATATTAATGCTGCAGCATGTGCACCACATTTGAAGGGAGTTTGGTTTTGTTTGTAATGTTCATTCCCCCTCTAGCCACAGGCCTCCTAAATTGAACTTTTATTCTGGACTCTTTCATTTTTTTTCAATGTGAATTCCTGGCTTAAGTCTTGAGAACGTTTTTTAAACATATTTTTTTCTGATCATCTGGCAAGTATATCCTCTAATTTGTTTTAAACAACAGTGTAAATTTGCACTGTAGTTAGAGAAAGTGCTATTAATTACTATTATACATATGTGTCTGTAACCAATTCTAACTTTATTTTGTCTGTCTTCGTGATGTTATTTTCCCCCAGGCTTCAGCTTCTATTTCAGTACTCATTTTAGCCTGTGTATTCATTGATATAAAGACTTGTCTTTACTTGTAATGTAAGTTACCATGCTACAGCATTAATATTTACAGAGGAAACACTGTCTTCTGACACTATACATACAAACGCTCAGTAATAATGGACAGAATACTCTGGAGAGCACCTAGTAATACTCTAACTTCATAAGCGTTGTATTGGCTGCTTGTTTATTGTATATTTGCCATTCACTATGTATGATTCTTCCATGGATAAAGTTTGTAACCTTCTGGCTGGTGAAGGGTAAAAATTGCAGGCATACACAAAATAATTGGTTTAGATCACCCCGTCTTCAAGAGGAAAATACACTTCACTGCAAGCTGTCCATGCAGAAATGATGCATGGGGGAAAGAGTCACTGATCTCACGTAGATAATCTGACTGTTTCACAGGCAAACCAAGTAAACAAAACAGCTCCTCCAAGTAACTTTTCTGATAGAAAATCAACTGCTTGCTTTCTCATATCTCTGTATTTCTCCTTATGCAAAAGCTGTAAAAGTGTTTTTAAACCTACTTCAGCCCAAAAATGTTTATTGTCTAAGGAGGTGAGCCTTATCAGCTGTTTCACACAAATTCAGAGGTTTTTTTTGAAAGGTAAATTTGACTTATGTATTTTGGATACCCTATTCTACCTAGCTCACAGAAATATTGTGAAGAGCCTTGCCTGTGAATTTTTTGAAGATGGTCATGTGATGAGCATTGAAGGTCCTTGTGTCTGCCTGACACATGGAACTTGTGAAGTATGCATAATGCCTTAAATTATGTGTTCAATACAATTGCAAATTGTTTGCCTTTTTTTTTCCTGGGTTGTGCATGTGAGCAAGCCTATTTCAGAAAGTGACAAGAGACTCATCGTTGGACAGGAGGATAGAATGTACTTGTAGATGTTTTGAGTGATTTAGAATGTGTGGATGTAGATTATGGTTCAAGATACACTGAAGGAGTCAATAACCTTTTCTGGTCTGTCTAGACCTTGAGGCAAGGCTTGTCTGGTTTAAATTGTGCCATGGGGTGTTTGCTTCTTTTGTTACAACTCTGACTGTGGTAGATGGTCACGGGTGCCCAGAAGAGCTGAGGGAGCTTGGGCAACAGTCTCTGCATGCTGGAAGAGCTGCTCGGACATTGGAATCCACAGGACAAATACGGAGTTGAGCAGAAAATCCTTGCCTGCTTGCCATCTCTTTCTCGTGCTCCTCCTCTTGCTCTGGCTGGGAGGTGAGTACGTGCAAGGCAGTCTGAGCTGGAGGCTGGGCAGTCGTGCAATTGTTAGTTTTGACACTTGATGGCAGCATTGACTACGTGTTTTAGTCTAGTTTTGCCGTTCTAAGGCTAGACACAGCTCTTGTTCAGCCTCGTTAAACATCAGTCGTGTAAAAAGATTGATAACAATGCAAATGTATTTATGACCACTAGAGATAGTCACCTTCCACCCCAATTAGCCTTTGAATTGATTTAGTGAGAAAAACATCTATTATAGAATAAAAGTCTTAGAGATTAGTGTTGCATTATTTCACTACATTTGAAATAGCTGTAGGTAAAAGGGCCTTACAGGCATCAATAAGCTTTAATATAATAAAGTGCTTCTAGGTTACATCGGAGGCATATTTCATGTCGAAGGTTTGTTTGCTGAGTAAAATATAACTACAGGTATGTTGTGTTATGCTGTGCATCTGTGGCATTTACAAAATCTAGTTTAGAAAATTTTTCTTCTGTTCCTTTTATTTTTAAAAGGGATTAGTTCATGACAAGTTGCTTACAATAAAATCATTGATTAAAAAACCTGTACTTCTTTTTGAAAGCTAACAGAAATCAATTATGTTTTGAAGTTGTCTGATTTTTTTGTATTTTCCCATCTTCCCCAATGCAGTTTGCTGAAAAGAGCCTGGAGTGAGAGGGTTGGTAATGGTTCTCACTGTGGAGTGCGAGTCCTAGGTACATTCTGATGACTGATGAGTACTGCTAGGAAAGGATACAGGAAAGAAGAGACTTTGCCACTTGACGTGGAGCAAAAGGAAATTATTACGAAGGGCTGGTATAGCTTAATGCTTCTAATTTAAAGACCTAATGTAAGTCATATTGAGTTTCCATTACAGGTGAGAAATGCTATTACTTCCAAAGGCAAAATTGCCCTAATATTTTGCAATATTTTACTGGTTTTGCTGCTTTGCAGCTAGGATATAAAGTAGCTTTCTTATGAAGGAGCACAATGTGAACAGCTTTTGAAAACAGAACTGGAGCTGTAGCTGGGTGCTTCCCAATTAAGATTCCCCCCCCCTGCTTTTCTAGTGTAAAATCTATGCAACTCTATGCTTTCTATTTATGTATTCATTTGTGTTTATATAAAGGATGAAGCTTAATGAAGTCTATACAGTCACAGCAGGATAAACCACTGTGAGATCAGATGTGGCCCTGTGCTGTGTGTGAGAGCAAGACCTTTGAGCTGTGAGTGTTCTTATTCTCTTCATTGTTCCTCAATCCATCTTTATTTACTACCTAGTTTATATGTTTAACACCCTTTAAACATTAAAGGTAATTTCCAAATATACTTCTATCCTTTTCACTTTTAGGGAAAAATTATAAGTTACTGTGATTTTTATGACAATAGAAAAATATTTTATCCACTTCAGCATGCTGGTTTTGAGGGCTGAAGCCACAAAGGTCACCTTCCACTCCCCACAGCAGCTATTGTGACTATTTCAAAGCCTGCTCTGAAATTTACCTAAATTCATAAAGAATACATATTTCCAGATGACAAAATATTTTTATTGATGCCAAACAAAACCAGCCTGCTTGGTAGAAAGTTTTAACTTCCCTTTAGATATTTGTATTTGTGGTTTGCTTTCCATCGTTTAATCGATGGGTATGTAGACAAAGAACAATGATAAGAAAGAAACAAATTAGCAATCTTTGCCCAGTATTTCTTTGAAAGCACAACAGGGCTGAAATGTTTGTTAAATCTAGATTGTCCTGTAAAAATTAAAAAAAAAATCCCTAAAGTGAGTAACTTGACTTTTAGTTTCTTTTGTAACCCTGTTTTGGATATCTACGGTGCACTGCAGCATTGATAACGGATAATACAATGCTATCCCACTTAGTCATTGTGAAGCATGCTTCACAATCAATCAAAAATCAGCTGGATGCAAAATCTCCTGAAGGCAGCCTAGATCTTATGGGATTCATCTTTATGCATGTGTACATAAGTGTGAGATACGTAAGCTTTAAACATAAACAGCATGCATGCAAACTGCACTGGGATTTAAAACATGTATTGTACATTCTGCAGAATGTTTGCTTCTGCATATCTCCAATTCTAAAGAAATAACCAGTTTGATAAAAATAATATCCAGGGAGCTAAAATTGGCATTGATTTTTAATTTACACAGAAGTTATTACAAATATATATCAGTGTCAATTAAAGCAGTTTCATTGCTTACAACATATAGGAAATCAAATTCCATAATTGCATTTGCCATGTGGATGGTAGCACTACTTCCAAGGTTCAAAGGTCACAGACAATTAGCATAACATTTAAAATTAAATTCACTAAATATTGTAGTCTTCGGTTGCTTGAAAATTTGATAGGAGGATATCACTGTTAAATATAAATAATGTATTCTAGCAGAAAACCTTAGTTGTTTTTTTCCCTGAGGTTTGCATTTTTAGATGCTTAATTTTGTATTCAGTTCATACAAAATGGTTTGTTTCATGCCTAGGTAACCAGATAGAGCTTATTTACATTATAGACAAGGATTTATGCAATGTTTGTAGTAGCCTGTGAACACAACAGTACAGATAAGATTAATAAAAAACAAAGGTAATAATTTGGCACTGGTTAAACATTTCATAAGATAGCAACAAAAAAAGTCCATTCAATCTATAGATGTAGGGCTGTATTTTTATCTGTTAGATTTTGTTTCTGATTTTTTTCCTACAGAATTTTTTTATTCAATTTCTTTTAAAATTGTACTCTATTTTCAAAAATTAAATCACATGTGTGTTCAAAGTCTAGTGAATCCTTTTCCAAGAAAGGAAATCTTAAATTGTGGAAGGCCTTTGTGCAAGGACATAATTTTAAGCAGGTATTCTGATAGTAAAACGTAGTTTAAAAGAAGAGATGCTATCCCAGTTTCTCCATAGATATAATTTGAATGGTTACAGAATTATTTCCACAACAATTTAATGATATGAAAGCCAGAACATGTCAATGTGGAACCTGCTCTGATTCAGTTTTGCTTTGTGTCCTGACTGGCAATCTCAGATGTGCTGAGATGATCTGCACTGTCAGCTGAATACAGGATCTATGCCCTTTATACACCTCTAGAAAAGAAGTGGAATAGTCTTGGGTATATTGTTGGAAGGTATTGCTAATGCTTCTTTAAATAAGGGCAAGCTGTCAGCTGTTCTCAGAGATGTGATGGCTCAGTCTCTCATTGTGTGTGAAACTACTGCTTGCTGCTAATGTGCTCTTTAATTGTTATCTGGTTTCTGAGACACTGGAAGATATTGTAGTCTATGGTGTTTCCCATGTGTTGGTGAAAGTTATTTTTGTCCAGTGAAAACAGCGATATGACTGGTAGTTAACTGGCTTAAAATCAGCCTGACTAAAAAGGCAGTTTTCAGAAAAGATTGAGATCTACAACAGTTCAATTGAGTGAACATTATTTCAGGCTGTACATGGGGCCCCAAAAAGTATATCTCATGTCCAGACCTTTGAAAGAGGGAGAAGTGCCACAAAACATGATCATAAATTCCTCAAAAAGTTTTCCCATCCTTAACAGATGAGAATGTTGTGACCGATGTGCAATATTTTACATATGCAAGATGTTAGAACATCTTGGTTTAAATTTAAAAATGCATAGGAATATCCCACATTACTGAACATAATCAAACCAACCTTGAATTAGGGAAACAAGGCAACATACCATTGTCTGGGTTAGTGTACTGCAGATTTCTAGGGGTATACATAAAGTGAGTATTAGTGGATTCTGTAGGGAAGAATCTACTCTTTGCAAATAGGGTTAGTGTGCAAGGGTCTGTGTGAAGAATACTTGTGACATGAAGAAAACACAGATGAAAAAATATCATGCTTTTTGTCCAATTTACTATATTATTAAGAAAGCAAACTTTTGCAATTTTTGGCTAAACATAAAATGAGCATTATTTAAGGAGTAAGCTGTTTTTCTATTTTCTATATAGTATTGTAGAAAGTGGTCATGGGTCAGCAGTGAACTAATGATTATAGAATCCTAAATAACAACTTCATTGTTTAACACCTTGTGCATCAGAGCATGTCTTATAATTGGCTATTTGAAATCACTGTGATTTGTTTCTGGATAAAATCTGTGGTAGAATTAACGTGTTAATCTTGGTGGAGACATGATTTCTACTGGGAAAGTAAATGAGTTTGAAGCAAAGGTAAAGCAAACTCTCAAGAAATAACTTAAAGTTGCAGACTAATGTTGATATAGATGGAAATGTTTGCGGCAACTTCAGGACTGTAGTCCAAAAATGGGAAAGATTTGTTTGTTAGAAAATCAAAGGTTATGTTGACTCTAGATCATTATTCTTAACAAACAGAAATAACATTGTGGACTTGTATGTACACCAATTGCTAGACAGTATATCAATTGTCATGGCAGGTTATGGGTCACAGTACGAATGACTTGAATTGCTGAAGCATATGGCTTTTAATATTGAGTCAAGTGTGTGTGCATCCTATTGCTGTGTGAAAAAATGTTTCAAAAAGTAATAATGCTTTCAAAGATATACAAGAGTCACTTTATAAAAGCAAAGATCATTGAAGATTTTCCTGTTTCTTTTCTGTTTGACAGAAAGTGTAGGAAAAAATAGATATTGAGTCTTCAGTTTTAGGAGAACAGGGTTACAGGTAATCAAACCATATCAGGAGAACAGAGTTAGGAAGAGTAATACAGAGATATTTTAAAGATTTATAAACCAAAGAAGATTGAATCAGAGACTGATTTTTTTTTTAAGATGATGATTACTTTCTTAGCGAAGAAAGAAGTAAAGTTAATTTGCTCCTTGAAGCTTTGTCTGACATGTAACACCCTTAGCATACTCTGGTTTAGATGGTGTTAACTAATGTTATAGTTTGAAAGGGGCAGGCAAAAAATCTTAGGCTTTTGCTGCCAGGACCCAGTGAATGAGGGGTGGAGTTTAGGCCCCTGGCGTGAAAAGGGGTCTGGGTGTCAGGTGTCCAGTGTCAGGTGACAGTATTCCACCCATTTCCTGCCAGACTCTATAAAAGCCAGGAGG
>VZRW01009670.1:15084-44289 GCA_013398125.1 Aegotheles bennettii
TCTGTGATTTGTATATATGCATTTTCCCTTTTTCCCCACCTGTTACTCTTTCTCCCTGTGCCATTAAATTTGTTATAGTTTTTAATTTGCAACCTGAGCCTGTTTTTCCTTACTCCCCTTCTAATTTTCGGGGGGGAGTGATAGAAACAAAACTCTGTCTGGTTTGTGGCTTGCCCTGGCCGTTTGCAAAACCAGCACAGCTAATCAGTGTCCTCTTGAAAAACATGCAATTCTCTCTTACTGTCTCTTCCCTCTTTCCGTTATCTATTTCATTTTTCTTTTATTATGCTAAAAAGCTTTCACTTACAAGCTCTGTCACCAACTTTTCTTCAATGACCAGAGGCAAAACTAGTCTGAAACAGGGAGGATGTCTTAAAGCTGCATGAACACCTGATTTTTCTCACCTGAAAACGTTGAAACATGCCTCTAAGTAACAGCAGTAAAAGTTTATCCTGTGCAGACAATGCTAGGAAATTTGGTGAAATTTGTGATTATATTTGGTTTTTACAAAGTCAATAGAAAAAATAGCATATACCTTCTTGGTTTTCATCAGGGAAAGTTTTTTATGACAAAAGAAGAATAAAACCATGTTTAACAATAGTTGTGATTTTTACTAACTGCCCGTTATAAGAGCAGCTTGGACTTTTAGAAATAGTTTCACTGTTTGCACTGAAACAGCATGGAGGAATAATACAGAGGATTTAAGACCTCCCAGTGTAGGGCTATTTCTTTTTGAGGACAACTGGAAAAAGTTAGTCTACCTCTAACGCACAATTTAAACAGAACAAATTCAATCCCAGTAATATTTATTACATTTTATTTTAAGTAAAGAAATTACAGATGTTTAGATATTTGTTTTATTTTTTTGTAGCTTTATTATTATTACATATGGAGGCTAAAGAAAACACTTGTTTTATAAAAAACTTTATAAACTATAAGGATTAAAGAATGTTTAAAAAAATAGCAAAAATTAGGTGGCTTTTTTTTAATGTATTTTTTTCTGATGCGGTCAGGATAGATCTGTAAGGCATTCCAATGATCTGTTGACTCCTAGTCAACTCCTGATTTTAAACTTTTTTATTTTTTGCGACTCTTTGATGTATAAGTTTGAAAATCCTGATGAATGTCTTACTGCTTTTCAAAGATCTCTTAAAAATACCTACTCAAAAAAAAAAAAAGGTGGAAAACCTGAGCACAGCTGTTCTACACAGTATTTTCAAATATAGTTTTTAGGTTAAGAACAGTTACTATCAGATGTATTTCAGTGTCATTAGTGCTTTGAAACTGGTTTGTAATTGACAGGGATCCAAATGACATGAGCCATTATCAGGACTGTCACATTTGTTGGCACTCTCAGAAGACACAATGTTTAAGATCAATATAGTGATTAAACAAGGTTAAAATGAATGACCAGAATTTAGACGATAAATTAGATGTCAAACTGAACAGGAGGATGATGCCCCCCAACCTTAGGTATTTTGAGAATAATACCATCCTGGAGCAGGAGACTTTGCAAGCAAATTCCCATATCAGAACAATTTCTGATTATTTCTATGTCCTATGGGTAAGAAAAGAACTTCTAGAATAGCAAGAATTCCAGTCCTAATCCATCCAATAGTAGAAATTCCATGGATTTAGGTCCACCAAAGATAGCTGATCCCCAGTAGTACATGTTCTTGGCTTCTAGCCCTAGAGTTTTGATGTTTTATATGCTTTTAGGTCATGTATAATCTGAAATGTATCAGACCTCATTATACAATAGATATCACGAGATGCATCTGTTCACCTCTATAGATGTAAGAGATGACCTTGGGGGTTACAGCTTCTTTGTATTGCTCAAGGTCACAGATGAACATATTGGAATATTAATAGAGCGCAATATGACAATTGTATGTTGCATGATTAGGTAGCCTCGCAGATAAGCACAAGCAGTACCTTTCCCAAGTATTATCTGCTATTGCAAGCATTGCCATCCCCATTTTATAGACAGGAAACCAAAGCTGTGAGAGATTAAATCTCTCTGTAATTCTCTGATGTAGGCAACACTTTGAGTATATGCTGCTTGAATTGAAAGCTTCAGCCAGCAATTCTGCCCCCACTTAGGTTACAGTATAATTTGTGGTTTAGTAGCACTCTTATCACACATTAGCAGTTACAATGTCATGTTGTAAATACACTGCAAAAATGCTTCCTTGGAAGAAACTGTTCGATTTATTTATTTATTTATTTATTTTATTTTTTTTTAAGAAGGTCTTATGAGACCATGCTACTTTGAGTCCTGGAATAATTGATTAATTAATTGATTAATGGGAGTGTCACTCTTATTATTCCTGACTGCTTACAAGCTGGTTAGGCATTGTCATCTTTGTAACTCTAATAAGACATAGTTAGCAATGAGTTAATCTTTTTTTAGTTTTGTTTTGTTTTTAACTGGCTCTTCCAGTTTGTGGAAATGTAGAATTTGTTTCCATGGAAACTTTTAGGCTTCAAAGCTTATGGGAAAAAGACTGGTGAGTGTATGATTTAGATTATAGTTGCTGAGTTTTATTGTGTTTAAAATGTGGTTAAGTTAGAGCAATTTAGCAGTAGTGAGATTTGGAAGGTATGACTGAAGTATTTTGCTAACGTCTTTGTTATTCTGAGATACAAATAATTCCAATGAAAATTTGACTCAGACCAGGTATTTTTTTTTATGAAGTGGGCTTATTATGCAATAGTTGCATTTGTGGACTGAAATGGTATTTACATGTTGCTATTTCAGCAGAAACACTTTTTTTGGAAAACTGAACTTTTTATGGTAAATATTGGACTTGAAGGCCTAATTACATTCCTTGTAGTTGTTGTTGGTACTTTAATAATAAGGTGCTTATTTCTTTATTACTCATTTATTACCTCTTACATCATTTCACCTTAAGATGAAAGTAGTCAAAAGGAAGCTCTTGAAATCTGAAAATAATTCTGCAGCTTTGACCTACAGTCTTGTGATTTTAATATCAAATCCAAATGTGAACGTGTTTTTGATTCAGCTTCAAACCATGGTCTATATCTAATGTGAACATCTTCTTAAACTTTGATTTCTTTTCTTGTAGGCCCTGTTAAAACAAAAGGCACTAGTGGTCTTCAAGGTCATGTATGTACAGCTTGTCTTCAAGGCAGGCTTCAGTTCTTTCTAGGAAACACCTTGCAACTCTAATGTTTTAATGTAAAAAAAAAATAATCGTGAGTTATTTTGAGAGCTGACAAGAGTCTGGAGTCCAGATAGTTAAGGAACCCATGGTGTATGTTGAGTATTGGTTATTTTTAATGTCCTTCAATGTAAGAGGTTATCTCTGATCATGCAACTTGACTGGGCCCAAAAATAGCATCTAAACTGTCATAGTAAAAGAAATGTTTGTTTTTCTTTAGCTTAGTTTTCTTCGGTTAGGGTAGTTTTTTATGGTTTTCTTTAGCTTTCATAATAAAAAGCTTGCATTTAAATGCATCTCTTCATGGTATGGAAAACATTTATTATTCATAAAATGGAAGGCTTTTCTTGTGGAGATTGAGAAACCATAACACAGTAACATCTTCAAAGATACATCATTTTACTGTGAAGGATTTGGCACTGCCTGAAGCTGATGAGTCAGTATCATTCAATTTTACTTTGTTTGGAACCTCTCTATAGAACCTCTTTGTTTTCCCAGTTTTTTTGTGAACATGAATATGTACTTGAATCTACAGAATGGATAGAAAATCAGTCCACTTGCTAATGAAATGTACAAGATTAGAACGACTACATAGATGGCATTAAGTATGCCTAATTGTATGTGCTTGAAAACATGATGCTTTGTTTCTTAGCTTTGTCAGTTTAGAGGTTAAATTGAGACACATTTGTCATATATTTCATTTGATCATTTGTTGGTGTTGTCCTGCTTCCTTTCCAGCTTAAATACCTGATCAGTATCTGTTAACGGTTCTTCAGATAGTGCTACTCTTGAGGTTTTCTTCTCTAAAATATATTCTTTGAATATATCAAATACATCAAGAACACCGCATCACGTAGTACTATGCACATATTTTGAAACCTAAATACAAAAACTGAACACTATTAGGCAAGCTAGTGGATTTTGTTGTTGGTTTTCATGCACATAACACAGCTGGACTGTGTTCCTTGTGTATCTGTATGAAATTATGATAGTGTTGCTGCTCATAAATAAATTTTTGAAATTGAATGTCTGATTTTGAGTTAAAAGTCAGCACAAATTAAATTGACAACTTCACCCCTTCAAGTAATGTCAGCAAAAGTTGTATCTCGGAGTAGGTGTCAGCATAGGTAATTTGAGCACTCAGACAAATTGGGAAACCAAGAACAGATGAGCAAAAAAGCTAATACCCATATTTCTCCATCATTTCATTATGTTCATCAGTGACTGTTCAAATACCTGGAAGGTAGATCAAAGCCATCTGTTTATCAGTTCCATTCATCCCCTCCAAAAATTGGTCAGTTCCAAACAATTTTGAAAGAAAGTTGAATGTCTCAAAGGTAATTGCATTCTTTGAAGAGTCATGAAAATCAATGTAAAGAGAGCAGTGGGAGGAACAACGGGCAGAACTCAAGTATTTGCCATTCATTTGACACCAGCCTCGGCAAGCACATGCTCCTCCCTACTGGAGATAAAACATAGGGACTGGAAGGAAGGTCAGGGCTGTTAGTAAAGAAAGATCAGAGTCCCAAGAGTTTTGGTCTTTACAGGACTACTTGTTGGTTTTCAGTTTAAGATTAACCAATGGTCATTTAAAAATACTCTCTTTGCACACAAACAAAATGTCACATGCAAATAGCATATCCATCATTCCCCTCTTTACCACATCCCCTCTATTTGATCCAAGATTTGGAGTTTTAAAGTTGTAAAGTTACCAGAAAAACTTTCTTTGTAGTTTACCATTTGCATCAATATCTAAGGTATTTGCCTCTATATCTTCAGTAAGGAGCTGTCTCTTGTTTTGTTTGCATTTCAATGTGGTTGGAGAAGAATGTGGTCATCTGAAGGGTCTATGCTTTATTATGTTTTAATGTCTTCTGACATCCTACCTGATATACTCAGATGCATAACTACAAAAAAGTCTCTGCAGATAATTCTGATGTTGTTAAAGACAGAAGCTTGAATAAAGGCTGTGTCCTGGTTAGACAGAATAAACAGTAGAGTCAGTATTTAGGAATTCACAGGCTTATATAGCCCCTGTCCAGAAGAGAAATTAAACTATATCTGTATACCTAACTGGCTTGGTGCACAGTTATGATTTTAACCTTGTTTTGAATGTTAAGATAATGGCAAGTTCTTGAATATTTTATAGTATCATCACAGGCAGTAAAGAGAAATTAAGGAAGAGATTAGGTAGGGAAGTGAAATTTTACATGCTGTTATGTGTCATGAAATTTAATAAATCTTTAATCTGTTGGGCTTTTTCTGTACAAATCAGAAACATCGATGATGTTGTTTCGAGATGTGTCAAAATTCATTAGATTTGAGTAAAAATATTTTTGTAAATATGTGCTTTGCTATCCTCTTTGTTGTTTGAGTAGCTTTTCATGGTTTGTTGTTTTTAATGAATCATAAACATGGATATTAATCATAAAGGAAGGGTAATAAAGGTAATAGTGTAGATAGGAGTTCAGACACCTGCAGGTCTCTGAACCAGGTCTCAGAATTTTCAGGTCTCTCCTGAGCCAGTGCTATTTCTTTTCTATCCCTCTCTTTTTCTCTCACCTCCGTATGACATTAATTTTCATGGCACTACTTTTCATTTTACAGTTTGAGGAGGTGGAAAAAGCACCTAAATGAAATGAATGGTTAAATATTGTAGCAATAACGTGACTGACAATCTATGTTCCCTTGTGTCATTTGCTTAATCCAGAAGCAAAAATACACATGCAATTAGAAGGAGGCTGTGAAAGAGATGGCTATCTTTGCCATGGCTAGTTATAGAGGCTCCTAACTTAGTTTCACATCAGTAAATAGTATTATTTTATGATTATGAACAATACTGTTGGATAATGATTTTTAAGGTGGATAGTCATATTTATTTATTGAAAGGGGAAAATCAGAGGTAAACATCAGTTCTGCAGGGGTTTTTTTGTGCTGATGTTACATTTTTATTGATGGATTACTTTTCTGGGAAAAAGAAGGTTTCACGATAAGTAGTGCATTCTTTCAAATGGAAAAATATGAAAAGTGATAAGAGTTCCTGGGGACCTGACTGTGAATAATCAGCAGCAGGAGCTTTGCCTGTCTGTAAGACTCAGATTTGCTTCCCTGTAAGAGTCTATTGGTCCTTAGGGCCTAAAAGAAGCAAATGTTGACAGCAGTGCTTAAATCAGTGTGGTGTTTTTTACTGCAGGCATTTTTTGCTTTGCAGAAGCATAATGGTCGTGCTACTGTATGATTATTTTTTTCTTACCATATGTTAGATTTTGCAGGTGAATAGGACTTCAAGCACTAAATTGACAGCATCCCTTCAAGAAATTACATAAGCAAGTTGGAATCTTCTTCAAACAATTGCAGAATAAGCACACTTTCTCTAAAAAACTCTTGCTGCCACTAGGCACCTCCATGCTATTGTTGCACAGAAAATAATGGGTTATCCTGTCCAACTTTATGTCACGTTGGTGGCAGATGGCATGAAATAACACACTGTTTTGATTTCTGTATGCTTTGATTGAGCAGTAGATGTAGCTTATGTTTATGCCCCAAAGTGTCTTGGACTGTGAGTAGAGAAGGATGCACTTGTTCTGCTGAATTGAGTATTCTGGATGCTTGTTTTCCTATCAGAATCCACAAAACAACTATACCTCTGGCATAGCTGTGATACTTGGTTCTCTGACCACTAGACAGTGTATTTTGATATGTGCAGATAAATCATTCAGTGACATCTGTTACAAGGAGGCTTTTTGCATAATCTGCTATTTCATTCTTCTTGCCTCTTCCTTGATTTTCCCACCATTCATGAAAAAAAATTATGTTTTACTCCTGTTCTTTCTAAAATAATAACCAAATTTATATTTTGAAATGTCTTTGGATCATCCTGTTCTATTCTTTTTGTCTTTCTTCTGCTTTAGTCCAAAATCAACCTACAGGGAAATTTAATTATACTACTATTTGAACTACAGGATAAAAAATTACTTTACAAAAGCCAATTCCAATTGGTACTGATGTGTTTGCTTTTTGAAATATCGAACAGCTGAATGCTTGATTGCTTAGGATCAGATTGGAAGTAATTTCCTTGATATTCTTTGGTCTCCAAAGACAGTAGGAGTTTACCTTTTTAAATGCCACTTGCCTGTATGTTAAAAAAAGAAAAATAAAAAAAACTTGTGTGAATATGGGGGCAAATTATATCCTTTATGACCTGCACTGGTATTACAATCCTAAGCACAACTTATCCTCAATAAATAAAAATATTTAATTCAAATGTATGTATGAAAATTACAGTTTGTAGAATTTAAGTCATGACCATTTAACTATTATAATCAAAATTGATTGTTGAAGTCTTTGTAACTTAGTTCCATGGTAACAGTTTGGATATTAGCATGCTACAATAAAATTGCAATTGCTATGGCTACACTGACTGATGCCTTGATCTTAAAATGAACTTCACATGAGAACTCAGGGGCTTACACGTGTCTTATCACTGGCATTTTCACATCCTGTTGAAATCAGCTGGCAAAACACTTGGGCATCAGCAGGAAAGTCTGCTGCTCCCAAGCACTTTAATGTTTGTCTCTCTGCACTAAGGTCAGTGGAAGACTTTTTACAAATAATTTTTTAACAAGTTTCAGAATTTAGTAATGGTTGAATAGGAATTGAGTAGTGGGAGGGTGTTTGTGTATGTGATAAGGAGTGGCTGCATGCTGAACAGGGCAAAATTATTTCCTAATATGAATGAGCAAGACTTTTGAAATCCATTGACTCCCACTGACTTCAGCTGACCATTGATCAAGCCTTCACTGAAGCAGAAGATGCACTTCTGCTGTTTTTCTGATCTGCTGTCACAGAGTGCATGGTCCTTCTCAGTGAAGATCTAGCACACTCAGGCTCACCTCAGTTTTACCTGACTAGGATGGTGAGAAGTCAGATAAATTTGATGAACAGAGAAAATCAGAGAATTAGAATCTATAAGGAGTTCAAGGGAAGGAAAGCCTTTTAAGTGTCACTTAGGAGGGTTCCTAGAGGAGACAGTTACTGTCTGAGATGTAGACCTATCACTTGTTCCTAACTGTCATAGGAGATCTGTGCTAGCATTAGATACAGGAAATTGTATACAATAACCACAGAAGATGGAATAGGATAAGAATTTAAGCAATCATTTATTATATTTGATTAACAATTACAGGTTGATTAGGTCAATTTAGCTTTACTTAAATTAAGTGAAAGCAAAATGACAACTGAGTGTGAGGTATGAGAAAAGAGCTGGAGCTTTCCTCAGGCAGGGATTAGAAACGACTTCAGTGTGAAGTTAACAGTAAGATTCATTTTGGGGGGGTTTTCTTTAGTTTAGATGATAGGCTTGCATCTGATTACCTCATATGGATATTGGATGTCTTTTCAGACCGGAGAGAGGCATCCAGCTTTTAAGAAAGTGATACTTCAAAAAGCCTGCTTCAGCAGCCTGAGAGCGAAGGGAGATGATTCCTCCAAATAAAGAATCTGGGTAGCTTTTGCTGTAAGAGCTTTGGTTGAAAGAGAAGGATGTGTGGAGAGGCTGTATTAAGTGTGTGTACATATTGCATGTTTGTGACTCTGAAATGATGTATAGTTCAGTGTGGTATTATGTAAAGACAAGTGAGCTAATCAAAGTCCTGAAAGCTGTATAGTTGTCATCAATACTATTTAATCAGTACTATTGAATCAGTTAATCCTGCTTCTCAGCGTGAATACAAATAATTTTGGTAAACTGAGCTACCATCTCTGTCTAGCAGTATTCTCTGCATTGTAGATACAGTAGGCTGCTGTGTGAGTATACTTTTGCATGGCATACACTGGCCTGAAAAATTGTGTGTCCTTGATAAGGAGAAAAAGACTTTGTCATGAAACTAAAGGTTGAGAACTTAAATTGTATTTTTCTAATTAAAGCTACTGTAAGACTAATAAAACATAGAGTGAAGGCCTCGAGGTATTCAGAATACTTTGGCACTTGTAGACCCCCTTTTTGTAGACTCCCTGTCTCTGAAGAAATTAGGTAGGAGAGACCATGCTTTTTTTTTTACTGCTGAACTGAAGAAAAGTTCTCCCATCCCAGCATGCAAAGAGCTTGTTTTCTGTTAACAGATACTCCCAAGAGGTTATGGATATGTTTCTCTAAGTTGGGTTGTTTCCTTTTTTCTGACCATTTAATTCTAATGAAAGCATCTTACAATTTGTGTTTGACTGAAGTAATGTCCTTTTAATTTAAGCTCTGCAATTTATGTTGTTAACCAGACTTACTTTTCTGAAAATTTCCAACTTGACTCAAATTAGAGTCACCATTTGAAGTAATGTTGATATTACATGGGAAATGACATTTTTAGATGTCCCCAATGCATTGGAAGCTTTATTGTTAATTGACTTGTTAGCAGAATGTCTTGTTAGCTGGTGTATATTTGCTTGTAGTGCTTTTAGACTTCCTGTTGATTTATAGCTCATACCATTAATAACAAGCAGAAGAAAATAATACAAAATTTGTAAGTTATTTCCAAAATAGTTGGTGAAATAATGACACTCTGATAACAAATTGGCACTGTTTCCCAATTAAATAAAAGTTTCTTTATAAAAGGTGCTATTTCACCATTATCTAGAAAACAACACTGTTGTATTCTAGGCATTGATATTCATCTTTCTGTGTATGAACACAGTGAAGTGTTACCAGGAATAAGAACAGGTCAAGGCATTGACTGTAAATAAAAGGAAATATTTAAAACTTTTCTAGTAAAAAAGCCCAACATTCTTTACAACACACAGTGATATAGTACATGGTGTTAGAGTCTCTTTGACATGCTGTTCTGAAGCCAACCTTCAGTGACTTTCTCTGTTCAAGTATTTGGTGCTGTTTATTCAGAAAGACTGAAATCTTTCTTGATACAGGCTTAGCTGTTATACTCTATCCAAGTGCATCAACTCAGAGACAAAACATCATTCTTTTCCCTTTGCTGGGATGACATCATTCAAATCTCCTGTGCTTAGATCACAGGAACAGGGAAAGAAAGTGTTCCGTACCTAAAAAATTCTTACGTGGTTTGATACCCATCAACATTCTTTACAAACAGTGAAAAGAGCAACCACACAACATTTACTGACTAAAATATTTTGTCCAATTGAATGAATAGGAACACAGATTAATGCAAGGGAAGGCGGGTTTTTTTGAAGGCAGAGTGCAGCTGTCCCCTAAATGGGAATCCTGCAGCTTTCATATTGAGAAATGAAATGAATGCCTATTCTTTAGATTATTATTTTCTCTATCCCTTCCAAAAATGAATTAATTTTTTATGCAATCAGATATACCTTGTTAAATCAAGGCTTTTTCACCTTTTTTTGTCTGGTTGATGGAAGGTGATGAAAAGTATTCAATGGAAAGCTGACCCAGACCTTTTAAAGTCAAGGAGGACCCTCTCTATCACAAGCTGTAAGCATTTAGCAGAGAGGAGGGGAGATTCTTTTTAAAGCAAGCAGAAACAACTCATCATGTCCAGAAGTCTTCTTGGTTTAACTCAACAATTTGACAACAGCAAGGTCAGATACAATAACAGTGCCTTGCCAAGTGACTCTGCCTCTACTGTGGTTGAAAATAAATGACAAATTATGGAAATTAGTAATGCAAAACCTGATGTCCCCAGTGTGTAAATATATTTCTTTTCAAGATAAGACAGGTTGTGAATATACAGTGTAAAACTAGAGCAAGCTGAATAGAAACATTCAAAAGTTTAGTTTAGAAAGTTTAGTAAGGAATGGAAAATCAAGTGTTGTTTGTATCATATTCTACAGCAAAACGATACATATCCCATTCATATTTGTGAATGCAAAATGCTAGTCAGTGCTGGAGCTTATGATAAGGATTTTTCCCTTAAATTGTTGTCCTTTATTTTCTCAGTAATTATTTTTATTGAACACAGGAAAGTTTGATTTAAATCTGGTCAGTATTTTTTTTTCAAATAACAGGTTTTTTTCCTATGATACTAAGAAGTTCTTTCAAATCACCAAAGCCTATTTGTTATTTCTGTATTTCTTTTGACCTATATTGTAGTTGTCAAAATGCAAACAGATTCACACCCTTGGTTACATTTAAACACAGTAATTGCTAAGTCATTTAGGAAGAAGAAAATTTAGAAGTCACATAAACAGTTGTTATTATGCATGTGTATTTTTAATACCTAATTTTCAGCATAACCTTAGATTACAATGTGGGTTAAATTCCCCTTCCTGATTTATAAGTATAATGTAAACTCTAGGCTCAGCTAATGATATTGCAGTGTAAAACTGTTCTGTTGCAAAGTAAAGACCTTGCTTAGCACTGCAAAGCTCTGGGTTCATTTGAATGATCTTTCAGGCACTATGGAGGGATTATGCTTTTATTGTATTTTTTTTCATGAATACATGAATGAATAATAAGTTCAACAAACAAGAGCTCCCTACTGGCTATGTCAAACAAATCATTTTGTAAGACATTCTGAATTTCAATCTATCATCCTCTACAATCCTTGTCCTGCTGAGGTCTGTGCATTAACAAAGTCAGCATTTTGGAACTACTGTAAATGGTCTCAAGTCTTCAGCAGAATGTCCAACATCAGGAAGTTGAAAAGGCATGTGAGAGAGGCAGCATCCTTTGTGTATTCATTTGCATTTCAGTTGTACCTACTGTTCCACACTTGACAAACATTGCTTGTATTGTATTTGCATGTCCAAAATATGTGCTGCTTTTGTGTGCCTTCACTTTCAATGAGTTATTTTCACTAAAAAAAAAAATCTTAAAAAGTAATGCTAAAGTCACAAATATATATAAACACACACACATGAAAGACTGAGATTCAGATAAAGCAGGATGGAAGTGCACAACATGCAGTTTTATTTCATCTCTATGGAATCTTATGAGTGTGTAAAGTAATGGTAAAATACAAGTTCATTGAAGGTGTGATGGGAAGAATAAACACATTGATAAGAAGGCCAGAACTTTGTAATATTTTCATGTAGGATGGCATCAGTATCAAAGTAATATATCTAAATTGTTTGTAACTTTTACACTAAGTAGTATAAATAAATACACAGTACAGGATGTCACAGTTCATTGTATGCTCTTTTCCTGGGTCTAGGTGTCTTGTGGATGAATCAATTAAGAGTTAGGAAAAAAAAAAAGGAAAGTGTTTGGAAGATTTCCCAAAGGAGAGATGGGGGCAAAAAACACATATAACTCTGATGGAATCCACAGTCTATTACAAGATATTTAATTCTGGGCCTTGCCCCAACTTCATGCATACTCGTTTTCTGAGAAGGGGAGTTTATGACCTTCCATTCACTATCCTCACCCTACCTTTCCTATCTCATGCTATTACTGAGGTATTTTTCTTGGTGTTTGTTGTTATTGTATAAGAACAAAAACAACTTATACACCACAGTTTTCCTTAAAATATAAATCTACAAATTTTTGTACCTATTCTTCAACAAAAACAGGCTATTTAACTACCAGGCAATAACTATGGAAGTTGAAAATGACATTTGGACATATTCCATAAAAGCTAAACCTTCTTATATTTTTGACATATGTTCCTTAATATATGACTGGACAGTACTGAGCTCTCCAAGTATGTATCTTCTGTTTTATCTAATCTCCACGCCCACACCTCTGACTTCTCTCTGGGATGTACTGATAGTAGCTTGCCCTTTAAGTTTGCCAGAGACAAGTAGTTATGCCAGCAGGTATGGTTATTTGACAGCTCGCTGCTGTTTACAGGATCTTCCTTTCCCCCAGCTGGTAAGTATTGCTCTTATGCCTTCTCTTTTACCACTGGGAAGTTGGTACATCCTTATAGCACAGTTCTCAGATGGTTTTAAGGGGCATTATGTTAGTTTTGTAGCATGTGTTTTTTCAACTGGATATTTTTATACAAGCATAGAATCATAGAATCTTTTAGGTTGGAAAAGACCTTTGAGATCATCAACTCCAACCATTAACCCAACACACTTCCAAGTCTACCACTAAACCATATCCCTAAACACCACATCTACATGGCTTTTAAATACCTCCAGGGGATGGTGACTCAACCACCTCCCTGGGCAGCCCCTTCCAGTGCCTGACAACCTTTTCAGTGAAAATATTTTTCATGATATCCAGTCTAAACCTTCCCTGGCACAACTTGAGGGCCTTTCCTCTCATCCTGTCTCCTGGGAGAAGAGACCAATGCCCACCTTGCTACAACCTCCTGTCAGGTATAGTAGTAGAGAGTGATAAGGTCTCCCTTCAGCCTCTTTTTCTCCAGGCCAAATAGCTCCAGTTCCCTCAGCTGCTTCTCATAAGACTCATGCTCTAGACCCTTCACCAGCTTTGTTGCCCTTCTTTGAACACACTCCAGCACCTCAATGTCCTTCCTGTAGTGAGGAGCCCAAAACTGAACACGGTATTCGAGGTGCAGCCTCACCAGTGCTGAGTACAGGGGGACGATCACTTCCCTAGTCCTGCTGGCCACACTATTGCTGATACAAGCCAGGATGCTTGTTGGTCTTCCTGGCCACCTGAGCACACTGCTGGCTCATATTCAGCTGGCTGTTGACCAAAACCCTCAGGTCATCTTCCATTGGGCAGCTTTCCAATCCCTCTCCCCAAGCCTGTAGCGCTGCCTGGGGTTGTTGTGACCCAGGTCACCTCACACACTTGGCCACAGCCCATCAATCCAGCCTGTCCAGATTCCTCTGCAGAGCCTTCCTACACTCAGGTAGATAAACACTGCCACCCAACTTGGTATCATCTACAAACTTACTGAGGGTGCACTCGATCTCTTCTTCCAGATCATTGAAAAAGATGTTAAACAGAACTGGCTCCAGTACTGAGCCCTGGGGAACACCACTTGTGACTGTCTGTCCACTGAATTTAAATTCATTCACCACAACTCTTTGGGCCCAGCCATACAGCCAGTATTTTACTCAGGGAAGTGTATACCCACCCAAGCCATAAGAGGCCAGTTTCCAGGAGAATGCTGTGGGAAATGGTTTCAAAATCTTTACTATAATCTAAGTAGAAAACATCTGCAGACTTTCCCTCATCCACATAGTGGGTCACCTTGTCATAGAAGGAGATCAGGTTAGTCAAGCAGGACCTTCCTTTCATGAACCTATGCTGACTGGATTTGATCACCTGGTTGTCCTGTACATGCAGCGTGATGGCACTCAAGATGATCTGCTCCATAACCAAGGTCAGACTGACAGGCCTGTAATTCCTCAGATCCTCTTTCTGCCCCTTCTTGTGGATAGATGCCTTGGTGAGTACTTCCGTTAGCTCCCTCAGTACCCTTTAAGTTGGAGATGTCAGTTAAACTGGATGGCGAAAGTGTGGACTTGATCTAACTTGTGCATGAATGCCAGGATTGGAAGGTCACTTGATAACTGTATTGTCTTTATGAATACTAGCTTATAGTTCACTGCCTATGCTTTTGTTTAAGTACTAAACTGTTCAGTGAATGGGAGGATGATTTTAAGTTCCAGTCCTAAAGTTTTGCTTATTATATGTAAATGCTGCTAGTTTTTCAAGTTGCTTTGTTTCATCTTGGGCACTATGAAAAACATGTGGGTTTGCATGAAAATGATCTGGCAGCCAAAACATGTAAATCCAATGTTTTGGATGTATGTGTTTGAACCTGCACTGAAGTATTTGGAATGTCGTCCCTACAGATGATACCGTCATATTGTCTGAACAATGAGTAGTGTGTCTGTCCTTCCGATATGAGTTTTGTTTTTCTTGCTTATGCTGAAGACTTGAGATTTCGGTAACTAGTTCATTGAGAGCAATATGGATTTGTCAGTGTAAAGCAGAGCATTTATTGGTATGTTGACCTATTTCGTCTTGTCAGAGTTGTCAAATCCCCTTCAAAGTGATTACTAACATCTCTTCGCTTTGTCACTCTGTTCCATGTACAACCACTGTTCGTGTAAATGATGTCAGATGGGAGCTTTTTTTCTCTCTCTTATTTAAGTAAGTCCAAAAGGACTACTTTGGCTTTATTAGTGATCTGACCAATTTTATAGGTTTGCCTCATTTTGCGTTCTCATGAAGTTTGCCACTTGGCTCTTTTCCCCTTAATTTTAGAAGCCAACTTATATCCTCAAATTCTTGAATAATTCTGGGAGCTGTTTGCAATTTTGTTGTTATTCTTTTTGTAACATATGGACCAAGATGTGTAAAGTATATCCAGTGCAGTCTCACTCATGTTGGAACACAGTAACCATAATTGCATTTTCTTCAAAGGCTGTCCTACACTTTGGTAATTTCTTAGTCTTGTTCACTGATAAACTTTTCTTGTTCAAGTTTAATGCAGAAAGAACATGTTGGGTTTTTTTTCCGCTAAGGGACTAAGATGATTTATACTAGTAGGTAACAAACTTAGATTTTACAAAAATCCAAGCCTATTGTGTGCACTGTGATTAGCTTCATTAGAAACAGCTTCTTCTCCTTTTGACATGTCTTGTAGTACTCTGTAGTATTGGAGGAATTGATGTGAGACTTACGGCTTATCTTTTTTGATTTAATCTATTTTTCTTCTTCTATGCAAATTGTCTATAAACAACCACATCTTAACATTAGTCATTCCTTTTTAAATCACTAGCTAGTCACATAAATCCTTGAAGAGGTGGGCTCTTCTCACTATAAAATCTCCGTTTGCCCCAGAACATTTGTTCAGAGAGTTTTCTCACATGCTTTGAGACTAGAACATCTTAGTGCATGGAAAGCTGATTAATACTGCTTGTGGTTTTTCTATCTAATGGTGTCTCAGTACCTTAGATAAGAGGCAACTGCTTTGTTCTGTGCAAAGAGAGCTGCTGTGTTAAACAGCTCACAGCTTTCTGGGTATGACATTGAACAGAGTGAGAGAATTATTACTATATGGAGGAGGAAGGAGCTGGGAAAAAAGGTGATTAAGTGACTCACAGAAAGAAATCTGTAATAAAAATTTTTTAAGTGGAGAAAATCCTTCCTGAATATGGTAATATTAAAGACCAGAATGTGCCTCAAACTGTTTCCCCTTAGAAAAAGTAACCAAACATTTTTTGTCTACAGGCTCCCCTTTTATCCATTTTGTATAACAGTTGCTTATGGATAATGCCCTAGTGGATTCATACAGGTGATTCATTTTTTTACAAGGTGCCCAGGGTATACTGCATTAATTTACCACCACAGGGAGTTAGATAGACATGCCTTTGTGCACTGATCATTTTCCAACTCATCTTTGGGTTCAATGAATTACATATTTGTTTGTTTTGGTGGTTTGAGAAATCCTTCTATTTCTTTTTCATGTCTGAAATGGTTCATATTAAAGCTTTCATAATACCCTTCAGTTTCTGTGTTAAATTGATGTTTAAATTGGAATGAAAGTAGGAACCTTGGCAGTTTAGATAATTCACTTCATCTGGTGGCCAGCTATGTTAACAATCACATCATATGCCAGCACTTACACTAGATGAAAGGAGTCCCTGGGGCACTAGAACTGCATTTTAGAAGCAGAGTAAAAATACAGTTATGGTCTTTGTTTCATCGTTTTATTCTGTAAAATGGTGAATTATTTTAACTGGAATTTTAAAGTGTTAAAAGAATAATTTAAAGGTTATGTTGATGGCTGTTTTGGGTGGATTAGCCTTAGAGGCTGAATGACAATTGATCAGTATTCTGGACAGGAAGTGTTCAGCACAATGTCAGCAAATTATGTCTTTTTATTCCAGTGTATTGAGCACTTGGAGGAAATGGTATATTGTTAACATATGAATAACATCAAAGCCCCACATTGCAAGATGTATTTCAGTCTTCCAAAATAAAATGCATGGCCTCCTCTTCATATACTTAAGTGCCTCCCCTTGTAACATAGTGTCTGCTTGAACCCGAAAGCTTTTTCCTGCCTAGCATGGACAAACTGAATTTCAGGATTCAATTGCTGGTGCATAACTGCACGTTCCATCACTTAGCAAAAGCATTTGCAATAGCAAATTCAAGCTTCCTGCTTGAAGAGTAAAGTGTATTTGATTAAAAATAAGATTCTTGTAGGAGAAGTGTGGGGGTTTTTTTAAGAGCAATTCTCACAAAATACTTTTATGTCATCTGTATTTCCCTGATAATAATAGTGACTACAACTATGTTGCATGAAAAGCATGAGTTTAAACAGATCTTTACATCTGAGGTTATTCTGATTTGACCTTCAATATTGTCTCTTGTGATTACATTTCTAAAATTAAGCCAAATTAAAAAAACAAAAGTAAACCCCACAGATACACTGAAATACCATCCTTCCTAATGAATATGTTTCCTTCCTTTCTTCTTGCCTAACAAAGGCAAGCAAGCAAGCACTCTTTAAATTTATTTATTTTTTTTAGAGCTCCAATACTGCACACAAAAAGAAATTAGAAATTATTGTAACTTGAAAATCTCAGCTAGACTGAGTCTGTGGGGTGAGAGCTTGTTTGACAGCATATTCCAGACAAAATAATTCCAAATGTTTAAACTATTTAGTCCATTAGTTTAAAGGCTGTAGGTAGGAAAGTTGTTTACACTAACAGTCAGCTACTTATTGGCAGATATGTTTGGCTCATGAAGATTTTCCTCATTTTCCATAGTAGCTTTGTTTACTGATGGAGCAGAAAAACACTTGTAGTTGAGGGTCAGTATAAGTTAAGTTAAAAAATATTAAACACTAATATGAAACTAGTGGAAATTGAAGTCTCATCACCTGTCAGAAAAATTTCCAGTATTCTGAATTTATCCCAGTTCACACCAAGGGTGAGCCTGGCTCAGGTAACTTTGTGTGTCAAATCAGTGTTGGTTTCTCAGCTTTTTAGCACCAATTATTATAAATTTCCTTTCATTTTAATTATCCTTTTTTAGAATAACAAAGTGATTTTTTTAACAATTTCCTTTGTTTTCAAATATATTGTTAAAAATGTAAAAGCTATTGTTCCTGAAAAACTGTACTATTGCAGCGTTCCCAGCTCTAGGGGCTCTCTACTGGGTTCTGCTTTGCTGCCCTTGCTTAGCAACACTGATCCACCAAAGCATTTAAGCACGTTTCACTTTGGGCCCATGAATAATACTATTGAAGTCAAGGAGACTACAAATGCTTGAGTGCTTTGCTGGACAGGGGACAAAGTGTGTCCTTCACTTGAAATAACAATACAGATGAAGGAAGAGGGACTGATTTATCTCACGATTACTAAAAATGGTGTTGTTTCCTCTGTCACCTTATTGCCAATACGAAATACCATTCAGATTTTTAGGAAATGTTTTTTAGGAAAAATTATTTAGATAAAATTTTGAACGTGAATATAGGTTTTCTAAAATAGTTAATGCATGATACAAATCCTAAGGTCACAACTACACACTCATAAAACTAAACAAACAACTGATGCTGTCTCACACTAAACATACAGTTCTTGCTTCATGAAAGAATTGGGTGAAAAAAAATAAACTCATTTCAGAAAATCCATCAATTTACTGTACACACACCAGCTTGCTTTAAAATAAAATCTAAAAAAATCACCATTGTCTTTCCAAGTATTTCACACCAATTAACTGATAAAAAATTTACAACAAACCATTTTTATTTTTTAAAAGGACTCTTGGGAAAAATAGTTGCCTGAAATGAATCTATAACTTTAAAGGGTGAATCAACCAATAGTGTTATGACCACATATTTTGGGATTATTGCTGGTCTTGCTGCAGTTAAACATGTGCAGAAGATTTAAAGACATCTCAGGTGGTCTAAAACTCTTACCACCCAGCCTGATTTTGGTTTTAGTATACTATAAATAAATGTCAGAAACCACACATTGTTATTAAGCAGTGCTGTGGTAACTCTTAGAACTGGCAATAAGTCAGTGGAAATGATGTGTTAAAATGAACTAAAATACGACTGGTAGACTTATGCTTTTAAAGGAATAACTCCTCATCATAGTAATCCAACTCTACCCCTATAGATCATTTAATTATGAAAGGTGTGATTAAAGATTATGATAACTGACTCTCAAATGTGTATGTATCAACAAATGAGAACATAGAAGATAAAGTAGTTTTTAGAGGTAGAAACATCACATACTATTGCTTGCATTGAATTTGAGCTTATCATATCTGTGGCAAAGACCTCTACAAGAAATGCGCAGGTATTTTCAACAAGATCTTGAAAATTGTTAGAGACTTTTTTGGCTTTAAAAGGGCCGTAAGCTGTTAAACAGTAACTTTTCCTAACAAATCCCAGTCCCGGAAACACCTGTGCTAAAGAGCTTTGTGCTGATCTGCTGTGAAAATTGGCAGAACACTCCAATATTTGCTGAATAAAACTGGGATGAAAATCTTTCCAATGAACTCTTAAGACAATCTCTTTGAGGTACTATGCAACTCTTCTAACCTCATAATATTTGCTAAATGTAATCGAAATAAGCAGAATACTGCAACTGAGTTTCTGGTAAAGTGAATGAAGTGGGATGAAAAAGGAACTAAGGACTTTTGCTTGTCTACAGAGAAAATGTGAATAGCTGTGTAGATTCATTATGTGTGTTTGGTATATGTCAGAGATTATGGAAGGAAGAGTTAAGGATTAGAGGAGATACTGAGGATTGTCATGAGGATGTATGCGTTGTTGATGGAACAATGCTTATTTGTACAAAAACCACGCAGAAAAAAAGTGATAAAAATATTATTCTTTGAGTTTGGAGAGTACTTTCTGTTAATGATTTGTCTAAACCCTAAAATGCAAAGTGGGTAGAAGGAGGTAGGAAGAGCAGATAACAGAGATAAAGATGAGTTTGTACTCCCTAAGTGTGAGTAGCCACACTCTAGTCTCCTCCTCCCTCTGCCTTCACTTGTGCACTCAGAAGAAAAATAAAAAAGATTTCTTCTTAAATTCTGTTGAGAATGTGAAAAACCTGAAGGAGACTGCAACTGTATTAAGCTTGTTGGTGCAGGCTACCCAACAACAACCTCAAGGATTCTGGACTTGTTGCAGTCACTCACTCATAAGATCTTTGAACTATCCTTTCTATTGGTTCCTGTTATTTGAACCAGTGGTAGACTGAGAAGGACAAGACTATAACTTACCGATGTGTTCAGAGGGCCGCAATCTTGTGAATTCTTTTCCTGCTGACATGAAGAATAAGATAGAAGAGAAGAGCAAGAGTAGCAGTACAATATATCATGATGGAATCAAACCTCTGTGCTCTGGATGTTAATTTTTTTATCACATTTTTCAGGATCTGCAATTTTAACATTATTGTGACCCTTTCTCTAGATCAGTGGAAGAGGACTTTTGTTCTAGCTCCTGCCCTCATTGTCCTTCACTATTATCTAAAGGCAATATATTTTTTCAGGACTGATGGTTATGAGAGTAAAGCCCTAAAAGAGGAAGATACTACTGACAAGTTAGGAAGAAAATTAATCAGAAAGAAAAAGTCCACAGTGAACCTGCTCAAAGGTTGCTTCTTTGTCATTATGCAATAAAGATCATATTGCTTGTGATAAAAGGTCTCAGTAGGCTTGCAACCTTTCCAGCCCATGTGGTTGGAAAACAGGCAAAATAAAACCCATGGATTTGTTTATAGTGTTACAATAATCTGAAATTATTCTTTACAGTAAGGTGTATCAAACTTGACATTTGTTAATAGAGCTTCTTTTAGATCCCAAGGTATGGACTTGTCATTCTTTTTATTTTAAAATAAACAAAAAAAAAAAAAAGAAAAAAACCCCTATATTCACAGGAATGACCCCTACAATGGGTCATGAAAAAAACCAACACTGAAGCACTATCTCAATTCTTAAGTCTTGCCAGTTAGTTTTTGTCTCACATCTGTTGTAATCTTAGGTCTCAGACTTGCATAGAAAGTGTAAACATTTCTCTATATAACCTTCAGGTGAGTAGATGGTACCTGGAGAACAGGGGAATTTAAAACAAATTGGGTATGTTTATAGCCACGAAGTCGATGTGTCAGACAAGGAAAGAAAGCGAGTCTATGAGGAGAAGGTTCAGCCCAATATCATATGATGATAGTTATTCTGAAGACTGTTTTTTGTTTTACCATGAGTACTGATGAATAAAAAAAATTAATCAGGGAACCTTAGATTTATTGTACTTCTGTTTGTGCTGGACTTTGCTTATGCCAAAGTATAATTCCATGGTGACCACATCAAGGAAAATGAAGGCCATGATCAGAGTTTTGTGATAGACTTAAGTTCTACGATTTCTGTATAGCAGTTCATTAAATAGTGTTTAGTTAGGTAAGCTGTCATACTTACTGTGATTCTTATCTCCCTGCTTGCATAAATATTGCTCAGTGAGAAATATTAGATATGTAACAGAAATCTGAATTTTAACTTGCAAACTCCAAGTGAAAAGCATGGTTTGGTTATAGTATCAAAGTGAATTTAATTGTTGCATCTGTACATACTGTCTACATTTTAACTGTGCTACTGCTGTGTAAACTACCTGTTGTCTAGTAGTGTATAAAGTCAATTAGTAACGGGTCAAAATAGAGTAAAGAATGTGTTGTGATTTTCAGTGTAAGTCAATCCTGTGTACTAGGAAACTGGCCTTTGTTGGTGCATATACTTTGTAATTCTCACATGACCTTGTCTATATTTCTTAAAGTTATATCAATGTACAGATAAGTTGATTTTAAAAAGCATTAAAAAAACCCCAAAAAACCCTCACTCATATTTATTTTGAGTATAATTAAACTGAGGTTGTAATCCAGCTTCTTTTTTCTCCATGAACTTTTTATTTAATATTTATTTACCACATGCACCTGTGTGGAGCTGATGGTATTTGCTCTTATAGCACCAGAAATACAGGGGGAGTGTGCACCAAGAACTACTTGCTTTGGTTCTTTAAAAGAAAGTGGGAATATTATCCAGAGATATCAGATATTTTAGCACTAACTACAGCCTAAGCAGTAATGGTCTTTTTTTTTCTACTAGTTTTCCTTAATGGAGTTTGCTATTGAGAGCTAATAGTGGCTTTTTTGTTTGCTTATTTTTTTTTGGTTTTGCCTGAAGTAAATTAGACTCTCTAAATCATTAAGGCTGGGTCCCATAGTCATAAGATTATTGATTTATCTGTGGATGTGTGTGTGTGTCTTAACAAGCAGAAAATGCTAATCAATTACATAAAGTGGTTTGATGGCTTATTGGTTGCTTTTCTGATAGCAAAATTACTTTCAGGAGGGTGATTTTGACCACTGGATAATATGTCAGGTGAATTTTGATCTATCTTTTGCTTTTAATTCTGCTCAAAGAAGTCTGGTGAAGTGGCTCTGTTCCTAACTCTTGGAAGAGGTCAGAAATGGTGTTGAGTAACAGTAAGGGACCTATGTACCAGGTAACTCATTACAGTGTATGATGAAGTAGCTGAGCAATGGATTTTATTACACACAATACTCTGTGAAAAGTATACCAGTAAAAGAGAACCGTATCCTGTGAGGTGAGGTATATATTTCACTACTGGTAGCATGTACAAAATACGGGAGCACAAATATTACAATGAGGAAATTAATATATATTGGTGATCTTTAGACAATGGTGGTACTGTGTCTACTAAAGTCTGGAGTTTCTGCTGTGAGCTTCCATAAAGCTTATTGGCCTTTCATGCAGCATGTCCCATAAATCAGTGAGGTTTAAATAGTGCTGCCCTTTTGAACACCTGCTTATCTGCCTTGAGAAAATTCTGTAGTATTTTAAACGTCACTTTACGACATTGTAAGTAATGCCTGCTCTAGAAGCAGTTGGAAGAGCCATTAAAGTTAAGGGTCTATCAGCATTCCATTATAAAGCTTGATTTCAAGGGCTTTATAACTCAGCCATTTAAAAATGCATTCAACTGAAACCTGGTATGTGACTCATTGCGTTTTTTTAGTGTTGGACAAATTATTTCAGGTGGTCTTCTTATTTGTGGGAGGAGGAGCAGTGAAAGACTGTAGGTATAAATATTTTTTCTTACAGAAGAAATTTTATCTTACAGGCAATGAGCCTTGAATGTAGATATTTTATTTCCATACAAAATATCTTTCTGATTATGTACTTTGTAAGATCTTATCATGCCATATGAACTAATAGCTCGCAGATACACTCTGTATGTGCATCCTTAATGAGCATTCAACTCTTCTTTTTTTTTCAAAGAGCATTTTAACAGAGCTTTTTTAGTGCTTGTATTTTTAACAAACAGTATTAGGTGCTTCATGTAATGGAAGAAAACATTGACCTCATAAATTAGGGTTACAATGATTTTATTTATTACCACCATAGTTGTTTTTTTAAAATCTATCAAGGAACATCTTTGTCAGCTGCCATGTACATCAGTGCTATATTTTGTTGAGCTAGCCCATTCGATCTTTGATAGGACAATGGAAGGTGGGATTTGAAATATATTCACAAGTTGGCTTTGTGAAGACACCAGACTTGAAGTATCTTTGCAATCAACAGAGTCTTATGAAAAAAACAAACAAGCCAGAAACAAATGTTTTCATAACTGCTCTTATATAGAATTATATAATTCCAGAATATATACCTTATTGGAAAGGTATGCAAAATGGAATGAGAAACACCTTTATTTTGAGGTGCTGATAAACATTCCAAACTTTATAGATAAAACAGCACTTGAAATTCACCTGTAAACCCATTGACAGGGATTGTAGGTCCAAAATGGTAAGCATAATGTACTCTCAGCAGAAAGCACTGTATGCTGTTTTCAGTGTCAAAATGTTCCAGCTCTGTTTGAAGGACAGCACTATAAAAAGTCATGATGTGGAGATACCTCAGCTGAAGTGCTAAGAATTTTTTTTTATATAAAGTATTGAGTTGTACCATTACTTTATAACTTTATGTTCTTTAATATGATATGTTGTCATTTAAATGACCCTAATTATGCATGTTGGTAAAAGTTGGTTCAGAAGTTGTTTAGTGTTTTTTCTCTCTTTCCACTTTTTCTTTCAATTTAAAGTCTGGATAACTGCAATTCAAAGTAGGTGTTTGTTCTTTGTGTACAAAGGTGAATAACATAAAGGCTACTACAAGTATTTTGCATTCCCTTAGTGGAGAACTAAGGAATGTGAAGGGGAAATGATGTCTTAAGGTGGTCTGAATTTGTATTTGAATTAAACCAGCCAGCTGCAGAGCTTTAATTCAGTCAGTATCTTTTTGCCTTGTTTTAGGGTCCCTTGAATATATCCATATCTTACAAAATCAAAAGTTAGGGAGGGACTTCAAAATGAGTCAGGTCTAGTATCATTAATTGTAGAAAGATTTCAGTGAACAGGAGCTCAGGAAGTCCACAGAACAGCTAGGAGCTCATTCTGGAAGGGTGAGGATGTTTCATTTTCTCCTCTGGGCAACATCAGAAGATAAAGCTCAAACTGACCTAAATCTGTGGGTGGATGTGTGTGTACATGTTTATATGTGTTTCTAGGTAGTATAGAGGTAAATTATGCATAATGGAAATATGCCTTGTTTGTTTAATGAAAGTTTTTGTGTATCTTATCTCCTCTTCTTGCTAAGCTGTTTTTACAGTTCACTCTGAACCTTTAGCTGGGTCTAACTTTGGAGTAAGCATTTTTCACTGAGTGGACAGGTGTAAAACAGAAGCCAATCCTCACTGGTCAGAGATTTCTAGTTTTCCTGTTGTTCTTATGTCCGGCAGTCCAACTGAAATCAACCCTTGTTTTCTCATCTACCTGTTACATCTAACTATTATACTGTTGTATTCTACATTCATTACTGAATTTAGCAAGGCTGTGGAATAACAACCCCAGTTCTCTGCTTACCTCCTGTACCCTAGAGGTCTGCCAGTTTATAGAGACAAGCATTCAGTGTTTGTATTTCACATGGCCTGTGGCATTTCTGCACTACGCAGTCCAGCTGAGTTTGAACACAAAGTGCGTTGTCGCTCCCTGGTTAGGGACATGAACTAAATGACCTCCAGAAAGCTGTCTAGACCTTTAACGCTGTGAACACATCATTTGCTTGTGAAGGGCATACAGAGAGTGAGTCAGTGGGACCTAGATCAAAGTAAAGGATGTTGACATCACAATGGTAGTTCCCTATTGATCTGGCCTACTACAAGAACTTTCACGTCCTCCAGAAACAGAGCTGTATACCTCAGAGTTACCAAGTCAGTGAAACAGAAGTTCTATTGTGTTGGGTTTTTTTTTAATCTGTTACTATAATTCATATTTTAAACCAGACCACCACAGCAAATGTATGAATGACCTTGAACAAATGATATGTTCAACATCTAAGTGATGTTAATTTCCAGGGTTAGACTGGAGCTAATCCTGTTGTTGGCTATGAGACTGGGGAAGAAAGACCTTAGGGATTCACAGGTTTATGACCAATACAGTTGTAGTTTTGGAGTACTTTCTCTGGTCTGGAGTTCCTGTTGCATTAATCAACTTTGCTGCTGTTTTTTGATTAATGTATGTAGGGAAAATGTCTGTGCAGACGTAGTGAAAACATGTAATGGACAACTAGTGATTTACCCTATCAAAGATTGAACTGGTTGCTCCTAACAAGCTTACTTAAAGCTGGGATTAAAAGCCTAGCTAAAGCATGAATGCATAGCTAAATATATACCAACGATACAGTGTTTATAACTGTGATACTGCTACTAGCATTATGGCTGTGTCCCAGGCAGAAAGTGTTACAAATTCCCCATTATACTAAACAGAAAGAAAAATCTTTAGTGCTGACTGTGATTCCCCTCCTGCACAGTTGCTTTATAGCTCTTACCCCTTCAAGAGGAGGAGGGAAAAGAAGAAAATATACTGATTCAAAAATTTGTTTAGTTATCTGAATGTTATGGTTGTTCTCATCCTTACCCAGTGAGCTTTTCTTCCCAGTATTCAGAAAAGGTCATTTGTTACACAGCTGATGCCTGCTCCTCTAAAATCCCAATCATCTTCAGTTACTGATTTTCTGTGCAGTCACCAGGCATAGAAATATGTTTGGCTGAGATAGTCCACTTTCTGCCATAGGCCTGGAAGTGAATCTGTGCTCATCTGCCATGGGCTCCAGACTGGAATGTTTGCTGCCACTGTGGTTCCCTCAGCGCAAGAACACAGTGCAATCTGGCTGTATTTTTTTCCTGAAAAAAGTAAAGGGGACTAGAAAGCTAACTTGTCTCTGTAAATTGGTAGCCGTGAATGCCATGATTTCTGATCAGCAAATGTATAGAGATGAAATACAGATTTAGGTATCTGTAGTTATCATTCTTTGTCTTTGTCCTATAGACAGCAAGATGACCAGAAATAATAATGATAAATGGTCTATCATTACCTTGGCAGTGACTTTTTCACTGCAACACTGGAAAAGAAAGGACATAGCACTAATCACAAATTAGGCTGGCACATGCTAAAAAAAAAAACTGTGGCCAACAACAGACTCTGAACTAGTCTGCTTCCCTTGGCAGCTTTAATTCATATTTTTAATTTCTTGTGCTTCAGTCAATGCTGGAAAATTCTTAGGGCAACAAAACAGTAGCGGAACATTGCCTTAAGGGGTGTTGGCTCTTTCAGCTAGCCAGTAAACTGTGTACCCCAGCGCTATCAGTGTAGCATACCCCTTTACTGTGGGGTTCCAGTGTAGGCCTCCAAACAATTTTGGCCTGACCGATCTGTATAATCCATCCAGAAACTCTTGATATGGAGATTCACTTTTGAAAGCTCTACATATGAGCCAGTCCTTAGTCCACAGCCCTGCTTACTCTCTTTGCATATGTGAAATTCCATTGTCATGGAAGCCAGAGTCACTATGGCGGTAACTGCAGTTCCTGTTTTCTAGCATCTTACACTTTTGCTGCCAGCTGCTTTTTTCTGATTGTTAAGTGTAAGGTGAGTGTTTATACTCAGAAATGGAGCAAGTCAAGTATTATCTAACTCAAATCACTGAGCAGCTATCACTGACATCCAACACTGATCCACTTTTTCATAATTCTTTTGCCTGAGATTGGAGTGTAAGAACTGCCTTTAATATCCATTTTAGTGAAGCACCTGACTACTCTGGATAAGTTCCTGCTCTTTTGTCATAAAGAATCATCTGACTTCAGTTAAGACATTTATTTGTGAGCTAGCAGTTATGCCCCATTTTCAGGAACATTATGAATAGTCACAAATGGAAGTCTGAGGACTATATGATGAGGGACTATATAGATGAGGGAATGGAGTGTATTTATATTTTCCCTGCCCAGCATAAAACTGGAAATGCTGCAAGTCAGCATTTTAAACAAAGCACCCTCTTTAGAATGGTGATGTGTTCAGCAGCAGCAGCTCAGCAAAGGTGCAAGTGAAAATGTACCAGATGGTAGTAGTTGCTGAACACTGAATTCTGAGTTTACTTCATTGTAGGCATAATGTATCTGCGGGTCATTCTATCATTTTTTAAATAGTGGAGGAAATTACTTATGTTTCCCTACATAACACACTAAGAACATGAAGTGGTCATTACATCATCTGACTTTCTGAGTGCAAAGTACTTAATAAAAACAAATGTGCCTGTGGGAGACTCCCACTTTGCATAGGCCCTTATAAAGAGTTTCCCAGTTGTTTTTACAGAAACATAATTATATTTATTTTTTAAAGAAAACTGGAATTTATTTATATATTAAAAAGGACAAGACAAACATAAGGAGTGGAGGTAGGGAGAGAAGACTTAGTTCTCGCTGTTAAGAATGTGACATGCACATGATTATGTGAAGTGGATAGGATGCTAGTGATTTATTGTGCATGCTTTGCTGGGAAGGTGGTACAGATTCATGAATGTGATATGTGGGCAAGATGTATGGACTAAAGGCACATCTATCATCTCTGTACTCACTCACTTATTAAATGAATCCTTATAGTTGTGGATCCAGAAAAAATATCCCTAGCGTTTGTTCTTGCCAACCTGCAAGACCCAAAAAATGTCTCAAAGGAGTCCTGACAAGGGGCTATTGTCTGTGCAGGAGAAGAAAGCAAAAAAACCTTGGGGAACTGATATTCCACATGCCTGAATTTCTTCCCATCCAGGTCTGCTTACATATATGCATGGTGCAACAGAGGTGCCCAAAGCCCTGCTATGCATCACGTACTTACCCCACTTTCTGCTCCACATTGAGGCACTGCTCTGCCCAGAGACACTCCCTCCTCCTGTGCCACTTGCAGCTTTCAGGACAGTAGAGAGGGAAACAAGAAGGAGGACTCCCCATAACTTCTCCATCTGAAAGTACCAAAGATGGTGTTTGTGCAATGGGGACAAGTAGGAACTGCCAAAGAAAGAGCCAGACCCTTTCTTTACAGCTGGCTGCAAGGTGACAGTCAGCAGAGGGGCTGGCCTCCCTTCTCAGGCCAGCTTTTCTTTTCAAGGACCAGCATCTCAGCTGGGTCCACTGCTTCAATGCAGTGGTACGTCCTGTGGTCTGTTGCTTGAAGCTTTCCACTGAAGTGTAGCTGCCCTCTGTGTGCCAGAGGTGCTGACTGCCTTCTCCTGAAGAAGCCCAGGCCATGGTCATTGCTTGGGCAGGTGATTTGGCAGAGGTACGAGGCAGGACAGGGTGTTCACCATGCTCCTGGGCCAGTCACTGAGCTTCATGATGTGGTACTTAGGGACATGGTTTAGTGGTGGTCTTGGTAGTGTTAGGTTTACTGTTGGACTCAACAGGCTTAAGGGTCTTTTCCAGCCTAAATGATTCTATGATACTATGGTTCTGTGAACAGGATGGGCAGAGCAGAAATGACTGCAAGTCATGGCAAGATCTTAGATGATGGTCTCTGCCCTGGGGAGAGATTGTGACTTGCATAAGGAGTGCCTGAGCCCTGTGGTGAGGGGGTCTCCCTAGGTACGTGGGGACAAGGGCTCTGCTGGACTCCTCCAGGCTGAGAGCATTGGCAATGTCATCCTCCGCTAATGAACTACCTGGCTGCTTGTAGCACAGCAGCAGAAGCCCCTGCCAAAAGCTAAGCTGCAACCTGACTCAAAGAAGAGGAACTGGAAGCTTTGTCT
>VZRW01009671.1:0-45882 GCA_013398125.1 Aegotheles bennettii
TTGGCTCCTCCTTAACAGACCCAACTCTATTTCATCCATCCAAGGGCACACTCAACTCTGAGCTTGCATATCCATTTTGTTGTGGACTTATCTGATTTGTGAGAATGGGACTGCACTGTTAATCAAAGCATACTAAAATGGCAATGGAAACCTTTCAAAATTATTTCTTTTGCTAACTGTGTTCATTCTTTACTGCTGAATCCAGTTTTAGACAAACATTTTTAATTTCTTCACTGGCTGTATCAGGTTAGCACCTTTTCTTTCTTGGTGGTAGTAATGTATGTGTATATCTCAGAGAACAGGAGCTATGCCTGTACTCTAGAGGCAGATTGTAAAATATTTGGTTTGAAACCGATGTTCTTACTGGATGACTGCTGTCATACAACAGGTGATAGATGATACACTTAGAAAAATCAACAAATAAAATAAGTCATCTCAATTGTGACAAATATTCCCATTGTACAAGACGAAGTTGTATATAGATTGTTTAAAAATTACTCCCATGCTTCAGAAAATTTATGTTTAAGATGAGTGTTAATTATATCAAGGGACATAGGAAAATTATTTATGATATTCCTGAGTCACATTTGGAGTGACTTGACAGTAGAATGGGTAATAAATATTCTTAAGTAAAGCATTGTTGAAAAAGACAATTTATAGAGTTTTATTGTGTTTTGTTCAAATGAACTTCTGATGGTTCAATTAATTTTGAGGGATGTCAACACAGGATTCTCACTGGGATAGGGAAAATCTGCCAAGATTTTTGGTAGATGTGCAGCGGGTTCAGAGAAGCTGCATCCCTGGAAGCAGTGTGGCCACCAATCTTGTAATGACCTCGTAACTGACCTTGCGAATAACCTTGTAAATGACCTTGTAAATGTGATCTTCTTAGGAGATTTGCAAACTCTCTTAGCAGTGAAGTAGCCAAGAACATGCAATGAGAGTCAGGGCCAAAGTCTTCCAGTTTACTTGGAAGTACTCTCAAAAAATAAACAAGTTCTGTCAAAGCAGAATCCTGATTTTTAGAGGGTTTATATCTTTGTTAGAAATACCGTGTGTGAATATCTTTTACCTTCACTGAAAAATAGCATTTAGTCGTAAATCTGAATTCTAAAGGTGCTTTAACTATAGCATAGTTTGAAGGCACACATGCTAGGTTCTCAATGCTATTCAGTAAAACACTTATGACTGCAGTATTTCACATGATATCTTGGTAATGTCAAGCCCATCTTCTACTTGTAGTTGAAAATACTTATTGTCTTTGTAACAGGTTCACTAGTTTGTGTTACATTCTTCTAAAGCCTGATAGTCCTGAAGAAACCCAAAAGCAGAAAGATGAAGTTCTAAAATTACACTGATTTGGACCATTGGCATGATTTACCGAGTAATAATTTTTAAGTATGCGATGAAATTATATATGCATTAAAATACAGTGATGTATTATGATGCAAATCTGAAAAAAAATAGTCAATTGTGTGACTAGTAAGAGTTAAGAAATATTTGGAAAAAATTCCCATTTTAGCAACTAGAGTTAAATTTCCTATAACAAGTTAACATATATACATGCAATTTAACATACATTGTTCCTATAACAAGATAACAAGTTCCTATCTGTGAATATAGGTAACAGACTGATGCATCACTCTTTTTGTTCTGTTCTGTGTTTATGCTGTTTGGATTTTAGTAGTCACATGAAATAATGGCTCAGTTTCTTTTGAGGTAAACCCATGATATCCTGCAGTACTTTCTAAGTAATGAGTCAGAGATAGTGGCATTTACCAATATTTAATTATCCTTCTCTTCTTTCTCTGAAAATCAATGTTATTATGTTTATTTACAAGAATTTAAATGTAAGCCTCTGTGTAATACAATACTGATACCTCTTTTAAGTAAAAATTAGTGTTTCATGTGCAAATATAGGAAGATAGTAAGGTACTATAACTGATTACCACTAAAAAAATATAAAAGACAGAATTTCTGATTTTTTACATTAAAAATATATCTATTATTTGGTCCAAACAAAGTTTTAATTACTACTACATTCTAACAGGATTAAAAGAATACCCCAGAAAAATTGCTGAATGAAATGAAAAATAGCTAAAACATCAACATTAAAGGTGATTTATTAATTCCCACTGCAAAAAAGCAAAACAATATTTTCTGCAGTAGAGGATTTTGTATTAAAAAAACAAAGTCAAGAATTCAGTAAAGCTTATTCCCATTACAGTCCTGAAAATTGAAAAATATTTGAGGCTATTATCTATGTATAGCTAAGTCCCAGAAAGACCTTCCATCTTTGGTGAGACCATGGAAGAAGAAGAATGAATCTCTGGTTTTGCTTTCTGATTTCAAATTTACTATACTTCAGGATCCTTGGTCATACACTTTCAGGACTGAGATCAGTTTTCATTAACAAGCTATAAGCAGTAGAAAATAATTGAAAGGAAGAAACAAGCCATTGCACCATACCAAAAATCAACCTTTATTTTAATAGAGCATCTGAACATACTAACTTTACTGAGTCTTGTTTATTAGTAATACAGAGTTCAACTAAGCACTGTTAAGGGTGTATAACTTTAATTTTTCTATTAACTTTTAAAGCAAGACTGAAGTTAGCTTGTATTGCTACAAGCGTTTTAATTGCTGCACTTAGGCAAGACCTGCTATAGGTTATGGAGAAATAAACTTTCATCTTCTCTTAATTGCAGGAGATTGGATTAACTCTTTTTCTGATGTCCTGAAACTGTAATCTCTATTGGAATATCTCTGTGAATTGGACATTCATAAAATGTCATAAAAGTAATAACTAAGACTTTGAGGGTTTTTTGTGTGTTTGAATTTATTTGGATTTATTTAGACTTTTTCCTTTTTTTAATGATAAAGTAGCTCTTAAGAGGTATGTGTTGCCCACTTGTCTTTGTGGTGCATGCCTTAAAGCTGTTGTAGGTGAGAAGTGGATGCTCTCTGCCCTGCTCCCAGTAGTCCCAAGTCTTGAACTATTTTCAGGAAATATATTTAGCAGACTAGCCAGCACTGCTTTTTTTTTTGTCATGGTCTGCCTTTTTTTCCTTTTTTTTTTTCTTTGGGCTATGTATTTGTACTAGTTTGGGTGACAAAATTACCTGGTGCTTACCATCAAAATGCCTCTTTCTATGCCACTGTCTGAGGACTGAAAGCAGACCCTGAGAGGAGGGTGTAGCCATACGTAGTGCATATAGATGACATTTGTAAGAGAGAACCTGGCTCATACTGCACTTTTACAGGAAATGCTCACTGCATGACAAGATTTGTTTTGATTCAGCTCCCAACAGATGTGAAATTCCAAGTTTTGCAGATGATACTCTTTTCTTTTTTGATAAATATTTGTCTCTGAGTTACTATGGATCATGTATATCAACTCCCCAGGTAGAAATTCAGAAATTATAGAAACATGTTTCATTCAAGAGATTTTGCTATATGAATTGGAAAAATATCTGGTTTTTGCCTGTTCTCACCCCATTTCAACTTTTGGATAGGGCAACCTTTTCTTTTAACTAACTATAATTTCATTACATTCTTTGTAAGTGGATCCAAATCTTACTTGAGCAAATACACCACTTTGTTTCCAGATCTTGTTTTTTTTCTACAGATTCTGCATTTGTATCTCATTTCATTCTGCCTCTGTCTTCAATGTTCTGGTCTTATTTATTATAATGTATTTGCTTGTTTGGCACTGAGAAAATTAAGTGTATCAGACATCAAAAGTCATCTAGCTGGATTTCTACTCTGTTCTCTGTATTCTGTACAGTTTAAAAAATTTACCCCTAAAGCGTATTGATTATTGTTGACTCAATAATTTTCACTTAAAACAGACAGTGAGTTTTGTAGACTTTTCTGTTAATGTAAACTTCCTGCACAGGCCATTAAATCAAACAATGTACTTGATATTGATGTTAAAAAGAATAAGAACTTGATATTTACATTTATTGTAAAGCATTTCCTAGTGTTCTACTAACAGAATCTGAGCACTGATTGAAAGATTGATCAGAAGTTCTAACTGAAATTAATATCAGTGGCAGTAACTATGCATTTAATCTGCTTAGTTTTGTTGTACATACATATGCCAAGCCTGTCTTACTGATCTCAAAAGTGCAGATAGGGCTTAGGCAACTTTCTTAATGTCAACCCCTGTACTCTTGCTAGAAATCTAAATTGCTTGATTTTTTCTGGCATTTTTCCACGGTGCTTTTAACCATGACAAGTATTCTATACAAGGTAATTATTTTTCTTAGTGAAAATACATTCTTTTTTACATTCTTAATTATTTTTTTTCATTATTTGTGAAATCTTAATTAATGACAAGAGGCCAGCATAATTCTCTGATATCAGAGACTTTCAAAACAAAAAAAAGTTGTAATGGCTTGATAAATTCAGTGTTCAGAACCAAGAATATATAAGCTGTTGACAGCAGTTTTTCCATGCTTAAAAATGCACAGTAGATGAGTTATACAGCCTCCCTTGGTTATCTGTTGTGGTGCTTATTTGCCTTTACCAACAGGTCAATCTTGCAGCAGTTACTGCTTCACTTCAATGTAGTTTGGGGTGGACACAGAGGGCAATTTTAGTCTCCTCTGCTTCCTTGGTGTCTGAAGGAAAGGAGGAAGATGCCTCCAGATGGCTCTTATGAGCACACCTGCAAGAAGCTGGAGGTGACAAGCTGAGCTCTTCACCTGTGCCAGGCAGCCAAATGCTGAGCCCAGTGTGGTTTGAAATGGCAGCCCCTGCTGTCTGTGCAGGTGGGTCTCAGCTCCTGTGGGGATATAGCCACAACTACAGCACAGGTCACCTAGGCCAGTGGCTGGCACTGTGACTGCGTAATGATTTTCCAGATTAATTATTTCCTTTACCAAGCAAATGTGGGGACTTCAGCACTCCCAGTGCGTCGAGCCTCTAAATTCTTACTGGAGACTGTATTGTGCTTGCATATTACAACCTTCCAGAGATGAGACTATTCTGCATTACATGTTAATTATGTAGTAGATGGTGGTTTCTTTTTATTTTTAGAGAATGAAAGATAAATTTTGCTTTTCTGAGTTTTGAAATAAAAATTGGTTTTAAATTTCTGGTGTTAAACAATGTATTTTACTAAATACAGCTACAAAAATTCCTATTTTGGGGTGCTGGGATTTTATCTTTCCTTTTACTTTCTATATATTCCTCCTTCTTCTAACCTGGTGCTCCTCTTTGTAAATGTTGATAACTGGATTTGTTGGGAAAAGAAGTAATCATGTGATACTGGAGGGATTTCATCAGAATTGTGTCTGATGATCTTGTTAAAAAAAATCCTATGCTATGAATTAATAATACTTTTTGAAAGCTGAGAATATATGTTTTTTGTATTTTAATCTAATTGAAAATGTCAGAACTGCTTATTGCATGGACTCCATTTTCTTAGACAGATATATATATATGAGGAAAGCTACACTCTGACATAATCATTTTTAGTTATCAAAATGACACAAAAGGAATCATAAATACCAGCACAGATGAAGGAAAGAGAAAGACTTTAAATCATCTTTTCACATTAAAATGCTGGCTTATGGGAACAGAATAAAAGAAGGTGGGATAGAAATACAAAGAAAGACATGAGACAAATTCTTTTCAGAATTTTGACTAATTACCAAATACAAAAAATATTAAAAATAATTTAAAAAACCAAAACCGCTGTACAGAATAGTGGTTCATTTCGTAAGGAAGGTCATTATTATCCTTGACATCATAAATTCTTATCTCTTGCAATCACTGGCCTCTATTAAGCTTTTTGGGATAACATGGCATTTCTTTTATAGTCATAAATGTTACAGAATGAAGAAAGATTACATTTTTTGTATGTTTTCCAGGAGAAGAAAATTTTATTAAAACTTTTTTTAAAAAAAGCACTTAGGGATTATTGAAGACCAAAGGCAGTATCTTTATAGGAAATAAATTGTAAATGTAAAGATTCTTCTTTGTTTTTTGTTTTTTTTTTTCATTTAGGTGTTAGTGTGAGAAATTATACAGGGGAATAGATAAATGAAGTCACCTAGCCAATGCTGAGTCAGAGGTAGATTGCAAAGCCCTCTTTCTGTACTAATGAATGCATTATCTTTTGTCCTTCAAAAATATTTCATTCTTTAATTACCATTACCTAAGCATTAAAATTTGAGTCTCTTCTTACAAAACCTTAATTAAATTGAATTAATATTTAATTAAATATTCAACAATTTAATATTTTTTATTAACCTATAGTTAGTTGTTATACTGGTTTATAATTTAGTTATTAGCTCTGGCTGTAAATGAAACTACAGCTCTGTTTCTCCCAGAAAAAATAAAAAACTGAACAGCACAGCCATTTTTTAGTATAACAATATCAGTAGTAAGTAGTAGTATTATTACTTCAAATATAATAGTAATTTTCCTTCAGGAAGTTGCCTAGAAGTTGTGTTAGCATGGTCCCATTGCTGTCAATGTGAAAGAAAAGATATTTTTAGAGAATGGAGAATAGAATGATTGCAGAAATTGAAGAACGTCTAATGGTTTCCCTGTTAAAGAACAAATTTCTTCATATGGGACAACTGAAATGAAAGTATGGCTTTCATTTGAAAATCAATCCAAATCATTTAGATGGTATGACTTATACTTTGAAAATATATATAGACATGCCACAGCCACATTGCTAATGCACAAGCAGTTACATTGACAGTGTATTTATATGAATATATTAGGTGTAATAGCATGGCAATAGGCAAATGAAAAGTGCTTAAATGAAATACAGGTTTCATTATTTGCAGAAGTTAATTAAAACCTTGGCAAGATATTTTTCTCTGATGTTCTATACCTAATTGTTTTTAAACATGGTCACTTTTGATAAACATCCTAGAATTGTGTCTGGCATCTTTAAAGATGCAGTTAGTTTAGTCGGTACTTTATTCTCTGTTCTCAAATTTAACATTGCCTTTGTTATTTAAGCACAGAGGATGTCCCTATTGTCACTTCAAATTTCAATTTTAGCTGGTCTGAGAATTAAAACATTTAGGACAAGTACAAAAGACTAGGACAAGACAAAACACTAGGACAAGTAGGACTTTCATGATTCCACCAAAGGATCATCTTTACCTTATATTTTATCCATCTATACACACCTCTGTTCATTTATCATTATTAGGTTGCAAGAGGATGCTCTTAAAATTTAGGAAATATCAGAAATAAACTTGCCTCTGCAATATTATGCCAGCCCGTGTTCTTTTTAGTTTTTAATTGTATTTTTAACCTTTAATCCAAAGATGTGCTTATAATTAACTATGCAAATATTTCTTTACACTTTCCATAATCATTCACTCAGACATAAAAAGATGGAGCTGAACCAGATTGTGAAATAGAAGGAATAACTGGCTGAGGTTAGAATTTGCCTGGGTTGTTCAAGTTAACTCACACAGATTTGATACTTTAGCCATATATTTTAACTATTCCTCTAGAACATTCCATTTCTAAGAAGCTTGAGAATAAATAAGGACTAATTCAAGAAAGAAAAGCTTAGCATATATATAATTCTCTTGAGTAAAATCTTTTCTCCTGATGAAGAGAAATCCAATCATATATAAATATATATGTGTGCATACTTATGTGTGTGGATATCTTTTTGAACTACAAAAATAGATATAGAAACTTTTTTAAGACAAAAAAGAGACTACTTTATATGAATCACGACACACTAAGAGTTAACTTAAACATCGGCTCTGGTTTTGTTGAAAATTTTAAGAGTTGGCCAACTGACCATGGCTGGCCAATTGAGGGAGCTTTATTTCTGACAAAATTATGACTTGGATCTGACCAAATACAGAGATTTTCAAGGTAAAATCCTTTGTTTGTTTATTAGTAGGTCATAAGCTAGCTGAAGTCTGAAATGACTGTCTAGACATGAAGGGGCTGGATTGTATCCAAAAGTTTTTTGGTGTGGGGGGAAGGCTGCAAAGGTGGCATACATGAGAAGGTGCCAGAAGCTGCTCCCATGTTAGACAGAGCCAACTCCAGCCAGCTTCAAGATGGACCCACTGCTGGCCATAGCTGAGCCAATCAGTGATGTTGGTAACACCTCTGTGATAACATATTTAAGAAAGGGTAAAAACCACTGCACAACAGCAGCTGAGAGAAGGGAGTGATAATACGTGAAAGAAACAACTCTGCAGCCACCCAAGTCAGTGAAGAAGGAGGGGAAGGAGGTGTTTCAGGCACCAGAACAGAGATTCCGCTGCAGCCCATAGTGAAGACTATGGTGACACAGCTTGTCCCTGTGCAGCCGATGGAGTTTCACAATGGAGCAGATATCAACCCACCACACCTTTATATACACAATCTCTCTCAGAGGGGCTTACTTTCTCCTGGTTTATTCTTGACACCTGGCACTGTAGACAAGTTTAGAGAGGGGTGGATTACTGGAAGATTTGGACTGAATCCCTAAAATTAAAAAAAATATTAAAAATAGAGGCTTTCAAACCACGGAAATCATATGAATGAGTGAATACAAGAGGGACATCAGCTTGATCTATTCATATATTTGAAAATTAAAACAATAGACTCTGGAAGATGCACAGTCCTCCTAAAGGAGCATGTGAGATATGTGCATTGGAGAATAATGAATTTAAAGGGATACATTGTAATGCAAAGGAAAAGAGCTGCTGTTATTGGACTGGCCATGCACCAAGATTTGTGCTATTGTCAGGAGGATATCCTCATCAAGGGTTCAGAGGTCCAGAACAATTAAGTAGTTCAAAAATGTTTCCCAGAATACAGAGAAACCCTTAAAAGAGAACAAAAGGGAGCTGGAAGAAATTAACACAGGACGTGTATACATAGATCACAGCACAGCTGAGATGACCACCAAGATGTCTGCCTTAACTGGCGAGGAGAGTGTCCATGGGAATGACAGATTATACTTGGAAAAATTTATTCAGTTTTGTTGTTTAATCCAGCATCTTGCAAATGCTTGTGAGCAGTGTTTCCCCATGGACATGCAAGGCAAAGACTCTGAGAGAACAAAAACTTAGAAAAGTCCTCAGTCAGACCAAAGTACAAAATTTAGTTCTCACAGGTACTTCCAGGGATGGATACAGTTCTATTTTAAAGAAGTAAGATGAAATTTAGAGATTTAGGTATTTTGAGTGCTAATGACAATTGGAAGTATAATTCATCCCAGGATATTTATTATGGTACCTTGAAACCGACACTCCTAAAATGGCTGTATCTATGTTGGACAGTCTGGTCTTTGAGAAAATGGAAAAGAACAGGCCTGATTCATTCCTTACTTTTTGCTTGTTAGTACTTGGTCATTACTACTACTCTGTTTCAGTAGCTCCAAATACATAAAAATGTATATAATCAGTTTGAACAGATAACTTGATGCATGTAAGAAAGTTCCATGTCTTTAATTGGATGAAACTGCTTATAAACCACTTGCTGCTGTTGTTTAAAGTGGGGTAGAAAATGAATGTATGTTGCAGACACAATCTTCACAAAGTTTTGCAAAAATGCAATTAGGGAAAGTACAAAGTTGATTTTTACAGCAGCATGTTTAACCTAAACCGGAGAATACAGCCAGTATCAAATGAAATAGGACATTAACTGACCAATTAACTGCTCAGTTTAAGATACTCTGAAGAATGATAGAAACTACTTTGCCTAATGCAGCCCAGGAAGCTTTCAGCATTCCTTCCTGCAAGGGCGCATTGCTGGCTCATGTCCGACTTCTTGTGCATCAGGACCCCCTCAGCCTTCTTGGCAAATCTGCTTGCTTTCTAGCTAGTTGGCCCCCAGCTTATACTGGTGTCTGAGATTATTCCTCCCCAGGTGCAGGACTTCAGCGTTTGCTTTTGTTGAACTTCATGAGGTTCCCGTTGACCCATTTCTTCAGCTTGTCCAGGTCCCTCTGCGTGGCAGCACAGTATTCTGATGTATTAGCCACTGCTCTCAGTGTACTTCATGCTGCTGACCCCAAACCTTTGAGCCCATCAGTTCAGCTGCTTTGCAGTCCACCTCACTGTACATTTGCCTAGCCCATACTTCATCAGTTTGTCATTAATGATACTACAGGAGAGTGTTGAAAGTAATGAATACTACCCATCCTCTTCTTGTCCTTCACATACCTGGAAATGGTTTCCAGGAGGATTTACTCCACCATGCTCCTAGGCAGGGACTGAGGTGAGGCTGACCAGCGTACAGTTCCAAGTACCCCTTCTTGCCCTCCCTGAAGTAACATTTGCTTTCTTCCAGTCTTTGGGAACCTCTCCCAATTGCCATGACCTTTCAAAGATAATGGAGGGTGGCCTCACAGTGACATCTGCCAGCTTCCAGAGGACTCATGGGTGAATCCCATCAGGCTTCATGGACTTAATTAGGTGCAGTTTGTTTAAGTGCTCCCTAAGCTGTTCCTTCACCAAGGCTAGGTCGTCTTTGCTCCTGATTTTCTCAGTTGTCTCAGGGATCTGGAATTACTGAAGGTTGGTCTAACTAGTAAAGACCAACCCGAAGAAGACATTGCATACGTCAGCCTTTTCTATGTCCTCTATTAATGAGTGTTCCACCCCTTTCAGCCATGGGTCTGTGTTTTCCCTTGTCTTATTTTTGCTGCTTATCATTCTGTAGAAGCCTTTCATGTTGCCCTTCATGTCCCTTATCAGATTCAACTCCCAATGGGCATTTCCTAACACTATTGCTGCATAACTGGACAGTGTCTTTGTATTCCTTCTGTGTGGCCTGATCCTGCTTCCACTTCCTGTATGTTTCCAAGTTTGGATTTTTTAAGGAGCTCCTTGCTTGTCTATGACAGCCTCCTGCCACCCTTGCTTGATTTCTTACTCACCAAGATGGACCATTCTTGAGTTTGTAGGAGGTGATCTCTGAAAATCACCTAGCTCTTCTGGAACCCTCTTCTCTGCAGGATTGTATCCTCTAAAAGACTTCAGAGTGGATCCCTGTGCAGTCAAGAAGAATGCAAAAATTCTCTGGAGTGGTTTGCTTGACAGCCTCCAGATACCAATTCTTAAATTACTTAAGAAAAAGTGGCCTTACCTGCACCCCAGTTAATACCATACAGCACTAAGCATTCTTTGGTGGTGGTGGAAAGGGATTGCAAGTTTGTACAGTCTCTCTGCATGCCATGTTCCTAGTTCTATCCTACACAACCACTAGTATTATATTCATCACTAAAAACAGCCATTTTGAGGAAACTTTGTGCTTTATATGTACACCAAATTGAGAGTAAAAAAAGCAAATATGTATAAACAGGCTTTGCACTTCCCAGACAAATTATTAATTTACATTATATTATTTTCCTTTTATTGGATAAACAGTAGATAATATGTATCAGTTCTGAGGTTTTTTCAGCCACAGTATATTCACGGGGTACTATTTGTCAAGAGATGTGGGCATGTTTCAGACAGTTTACAATGAAATATGAATTTAGATATGTAACTGTTATTCCTTACAACCCAGTGACATAGGCTGATGGAAAAAAAAATAATCAGATTAATAAAATGTGTACTGAAAAAGTATGCAGTCAGACACTGATCCATATTTAGCATGGTTGCTATGGAGCAGCACAGATTAACATGCTCTCAAATGCTGTTATTCAAGAAGAACTGGGAATTTGAAAAATTAGAAGTCAACAGATAAGACTTCAAAAACATGTATGTAAGTATTGCATTTCAGAAGAATGGTGCAGGTGATACATAGATGATGTCAAAGATTGCCATGGACAAATAATGGAAAGGAGTCATTGATATGTTTTACATGTTCGATTGGTGAGAATAAGGAACATCTATTTGTACTTTTTCCTGAGGAGAAACAACAATTTAAGATGTGTAAGCAGTAGGACGAGGTACTGTTAGAAAAAGTGACCCTGCCATCTCTTGGCAGTACTCATTACCAAAGGAGTTTTAAAGTCCAAATGGCAGAATAAGGTATCTCAGAGGCTAACTGAGCAATTTTAGAAGTACTTAAAGCTCTGCATCCCATAAGTGCTCGCTGCTGTTGGTGCTATGCTAGCCTGGTAAGCAAAGATATGCTACTGTAAACTATCTTTAAAACAGCTTAGCTTTGGAGACAGGATGTCTGGGACAGAGTTGCACACATTGGTGTTTTGTTGAAAAGTTGCAATTGTCAGGAAGTAAATGAAGCAGAACTTTTGAGTTCAATTTTAACTAAGCCAGACAACTCCTTCTTTCCATGTGATACATCTTTGGGCTTGGTTGCAGGTGTTTTACAGTGGGCCAGCCCTACCGTTCAAACAGTCACTGATACAAGCACTGTGCGACCTTTTAAGCAATGTGTTCCTGTGGATAAGTATGGGCTTCCTTATTGTCTGTGATAAAATTGACTTCCTGCTATGAAAAATTGATGGCGCATGTTGAATTATTCATTAGGAAAAAGAAAAACAATTGTTTCTTTTTAAGTAGGGTAATTCATAATGCAACAAAAATATTAAAATATAGTGATTGCGCATCTGAGCATACCTTGTTTGGTCTCTTGGTCATATCTTGATTTTTGGTCATATAAGGCCTATTACATGTAAAATTCAAATAAGCTGTATTTCACATGATTACTTAGAGGGAAGAGGCAAACTTTTGTACTGTTAGATCTTCATATGATATTCTTTTCTCTTTTGGCACAAATTATGTATGTACATCATGCATAAACTAGAAACATTTTAACTCCTTGGACATGTCAGACACATCACTAGAGGACCTTACACATTAGAAGTATCATGTGTGTTTCCCCTCCCCCCCTTCAACATGAATTTATCTCTCATGAATTTGTAGAAAAAAACATTATAGGGAAAAAACTAAATTACGTAATTTGCAAAGGAGAGCTAAGAGAAATGCTTTTATAAATGTTCATTGCAAACTGCTTTTGAGATGATGATACTTCTCTTTATCTCTTTACTTATACAGAAGCAGGAAGAAACTTCTGGTGCATTCACATCAGGAAACAATGGACAAAGGAAGTGTTCATTAACAGAGGTTTATTTAGGTCAGAAAAGTCACCAAGAACAGTAAGATATACATGTATATGACACTCCTTAAAGTATTTCTAACTACATAATATTTTTTCTTTCAGCGTATGCCCTCAGGGATCATCTGTCAGAGTGACTACTCATTCTGTCTTACTTTTTAGGGAGAGCTAGCTATTTCATTTCACCTAGTAACATTTTCTGTCTATGTAAGCTCATCTTCTGCTGTGTTAGAGATCATATGGATAAATTGTAGTCTGGGAATCTGAAATGTCGAAATGATGGAGTAGCTACTTTGAAGCAATGGATGCTAAAATTTAGTTACCAAGACTTGCAACAAACATTGGACAGAGGACATTCTGATAGTTGAAATATTATTTAATTGCTTCTATCTTAAATTTATGTTTTTCATATTCCCTTTGCATTTGTTTGTGCTTCTTTGAAATATTTGTAATTCATGTGGGATAAACACTCTTGTTGACAGAGTGCGTAAGTGTAAATGTTATACTGACAACACAGTTTTTAGTCAGTCTAGATTGTCTGAGCTGTACCTAGGTAACCTCTTGTCAAACTTTGCATCTCACAGTGGTTTCAAAGGACTTTAATAGTGTGAGGTTTAGAAAACATTAGCAGTAATGAGCTTTTCCATACTAATTTGAGTCTACAAAAGGTGTTTTCTGCCCCCTCTTTCCTCCCTTTGAGTTGTTTTGGAAATAAACTAACAAATCCGAAAGTTATAAGCATGTATTTCTGGAAGGAAAACAAGTCAGTGCTAAAAAGTGCTACTAGTTTTTATTTAGCTTGGAAGTTGGCAGACTGGCTAGTCCTTCAGTTAGAAATTCTAGTACTTTTCAATAAATTAGGGGAACTCCATGTCAGAAAAGGTAGATTATTTTATTTGTAAGATTCCTAGCAGAGTGGAAAGGGGAAAAGTCAATGCACTATGGACATTACATATATATATATATAGGTATATATTATGTATATGTGTGTATATAAAGTGTTTCTACACACACAAATATATATGTATACAAAAATGCTCACAGTGCATTCTCTGTATATTGAATATAAGTATGCATACATATATACATAAATGGATTATTTTAAAATAAATCCAAAGCATCAGAAGTTTTCTTTAATTAGATTTGTTGATTTCTGCTGTTGACAAAAAATGATGATATTATTTGAAAACAACTGGGTGTGTGCATAGCCACAGAAGCTCAGTAAATTCTAGTTCACTTTGGAGGTGTGGAGGGTAAGGGAAATGAAAGCAATGGGGTGCTTCCCCAGTACAGCAGTTGCACTAGCAATGCCAGGTTATGCAGTTCCTTCCTCTCCCCTGTCGTAGGCCATTTATTTCTGCTTCTGCAGCACAGTTCCTCTTCCACCTCCTAAGCCTCTAATCTGTTTTGTGTTTAGCTGAGAGAAAACCATTGTCCAAGAAATAAGGTAAATCATGAATATCACTGTGCCACTCATACCTGACTGCCTTTCCGTAAGTGTTAGGGAGGTGTACTGTCTCTAGAAATCTCAGTTTCATATCACCATAGATTCCCAACCACATAAGCAAGAATAAAGACTAATGAAAACACAGCTATTGTCTGTGTTTCAGACTCCCAGAAAAGTCCACTGTTATCCACAGTAATATCACTTGTAGTCTCCAGTTCAATACTTTGCATTTCAGTATCTCTCTCTGAGTGTAAATGAGAGGAGCTTGGTGCCTCAGGCAGCCTGTGGCAGTGTGTTTGGTTGTTTATCATATCAGCACTGTAGCTGGCAACATACTCTGCTCAGTTTTTCTGTAAATCTTTTATCTTTTACCTGTATTCTGTGTTGTTAGATTTTGAAAAGAGTAACTGAGGCATGTCTGACTGTGGCCAAAATACTGAATGATTCTTTAGTCTACAGAGCACACATAATAGAAAGGCAAGAGAACGTATTTGGAGAGATATCAGATTAGCTAATAGACCTCACTGAAGATTAGAGAAAACAGACTGACAAACTCTTTTAACTGTCAGGGTTTACAAACATGGTAAGTGAGCTGTACACATTTAACTACATGGGCATTTAACCTTGCCTAAAAAAATGTAAGAGTCACACACTGTATTTGCAACAACAGCTCAATGTGCCGGAGAGTCGTGTTAGTTTGTAACAAATGATTAAAGAAAGTCTGTTCTGCTCAGGGGACAAGAATCAGAAGAATGCAATGTTTATATGCCCTGGATACTTTAAGCTAGGACTAATACATTCAACAATTTGCACAGAAAAAGAGCAGGAAAAGAGAAAGGGGACAGAAGCCATAAAAAATATTTTAATTTCTCTCAGCTGTGTTGTACCTTTTCTTCTTAACCCAAGGTGGCAGGCTGTAGTTTGAAATTCCCAGTTCCAAGGAAATGAGCATCTCACACCCATCTACGTATATTCTTAACTTTTATTTCTCAGTTGTGTCGTTCTTTGGCTTATGATCATCTGTGTTTGATCCCAACATCCAATTTGCTCCTCTGCGATCTCCAATGATAAATCCCCACTTTTCATCAGCTTGTAAGTCAATGAGTTTGCACTGCACACTGTCAAATGTCATTTTATATTTGATTTAGTTTACAATTTACTGAGAATTGGTCAAGCCCATTGATGCACCTCAAAATCTAATCACACATTCTGGCTGCATCCTCACTGAACATCAGGGCACACTCTCCCTACTAATATTCCATTCCTGTCTTTGACACATTTCTTCAAGTAATAATATGAGATTCACAATTTTCTATTATAAATGAGTTAATTAACACTCTTCTGGTGTTGATTCAACATTTGGACTGCAAAACATTCTGAATTCCATTTTTTCCCATTTAATACAACTTTGCTATAGACAGCTTCTATTTTTTTTCCTATAGTTGCTTTTAATTTTTCTGCTCTCATTAGAGTAAGATAATTTTCTCCACTTTTATGAAGATGGTATCATAGAGAAAATGCTTTCTAAAAAGATATTTATGGAAGCTTCCTTTTTGTTTTTCCTAAAGTATCTTTGTAGAGAACAGGAAAAAACTTGATTTCATATTCTGTTTTACAGACATTATTTCATGTGTTCAATTTACAAACCACAAAGGGCAGATGTCAAAGGCTACACTTATTACAGAAGAAAAACACTGAACAAAAGTTTTGTTTCCTTCTGATGTAGTTTTTTCTATTTACATATAGATCACTTTTGATAAAAGACCTAATCTTGTGTATCTTTCTGATTTGATCTTAAAATTTATTTTCTGTTAGGGACAGCAACTCATATAAAAAGTTATTGATTTCAAGGGATTGAAGTACAGCTTCTGCAAATCAAAAAGTAGGCCTGTTTTCATTGACTGATCAATCTTTACATTTCAGTTTAGAAAAATTAAGAAGAAAAACAGAGGAAATCCTACTGAGTTTTGAGGGCACACTTAGTTCACATAAAGCTCAGAATTTGCAATAGCTTCTCTGTGTCATCTTGGGCAGTTAATTATTCTTTTTATAAGGAAAATAAATGACTAATAGAGGAAGCATCACTCTGAGTGATGCATGGAAATTGATTATTTACTATGCAGTAATTTGATATACTTTGTCCAGTTTGTAGGTGAAAGGTATTTTAATGTGAGAAAGGTAAGCTAATATTTACCAGAAGTTACTCATATGAGTGTTCCTCCCTTTATTGAAAAAGAAACAAAGTGTGAGCTATAATGAATCTTCTCTGTACTTTCTTTCTTGGTGAATCTACAAAAAAACCAAAACAACAGAACCCTGTGAAAATCAGTATGACCCATTTATATACATGGCCCATGATATTTAAGGTAGTCATTTAATTTTGAGAAAGATGTCAAGAAGTAAAAGTCAGCAAAAGTTGAAAAGCTGTGAATTCATCAGTGTCCAGCTCTGCTAGATTTCTAAGAGAAGTTCAGATAGTCAGAGAGCAGAAAAAGATACTATTGTTTGCATTAGAGTGGCATCCCGGGGATGTCCAAGAACAGAGCTCGATTGTGCTAAGCAGTATAGAAATGGAGTAACTGACATCATCTACTCTGCCAGGGATACCAGGAATTCCTCAAAGATGGGAATTCAGAGGACATAGATGAACTGTACAGGGCTATAGAGCACCAGATCAGAACTTAGAGTTGCTTATAGCTGTAGAGTATGCCCTCCTGATAAAAGGAGACAGTAAGCAGAACTATTACCTCAAGCCCCAAAAGTGGTAGAGCTGCATCTATGATTACTTATGGGAGAAATCTGAATCTTGTTCTACAGCTCTGTAGATGTTTCAACCCATTGTTGGAGCAGGGTTCAGAGTCAAAATTGATACCAAGTTGTATGGTTTTGACAGCAGAAAATGAAGTAGAGATTCTTGGTTTATGAAATAACATTAAATATGTAAATGAAGATGCAGGGAAAACTACTATAAATCCCACTAAAATGCCTGTTTATGTGAAAGAGAACAAAGTCCATGACAATAGACTTCTCTGAGCTGAGAAGACAATTTCATTTTCTCATGAGTCTTTCTATTAAGCCCAATTTTTATCAATCACAATACTTTGTTCTTGTCAAGTTCTGCCCCTTGTGGTCTTCAGTTCCAGGATATAGTTAAGAGCCATTTCAGCTATCTTAAGGTAAGAAACATTTCAGCTTAAGGTAAGAAACATCTGCTGTAACACTGTGCCAGCATTGCCAGGAATTGGCTCTCAAAGTGAATTTTTATTAGGCACTACATTAGGAAACTTACTGTACGTGTCAGCATTATGTAAAAAGGGAGTTGTGTCAGGTCTTTCTGTAATAGATGAATCTCTTGTTTTGGAAAAAAATGAAAAAAACCCTGTCTCCTAAGTGAATATTTTTGCAATCATACACAATCATACATTTTTTATAAACATTTCTAATAGTATAAAGGTGTGCTGCCTGTTACTTATTCTATGAGAAGCCTACTTGATATTTCATCTTTCTTTTTAGATCTTGTTAATATTGATTAATAATTGTGTTTCCTGGAGCAATGATTTTTTCCCCTCAACACAGTGTGGGTTTTCCCCAATACATTCAATCTGGCATTCAATTATATAATGGAGACGACATGTTTATCTCTTACTAATACTTTCTCAATAGTTCTTGAACTTGCTGTCAAATTGCAACCGAATTTGTCAAAGGGGAAGTTGTGTGAAAATTATACCAAGTTCCTATAAGCTTTGTAAAATCTTAAAGTTCATAGGTAAGAGATTTATTTTCCTTTCCTTTTCAGGAAATGTTCCTGAAGGAGAGCCAAGGAAGGGTTTTACTGGGTTCTGATGTGCTCTGGCACATGAGACAAAAGAGATCACTGCAGCTCACCAGAGTTCATACAGCAACCAGCCTAACTGGATGTTTGTTGCCAGTGACAGCATGCAGTAATTCAAAGCATAAAAGGGAAACATATTGAAGGAGTTCGGGATCCTGAAGAATGGCTCATGTGCAGAGCTGGTTACTTGTTGCAGTGGGGGGAGAACACTGATGTATACATCATAAATTGTATAGGAATAAGGTTTTGTAGGTTGTTAATAGACCCACTGGAGCAGAGTTCAGTTTACAAATTCTTGTTTCCTGCTTCAGTTTCTCATTTCTGTATTTGCTAATGTGAGATAACCACAAAAGGGAGGATGTACTACTACTGCTAATACTACTAATACCTCTATAAGAATAAATGGATAAATACATAAACCCCATAGACTTCCCATAGAAAGCAGTATAACAAATCTAACAACACTTCTTTCCTGAAGTAGTAATACTAGTTAACTGCAATATGATCTAAAGGTCTGCTGTTACTGTAACAAGTGGGTCTTACTCCTTGACTTGCCTGTATTCACCATGCTGCCTGTCATTAAAACTGCAGGATCAATCCATATTGGAAATAACTGTTAGTTACTGTCTATGACTTAAATCCTTCAGGTTAAAGTGGAAATCTTATGTTTCAATTATATCCACTTTACTTTTTAAATTTAAGTCAAGGCCAGTAACTTGTAACAATGAAAACAAGAAAAAAAAATCTAGTAACCTTCCTGAGTCCAAGAAAAGGACTGACCCTTTATTTTGACTTTTGTATTTTAATTGGTTTTGTTTTTTGGCTGCATAACACTGAACCAAAAATGTTATAATCTCAGTTGTTTTCAACCAAGAAGTCTTTTCTAGACATAGATTTACTTCACTTATTTATTTTTACTAGCAAACAATTTAGAGTAAATTTCCTCTAAACATTTTCTCCTAGAATTTCTCATGATGCATTTCATAGCATATCTGTCTCTCTAGTTAAGGTCCATTTTTTCTTCCGATCTGGAATTCTTTTGAATAAATAGGTTATTCTCTAGTTCTAGTTTTCATTAAAGGTTCAGCTTGTTATTCTTATACATTATTTTGTGCAGTAAAAAAAAATTCAATCTGTAATTTAGAAACATCTATTGCACATTAAAGATGCAGAGTTTTCGCAGATGACCATGTATGCTTTCATGAGATTTTAGAATAAACTTGCTTCATGAAAGACCATAAAGTTAAAATCGAACAAACAGCTTTTTATTTAGACATATATGACAAAAACATCCTTGAATCCCTTGACAAAATGGCTGAACTTAGAGCAGAGTCATAAGTCAGTAGTTTAATTTTTTTTCAGCATAAGGTGGGAGTAATCATATTCTTTAATTTGAAGGCATTATCTGAAAACATTGTTAACAATGCTTTCAAAAATATATTATATACAGAGCCCATTTTGAAAAAGATCTCTGTTGGTTTCAACCACAATAGGATTGCACAAAATAATGAAAATTTTTCTTTTTGTTAAAATGATTGAGTTTTGTCTTTTTGTATGTTTTCAGTTGCTAGTTTATATGGGGTTTTACTTATGATATGGTAAGGTTTGCATTATTAGTTAGAGTCAGTTTTCCTCAACAGTAGCTTTTTGCAAACAGGCTTATAAATATCACAGGCTGTTGTCTCTCATCCAAATATCTTCTAGTTCCCCAAACTCAAAGATAATATTTAGATTAAATATCTATTATATAATGACCTATTGTATCCACCTGGATGATAAAGAAGAATGTTGTATTTGAGACAGAACAATTTAACTACGTGGAGTCTCCTTCCATGACATTTGCATAAAATAATAGCATTAAGCTCCCAGTCGTGCTTTTCCCATCATACACAAGATCAAAGAGCTATTATGCTCTGAGCCTGTCTGCAGCTGCTAAATGCTTTCAAGGACTGTTTTCACTTTCTCAGTTTTTCAAGAGAATTTGCCATAGGCGAGTTTCAGAGTATTAGAGTTTCCACTGAACTGTGCTGTAATTTCCCCAAACCAACGTTGTGTTCAGGCATTTGCTGTGATGTTTAATTTCTTAAGATTCAGCAGATGAGTTTTGCAACACATAGGATACCATGGTCATGAAAAATGTGGTCTTTTGTGGTTGGGCACTGGAGCTCTCCAGGGAGCTGCCAGCTGTCTCCTGATGACACACTAGGGGGAAAGTGGCTGCTAGCACCTTTCTCAACATGCTGCATGTGGGAATATTGAGCTGGGCAGTCAGAATGCTGAGGAAACAGGACACAAAGATGTGCATGTGTGTGTGTGAACTTAAGGGAGAGGCACAAAGGTGAGAATTAAATTTAAATTTTCTTCAGACTTACTGTTACGGTACCAGAAACTGAAGTCTCAGTGCAAGGACAGATATGCATTGAAGCACCATGCTGCAGTTATAGAGTTCTGCTAGAGTATGGTGATGACTTTGGTGACTTAAAACAGGCCCTGGTGCTAATTGTTACAAAACACCTTTGCCAATCCTCATACATCATTTAGCTTTGGAAATCATGGAATGGTTGAAGTTGGAAAGGACCTCTGGACATCATAGACTAACTGCCCTGCTCAAGCAGGGTCAGTTAGAGCAGGTTGCCCAGGACCCTCTCCAGTCCAGTTTTGAGTGTCTCCAAGGATGGAGACTCCATAACCTCTCTGGAATACCTGGTCCCATGTTTGACTATATGGACAGTAAAAAAGTGTTTTCTTTTCTTTGGATGGAATTTAATATATTTTAATCTGTGTCCATTGCCTCTTGCCCTGTCAATGGACACCACTGAGAGAAGTCAGTGGCTCCATTCCCTCCTAACTTTTGCACACATGGATAAGATCCCCCTGAGCCTTCTCTTCCCCAGGCTGACCACTTCCAGTGATCTTGATCTCTCCTTGTATGTCAGATGCTCCAATCTCGTAGTCATCTTCATGGCCCTACATTCAATTCATTCCAGTAATTTCATATCCTTCTTGTACTAAGGAGTCCAGAACTGGACCTAGCATTCACTGTGTGTGTTTCATTAACACATTCTAATAGGTTTTTCAACAGTATTTTATGACCCCAGATACAACAGTGGCTAAATACTCTGGGTCTAATGGAATCAAAAAGAAGAGAATGGGTACTCACATGCCGTAAATATTTATGTTGTAATAAACAGTGGGTTTTCTTCTAGTTTCTCAATATTTACAATATTTGAATTTATCTAAGGTGCCTCTCTTTTTTCATAATTACATCTCATCACATGAAGCATTTCTTTTATTTTCCAGAAGATAAACACATTATTAGAAAATTAAAATATGCTTCTCAGATTTGTTTTGTAACATTCACTAGAAGTTAAACTAGCACTATCTGCTTAAATAGATGAAGATAAATCACTTTATGATTACTTAGTTATAAAACAATATCCCTCTTTTATTTACTATGGCTTTCTACAGGTGTCTCTTAGCACTAGTTTCCAAGTTTTTCAAAACTTATTAGTGTTTAGTTGTATTATTGGGCTGTAGGAGGTATGTGAAAAAAATAACTCTTAATCCTTACTTTGAAGAATTTACGACCTAAGGCTATGTCTACAATATCTTCTTATTTGTTTGCAGGAAAAACTGTTATGGAGGATATTTTCTTGTATTTTTATACTGACCAAAGATCCAAACAGACATTTATATGGCCACTCAGTAATCCAAATGAAACTACTCATTGATTAGAAAATAACATGTTATATAAATTTGTGTTAGGTACTAAAACTCAAGGCAAAGAGTAGTCTTACTATACATAGTGTGGAAGAGGAAAGAGAGGTAAAAAAAAAGGACACAAATTTCCAGCTGAAACTATTCACCATCTGCAGCAAGAGAATGAAGCTTAGTACTTGAATCTTATTAATTTGTTTTAACATCTTCCTTGTCCAGTATATGTTTGAGCTCCTAAAATATCCCTAAACTGCTTATATTATGCATATTTACAGTTGGTTTAATTTGGAATCTCAAACTGGAAAAAAAAAAGCTAATAATTTAGAAGGTATTTCTCTAAAATCACCGCTCTTAAGACAATATCATCACAACTGTGATTTCATTTATAAATATCTTAAAAAACATTTGAACTTACTCCTTGACCTCAAAAGTGTGAGTACAATGGAAAAAAAAAATAATTTTCACACTAGAGAGCAAGTCTAGTAAGGAATGCCATCATCTTTCTGCATTCTTAATTAAGAGTAACATGAAACAAATTAAGTACCCAAAGGGCAGAATTGTCTAGGCATACCAAATAAAATCTATTGGTGACAAAAGATGACCTCTTTTAATATGTAACTGTTTTCAAGATAGTAAAGGGCTTCCTAGTCATAATAATACTTCTTTGGCTCTAATTTCATTATGGAAGGCCTGCTGCTAAGCTTTTTTTCATAGGAACAAGGGCTGGGTTCAAATTTTAGGGACACTAATAAACAATCTAAACTCTTATCTAGTCATCCAGGAAAAAGAAAGGACGTGGCCTAACAACCACTGAATTAACATACCCCACTCAGGATTACCAATCAGTTTGCTTAAAAGACAGCACTTTGTTAAAGGGGAAATGGACAACAGAACATAAGTAGATTAACCTATACTGACATCCCCACAGCATGATGATTTGCAGTCCTCTGGTTTCCTGGAGAGACAATTTTTCATCTTACAGGCACCAGACACTAAGTATGCAATTTTCATAATTCACCACATGAAGTTAGGCTGCTTAAATCGACAAATTACAATCCATCACTTTGCAAATAGCTGATTACACTAAGGATTTAGAGATGAATTATCAAAGAAGTTATTTACTTATGAATTCAAACGTAGTTACTAGAAGAGAGTACCTCAAGTGATACTAAATCTTGCTTGGTATTTTAGGATATCTTTAATGCTGAAGCCTTTTGTGTAATTACCAAGTAATCCCAGAAGGCTTGTCATGGACCACTCTTGAAGCAGACTCCTTGTCTGGGCAGATCTGCAAGTGATACATGGTAAGGTTACATAATAGAAATAAATTAGCACTGCGTATTCATGCCAACACTTGCATTTGTAAGCTTTTTCTTTAAATTCAGCTCTCAGGCAAACAAACGTGTGCTGTCTTACAGAACTGTAATAGAAACACTGAGCAGGAAAATCACCTGTTAAAAGTTCAAACTTTTCAAACATTCAGGATGGACCTCCCTCCATTCATGGGTGATGCTGACATATGGAGCACCAGAGCATGTAGATTTCCCTCTTAAGGTCTTCCTCCGGGAAGTTTTCTACATTGGTGTAGCTATTTTCATAGTGGGATCGTCTCCAACAATAATACAGAGATCTCTAAACTTTGAAGTCATTGTGAGATTGTGAGGTCTTTTTGAGGATTGTTTCCTCTCTGCTTCATAATAGATCTGGAAAATATTACGAAAGCTCCTGTGTATTGAACCTGACCATAGTTCTCCGACCTCTACTATAAAAAATCCAAACGTAGTTTAAAAACAATATACACAGTGAATAGGAAATGGCATATTTTTCATCTACCTGTCATAGACTTTCCTTGTTGGCCATCATTCCACTAGTTTTTTGTCTTTTTCCCTTAGAGATGTTCTAACTTACCTTGCATGAAAAAACATGGTGCTCTGGTCCATTCAGAACAACAGCAGCTTCAACAGGAATGGACTGTAACAGCAGCTTTTCTGAACAGAAAGTATGTTATTAAAAACATCAGCAGAAGTGCAGCACTTCTGATTTCTGTTCTGTGTGTAAATCTTCAAACTAGTTGAATCCATTTAATCATTGCCTTTTAATGAACATAGAAACTTACCAGACCATTTTGTAGGATGCTGTGCAGAATAGTTCAATAGTTTGTTGGGCTTGTGTGATTTCTTTAGGAAATGTCCTTTATATCTCTACCAGCTTTTGAAGAAAAGCTCATCTGTAAGAATCGAAGGTGGGAATCTGTCCAAATTTAAGACATCTACATTTGCTCATCCAGATGTGCACTACTTTTCTAAATTCCAATTACAGTGATTGGAGATCTTGGCATACAGCCAATGGAGCTTATACAGTGAAACAGCTGACAGTTGTTTCATGTTTCCTTTGGAGTGAGTTGCTCTCCACTGGCAAGAAGAGCTCAGATTAGTAGAATCCTAACAGTCACGTACAGGTACACATAAATTTAGATTCCTTAACCTCTACACTGAATCCCACCCTGCACATCTTCCTCCAGAAAATGACAGCGTGGAGTGTGATCCCTGGATCCAAAGAACACAGTTATGTCTGTGGTCTAGGTTCTGCACTGAATCTTTTACTCCACCTCAACTTTCCCAGTGAGGGAGCAATTCACCTGGCACAGATTCAGGAGGTTCAAAAGCAGCCCAGTCCAGACACAACTCATCCAATGACTTAGAGAAAGGGTCAGCTCATGACTTTCTCTTGTTGGAGCACTGACATTGGGAACATTTTAAGGGTAACTTCAGCATTTTGGCTTGTCTGAGCAGAGCAAAGACCAGTGCTGCACCAGAAAGAAAAAACCAACTTGATGGGGAAAAAGAGGAGAAGAACCAGGGGACAGGCATCACTTTCCCCAAAACCTCATAAATTTAGACCCACCCTACTGAGAAGCTAGTTTGTTTTCTAACCAGCCATGCCCTCACAGGTTATTTTATTCTGTTGTTCTTGCTGAAGACTGATGAATTTCCTTCTGCCTTTGTACCAGTTGAACTCCTGGCAAGTCTATAGGGACATACAGGTTGAGGTGTACCTGGTGATTGTAGTCCCCCTGTGTCTGGTAGGGTGGGAGTCACAGTATGCTCCAAGAGGAGTCCCTCGTGTCAGCACTGGGGGTGCACCAGGAGACACAGCAGCCCACAATGCAGGCAGTATTCATAAACCCACGGGCTGAGAACACCCTTTGTACTCTCTGGAAATAACCTACTTCTATAGAACAGTTATTGCCTTGTTGATGTATAACGCTTCCTAAGACAACAAAATATTTAGAAATATCATTTGCCCTTTATGAATGTACATTTGGGGTGATCAAGTGCAAATGGACATTCACCTGGACATAGTAGCCACTGTCTTTGCCTCATCTTATAATTTCTCTCAGAGTGATTGTAGGCAATTATGTTCACAGATCCACTACCTTACTGGCTGTTGCCCCCACCCCCTGATCAATATGGGGTTTAAGAGAAGCACGACTTCTGATTTGAATCATTCCTATATGGGCTGTTTGTGTTAAGCTGTCTGCTTTCTTAGAAGGATACCAGAAATACACTTTTCACACCTACACTTTTAGAATACATCTGTTGCATGAAGCAGTTTGTAAGGACTCTGGCTGTTGAAAGCTTTAGCCCTTGTTCCCAACTCCAGCTCAGCTAACCTTGAAGTACATGAGTGTAACTTACCTGTGGGTATGCCAAAAAAAATATTGCATTTGACAAACTCAGAGTAATGGGATTAATTTGATATAAACTGGACATACTGGATATTTTATTCCTTTTTTTTTGCTTGACACATTTTTCCTATTTTTTATTTTTGTGTAGGTACTTCTGAAAGTTACTGTTAGATGTTAATGTTAGATGCATCTGCTGGCAGCTAAGGTGTAACAAACAGGTACCCACAAAATTTGTAATGAATATTACATGCCTGGGGACTGATATAAAATCTACTAGATAGTTTTCTGTATTGGACACATGACAATACTTCCATATAATAGATCCTAAATTACTACTGGCATTGAAAATATCATATTTAACTCAACAGAACACACTTAGTTCTACATGAAGTTCTACACAAAGTACGCAAAAGTTACCCAGTTTTAAGATTGCAAAAAGAATTTGCCTCAAGCTAAGCCAAAGATAATGATCACTGCCTTATTTCATAGTTAAACTATGAAAAATGAAACAGATTAACATTATGAATGCTTGGTATATATTTCTTTTTTGTTCTATCGTAATTAGAAACAAAAATCTTGGATAAGTCAAATTCACTTTTCACATGAACTGAAATAATTTCCACCTAAAGCCCTAGTCTAGTCTTTTCATATTCCAGTAAGTTTTAATGAAGTCCACGATTCCCTAAAGAGAACTTTTAGTCACACAATTAATTCAAAACTAGTATTTGATTTCCTGACACTATGAAGTCATTTGAACTCCTACAATCCATCCTAAACCCTAGTCCTTCAGTTTAAGTTCCGTAAAATATTCTATTTAATTCTCAGGTAGATGACAATTTTGGTCAATTTACAGGTAGAGCTCTTAGATGAAAGCACAACTATTACAAATTATGGTATATGTAGTGCTCTGCAGTTTCTATCTCTGAAAAACTGCTACAAAATTATTTTTATCACATTTCCTTTAGAGTACACAATAATGCAATATGTTTTGGAATTTCAGTAGTGCCTTTCTATTACTGTTGCTGCTAAAAATACTCTTCAAGAAAAACAAAATTTCCTCTCTCTCTTCTGTTATTTATTTACCGTGTCTTCAGTCTTGTTTCTGAAGACATCTCAAGTCATGTGGATGTTGTTTTGTAGTCATGGCTGCTTTTACACTTTGATCTTTTCTTTCTATGATTATCTTCTTAGTGCATTGAATTACTAGCTATGATATAAAGAATACTAATTGTTCCTTTGGATTTGCATTGGAAAGTCCATAAAACTGTAGACTGAAACTAGATTATCAGTAAAACTCAGTGTATTTCTTTTCTTATCATACCTCAAGTGATTTAAGTTTTATTAATGCATCTATTGCTGAAGTTAAGGGGAAAGTCATCTCAACTTTTTATCTGAATTTTTAAATTTATTCTGGTGTTAAATCTAAAAAATAAGACTTTGACAGTTAAAATTATAGAGATATACATTGGATGTGCCATATTAACTAATTTCTGGTTAAGATGTCGTGCAGTCAACTTACATGTAGCAAAAATAATATGCCAATTCTTCTAAATAAGGAACCAAATAGTCCTACAGAATCACAGGAAAATTCAGGTTTTTAAAGGGACCTCAAGAGATCCTTCTCAAAGCAAGGTCTGACCATATTGTTCAGTGTTTTAACCAGCCTAGGTTGAAAATCTCCAATAATGAGACTGTATGAGCTTCTGTGGGAAACCTGTTTCCTTCACTATCCTCATGGTGAAAAGGTTTGTCCTTATACTCATTTGGAGACTTTTTAGTTTCAAGATATGATAGAAAACTGATTTTGGCCTTTGGATAGATGGCAGCATTACACATAAACTATCACACTGTTGTTTATTCATACTAAGGGATTTAAGGTACTACCTCAACAAAAGTAATCAAGCTGTGACAGATGTCATCAAGTTTTATTATAAAATGTGGGTTTCCAGTTCTAAACTGAATAACTTAGCAGAAACAGCAGCTTCCAAAAATCTATAAGTAGTAATAAGCATATCCTACAGTTCTACTGAGCACATCTGCCATAACAAACCTGCCAAAAATTCAGGAAATCGATGTATCTGTCAAGAATGAAGAACTGCTTTTTGAATCCCTTTTAACCAAATTAAACATTTGACTATAGCCTCCTCCCTCCTACTTGTGTCAGTAGAAAAATACATGCAGCAGACCTTTAATATGCCTCTGTCTGACAAGAAGACTATATTATGGCCTGGTGATGTAGTAACAGAGCAGCCCAGTGAAAAATTCTTGAGCTGAAGGAAATATCTGGTTTTTGAGAGCTATCATAGAACAAAATGAGGAATTTTCATCTGAGATACAGACTTGTGTTCTTCAGTCAAACATTTCTTTCCCACTTAACAATATGGATAGATACTGTCAAATACAGAATATTTTGCAGAACTAATTGGACATGATTTCCCTAGATAACTGTGTTGTCAGGCTGAAACACAAAAATGGAAACTTGAAGACTTAGAAGTTTTCCCATGTTCTGAAATACAGCACTTTGGGATAGATAAAAATAAAGGACAAACTCTTGTATTTGATCTGAGTGCAAATGTTACTTGCAGCAAAGATCAGCATTGTTAATCTTCACTTGGGGTATCTGCAGTTGGTACAAAATTTACATTTAGAGCATCCTTCAACTATCCATAAAGAAAAGTGAAATCTGTCTGTGTTCTAGTAATTGCAGGGGTTCTTTTTGGGAAATAAAGAGAGCATAAGACATCTAGACAAATGTTAAGTGAGGTCACAGTTAAATAGTAAGTCTAAATGAATAACATACAAATAAAATAAAATTAAATGAAAGGTCAGTCATTCAGATATTACATAAATTTCTAATGTGACTAGGAAGTGTGGAAATTGGCCAAAGACAGGATACATGTCCATAGTCCCTGATGCTTGCTTTGTTCCCCATCAAAATAACTGTGCAAACGCATTATCAACATCCTTGCAAAATATTTTTATGGATTGTCTTTTTGAGGATTGCATCCAAAGCAGAAAACCTCTGGCTAATAAAGCAGCACTATTTAGGTCCAGAAAAGTTTATAAAAACAAGTAGTTATGATTCATGCCTTATGTAAGAGCTGGTCAAAATCACATATGGCTAAAATAAGATTAATTGGTTTGACCTGAAGACAGGGATTAGATAGAGTCCCATAGTATGACCAAATCCTTTTTATTTGTAGCCTAGAAGACCTAACAAGAAACCAGTACTAGTAGAAACTTATGGGATATAATTTGCATAGGGACAGCCAAAAAATATAGTGATATATATACTTTGAGGTATTGAATATTTTGGATTATTGCAACAAGATGTGGAGAACTTGAGGAAGATCAGGAGGAAAAACAAACAAGCTAGATCTAAAACCACACAATGTCAAAAGTTGTTTCTGACATCTAAAATACTAGGCCATTTTCTTGCCATCTCTGTCCTAGCCTGAAGAGAGAGCAGAATTCAAATCAGTGAATAACATATTACACAGAATAATTTAACTGACATTCGACTTCATGATCTAATAGTGTAAAAAATTAATCTGTTTTAGTTTTATATGAAATGCTTTAGCTTGAGGTATTAAGAAGCCATTGTTTTCACACTGAAATACTGTGAGAGGCTACCACATTACCCAGGCCTTAGATATGACTGATCAAAAGAAAATGGCCCACATTTGTCGTAACAGAAGCTAAGCCTGATAAAATCAGAGCAGACAAAGAAAACCTGAGTTTGCAGTACTTGTGGGTCAGATAGGGAAGATTGTGAAGGAAAGATGTGCAGGGACTGATGCCCACTGCCAGAGGTTATGGAACATGTGGCAGCTTCAGTTTGATAATGGATGATTGATGTGGTAGCTTACATTTTACCAGGCTGTGCAACAACTGTAAAAAATGCAGGAAGGTTAGCAGAATGTGGTTTCCTTGAGTTTTTACCACCCACTGTCATGTAATTCCAGAGTAATTCTGCAATCCAATGCAAATGTTTAGTAATTTAAGAAAAGTAATGCAATATAAGTCCTTTTTTATATATACAGATATATATGTACATTACTTTGTAATGAGACACTGTGTGTGTTCATCAACATTTTAATTTGTTTTCTATGGCAGGCTATGTGACTATTCCAGAGCCTGAAATCTGTCCTACCTTTTAAGGATTTCATCTTAAATCCGCCTTTTGTGTTTGTTCAGAAAGATGGATGTTTCCTAAAACCGTATGAGAAAAAGTAACATTAGTTATCTTGTGGCCTGTTTAACTGGTCTGGCTCTGGGATGATAAGTTTTGTGGATATAACCATACTTGTTTAATAGATTGTCTATGTGGATAATATGCAATTAAACACCATAGACATGGTGTGCATTAAATTACGCAGGCTTTATATGTTAATAGACTCCCCATAAACATTCACAGTTTGAAAAACTTGAGAATTTATTTTACTGGGATTGCCAGCAAGAAAGGATACATGTGTTTTATCCCCAGCCCTTTTAAGAATTTTGGAAGAAGTTAGCCCACTCTTCTCCTTTAGTCCTCCAACAGGATGATGATTTTGATCCCCAGTTTCAGCTGTTAGGACTTAGAGGAAATGCACTTCTGCTGGGGATTACAGGGCCCTCTCGAGGGCTGGTTGTGGCGTTGAGAATAGCAGCTGCCACATATTCATCAGAAGATGTATTGAACCATTTTGCATCTGAGAAAATTTTAGCCTTAAAAAAATAAAGAAACAAAAAGGGAATAGCTGAAATAGTAGCTGAAATCTAAAAAATACATAATCTGGCTATGAAGGGACAGGCATTTTTCTTGAGGTGATATTATGCTGTATTTTTCATTCTTTGCACTTAAACATGGTTGTAGATATGTGTAGTTCTTATGTATGGAACTTAGCTTTTACAGCCCTTTAATGAAATCAAAATCTGTTGCAAAACACAGTAAATTTGAACCATGTCAGATTTGTTTTCACATTTGGACAGGCAACACTCAAATATTTCTTAGAGCTAAGACGTCTATAGAAGAGAGCAGCATGTTGTTTCCTTTGGTTTTAAGGTTTTATGGCTAATATAGTCTTCTGGAAGTAAATTTTAAATTCCCTTCAAATTCTGCAAGTGTGTACTGGTTCTGGTTGGAATGGAGTTAACTTTCCCCATAACAGTCCTCACAGTGCCATACATTGTATTTGTAGCTAGAATAGTGTTGATAACACACCAGTGCCTTGGCTACTACTAGACACTGCTTGCACAAGGCTGTCTGTCCAAAATGTCCCTCCCCCCAAAGGCTAGCCATGGGCAGGAGGTTGGGAGGGGACATAGCCACAACAGTTGACCCAAACTGACCAAAGTGATATTCCATACCATAGGACATTGTGCTCAGCAATAAAAGCTGCATTTGTCTTTTGGAACAGTTGATACGTGTACTGAAGTCCTATTTTACAGGAAGTGGCTGGACGTCACCTGCTGATGGGAAGTAAATAATAAAATCTTTTTGTTTTCCTTTGCTTCCATGCATAGCCTTTACCTTTTTTTTATTAAATTGTCTTCATCTCAACCCACAAGTTCTTTTTCATCTTATTTTCTCCCCTCCATCCTGCTGAGGAGAGGGTGTGATAGAGCAGCTATCACACGGGTGGGCAACGGATGGCCAGCCTAGGTAAACCCACTACAAGGGTTAAAGGAGGATTAGTAAGTGCAAGTTTTAAAGACTAAGAATCACGTTCTTAACATCATATCTTACCAAAGTCAGGATATTAGATAAAGTGAACTGAAAAAAGGACAGCCTTTTCCTTTCTTGATCCTCAAAACTCCTTATCTTCTTTTGGGAAACAGAAAACAAAACATTATATTTTTCAAGTTACCTGCTAGCCAAAACTATTTCCTAAAACATAACTTCTTCTTCTCCCCCCCCATGCCCGAGGCAGAATTCCAGGCCAAAACACATTTTCTCTTTTATCAACTTGGTTAGATAGGATAAATGAACTTCTCCCAGTCCTAGATTTTCTTGTGGTATCCTCTTTATCCACACCTCAATCTTTGCAGTTCTCTAGGGCTTCTGCACATCTTGTGTATTTTTAAGTCCTTTCAGTCACTGATAAAAGGAAATGTGCTTAAGCTGAATCTCTACATAAATTTGATGTTTAAAAGCTGTTATAAATGATTTCTCTTACCTGGTTTTGTATTCATATGTGTTTAGTTAAGAAATAAAACTGCACTGGTTCTTAAAGCATACTACAAGCCTCATATAAAAATTTACATTTGTAGTCATTCTAGGAGAATTTTCACCCTCCCTAGATATCTGAGTAGTTGAGTAAGCATCCTTTAGAGGGAGGAAAGCCCTTATCTAAAACAAATCCAGGATAGATCAACCATTTGCTAAAGATTAGCGTGTCATCTGCCTTTGAATTGTGTAAGCACCTAATTTCTCCTCTGTTCATATGTAGCTAGACCAATTAAAGGAAATAAACCTTTCACTCAGATTTTCAGTTTGCCATATTAATCATCTCTTAATCCCATGATAAAGACTCTCAAATTCATCTGCATAATTCTGTTTAGTTTCTCATATATAAATTTAGTATTCATCATATACTCAGGGTTGTTAAGAAAGGATCCCAAAAATGTTGCCACAAAAACCCTCTGGCATTCTTATCCTTTTTGTGACCCTAGGACTGTCAATTTCTTCATTTTCAGAGCTGCATAATTAGAGTCCTTGCTAGTTCATGTAAGAGCTGTGAATTGTCATGTCCATCAGAAGTCAAACAGTGGACCAAAACTCCAAAATTCATCTTATGTGTCAATTTACACAGCAAAGCAGAACAACACAGACATAACCAGGCTAAAGCATAGATCAGTCTCATTCAGTCAGTGTTAGAGACCTGCACATATCTCTGTGGAATTACATCCAAGGAAATTAGTTTGTCTGAGAAATTACATGCCATGTCCAAGGCAGAATATCACATTAGAATGACTATGCCATTTCCTCCTAGTGACAATGTGTTTTTAGAGTAACTTAGATATTTGTATAGTTTTATCTTGCAGTATATAAACATATCCTCTAATAAACAATTTCACAAATAATATCTTTGCTTTGTGTAGCTATTTTTCAGGTGCTAACGTGTCATCTTTGGAGATCCCATATTTTAGCAGTAGTATCTGCAAAGCCCTTAAGGCAAATGAGATTGCGAATGTAAATATTAACTCTTGTGATGATTCAGGCATTAGATTTCTTAAAGGTTTCGTGCAAGTGGTAGCCTGTGTTGAGCTACTTTGTGCAGTAAGGCATGGATGATGAATTGGCTAAAAATATCTCTGTATTATAAAATGTAGACATCTGTGGGGTTTGCATAAGTTTACAGATTTTCATGAGGATAAAAAACCTGCCAGTTTTCTTCATATCCTGGGGGTTTTCAGTCATTCCTTCGAAAATAGTACCTTCAGTTCTATTAGTAGTAATATTAAGTTTGAAAAGTAGAACCCTGAACTCTCCCTGTCATTTTGAAAATATAGGAGTAGATTTTAAAGAAAATCTCACAGAAATCAGTCCTTTAGGCAAAAGTGACAGTGTTACGTTTAGGCTCTGCATTTAAGTGTTGCACAATAGCTGCATATTGGTGGTATTTTAGAGAGTCCATTGCATAGCATATAAAAAAAAGGAGAAACAGATATTAAAGAACTAATTTCACTGATGTCCAGACACAAATCCCATTGATATAAATGAAACTTTAATATCTGCTGTATGTATTATTTTATTGTAGTCATATGTGTGTCTTCAGCACAATCTAATACAGAAATATCTCATCTTTAATTTATTTTGGATATCACGGAGCTCTTGGCAACATGGATTGTATTTTCAGGAAACAAGAAAACAAGCTGTCAGTATGAAAATGCTACAGAATCTCTTCTACTTAGTTGTCGTCTGTACTTAAAAACTTACACCACCTTACTGGTTTTAATTTCTGCCATGTCCTTTTTCCTCACCTCGGAATACTACTGCTGCTTTAAATCTTTACAGGGCTTGCTCTGAAGATCCAATTTTGTCACTAGCAGTGTTTTTTGCACACATCCTACTAACAAAGAAATGCTTTGATCCTCACAGATGACAACAGGCTTATTCTTCTCTTCTGTAAATCCAATAAATTTGAAGTCTGCAAGTAGTCATAAATTAAATGCACATTTTAGTGTTTATATAGGGAAGCTGTTGTGTTTAGAGAATGAAATTAACCAGAGTGGTCACAGAAAACTCTGAATAACAAATCCCATGCTCCCATCAAAGGCCTAGATTTTTATGACATGAACATAGTGGTCTGCCCAAAGCAGGGCTGTATTTTTCAGAAGGTAAGAAATAATATTGCACTTCTTTTGTAAAATAGCAGACGTCTATCAACTGCAGATTAATCTAGTGAGCTATTCAGTAGATTTTCCCTCTAAGAGTTCACATGTTCCTTTGCACAGAGTTCTCAAAAACTATAAATGCAAACAGCTAATCCAAAATACTATATGGCAAAAAGAAAGAACATGTTGATGCAGGGCTCTACTAAATGGATCTATTTAGTAAAGTAGACCTGTATTTATATACAAAGAATATGTCTAAAAATATACATTAAAAGGGAACTATATGAGTTAGTTATGAAATAAGATTTACAGGAGTCTTACTCTAGTGAGATAAAGAGAACTTATTGCAAAACTATTTATGTAACAGATTTCAGGAGCACAGAAGATTACACTGATTTAAGAATAACTTTTGGAGGATATTAGATTAAAAACAATATCTAACATCCTGTCTCTGGGAGCAGAGCATACAGGATCTGGATTTGAAAGGGAGCAAAAAAAAAAATGTATGAACATAAGCATTTTCCTTTTTTGGTATATTTTAACTATAAGTAACTAAGATATTTGATGTTGATGCATCTTGGCAGGCTCTGCCCCTTACTATCTTAGATAATAGTACTCATAAATAAGAGAAACAATAGGCTAGAAGGAAGGACTTTTTGTCACCCACCTCTTCAGCCACATTTGTTGTTCTCTCTGCTGGATATTATAACACATCAAGTTTAGGTGGTCTTTCAACCACACACCACCAGTCTGCTCAAATCCTCAAAACCTGTCAAATGCTGACCCTTCTCCAAACTTCTGGAACTAGACTAACAAAGTTATTACTGATTACTTTCATAGCATGTAGCAGCAGAACACTAGTGACAGATCAGTACTGACTGTTTAAATACTGTATAAATACAGAAAAAAATATTGGCAACTTCTGAAGTCAGTGGCTGTAAACATAGGAGTAGAGATTTGAGATCAAATGCTGACAAATGAGAGGTGATGTAGGCATCAATGCAAAGGAGAGTTTTAAAGACGAATTTAAAGGGGAAAAAGAAAGTAGTTTTGTGCATAATTACAGAGATCCCAAGCTGGCTTTACTGTGCTGAATGAAGATAAGAATTGTTCTTCTAAGATTAGGGGGAACAAGATAAGAGGAAGAGTATAGGTAATCATGGTCTTGATGTAAGCTTTTATAGTGTTATATAAATAGCTACCTTTCATGAGAAAAAGGAGAGAGAGCAGGTAAAAGGACACAGAGATATGAAAAGAACGGAGAAACAGACTAAGCAAATTATCTTTGAATTAGCATTTTCCTTCTTTCTTTTTGAGCAACACAAGACTGTGTTTGTCATGAACAAAGAGCAGGCTACTGTGATGATTAAAAATGGCATTCTTCACTCAAGTGTATCCTCTGGGTGTGTGTCCCTGAATTCCTTGGGGTCATTTGCTAAGTTCCTATTAACATCTTTGGAAACACTCTGCCTCCTTCTCAAAAAAAGGTTTTCTCCAGGACAGTGGTAGCTTAATCACATGTACTCTAGACCTCCTCTTAGACCACCATCTGATCACAGGATTAACCCTACAAAGGCATATGAATGAAAAAGGAAATTGATGGAGTTTTAAAAGATTTTAAATGCAACTTCTTAATTTAGACAGCTTATACCAGCATTTCTCTTTCTGTCTGGAAAGGTATAAAAGGTATAAAAATCTAGGAAAGATAAAAAGCACTTTCATACCTCAGACTTCTAAATAATACTGAACATGCTTCGCTCAGGCTACCCTGAAAACACAATTTTGTACAAAATACGAGACTTCTTAAATTGAAATTTCCACTTCTATCTACAAGTTTATATCCCAGTGGCTTTAACAACAGGATCTTTGAAGCAATATTTTTAGTTTCCCAATCCCCTCTGAGATTTACAATACATTTTCTACACCAAACATTTTATTTTGTATATAAAATATTTTAATTTGTCATCAAATATTACAGAGACATCTCATCAAATTACTCACTAATTTAACTTTTTCCATACCTCAATCAGTTAGCTTTCCCGACTTCCTAACAAGACTTCACACTATTGGTGAGAGAAGTCAATGTTTTTGGAGTTTTATTTTGTTCTATGGGAAGACTTCCTAAGAAAATAGGATGTCATATGGGACATCTTCTGCATACCATTTTCTGAACCATATTTTTTCGGTATGAACGTTAAGACCTTTATACTTCTCAGATACAGTTAAAGTCAAATCATTTACCCACTAAAAGTATCAAAATTCACAACAACCTGTATCTCACTGGATAATTTTCCAGCCAGCAGCAGGATCTTAGAAGCTGAAGCTCTTTGCCTTTCCTCTAGAGATATGTTTTGTGTGACTCGAAGTAATCCATTGAGTTTACTCAAAGAGTAAACAGGTATTTCAAATGATGAGACAAAGAAAGAGAAACTTCAGTTTCTGTTTGATGGGTGCTTCTGAAAACCACCTTCCCACAGTCATTGAAGAAGAAAGAACAGTTACTTATTGATGCCTAGCTCAATGGATTGAGGTGCATCCTACAACTTACCTCCAGCTCTACTTTGGAAAAGGACTAAGTGAATACTCAGCATCACCTCATAATTTTTACTGCAGGATAGGAGAGACTAATGGCCTAAACACAGTCATGATGGGCATTGTTATTAAAAACCCCTTATCATATTCTTCAGCTCATCTAAAGAGTGGTTTATTTTGACATGTGCTACTTCTTGGTGACAGAAACCAGTACTGATGATTGCTCACATTTACCCAAATCAATTCTGTTTTCTATATTGGAAGTAACTAGTTTTGTTCACAAGAGAGTTTGCATTACATTTTCTTGATGCTGCAAAGTCCAGTCTTTAGTCTGATCAACGGATGTCTGGATTTCCCTCAACCTTGGTTTACATCCTTCTAAACACTTGTAGCCTCTCCCAGCACCAGTGGAGTTGCAGATTGTAAAATAACTTTAGTATATGTTCCATTCATTGTCTACTTGCTTCTTTCATTTTTTGAAAGGGAAGTGTTTCTGGCACAATTTCTATGGATCTACTGCAACAAGTGTATGCATATGACAAGTACATGAACAAAGACATTCTAATATCAGATGTCACCACAGGGGTAATGCAAGAGATATCCATCAGTCTGGTCCACATAATTATCATTCTTTAAAGCATTTTGAAAGGACAAAATCTGACAATCAGGTAATTTACATTTGATATTAGAACCTGCTGCAGAGAAAGATAATTAAATGATAGAAATCCCATTTGTTAATTTTCTGTTTTCACTATTTTTTGTTGATCTTTTATTCTATACTGTGTTCTACTTCTACTATTTCTACCTTGTAAGAAATAAATATGGAGATAAAAATTATATTCTAAGACACTTATACAACATGAACTCTTTTAAAGATGTTAGATCTTCTAATGCCTGGTTCTTAAGCAATTACTATGATGAGACTGCATTAATGAGACTCATTTGACAGATTAATTAAAAAAATATATTTCTTTGTTATATAATCCCCATCTCATCAGAGCTTGAATGCTGACAGAAATTTAACACTACAAAGTAATTTTGTTAAGGGTAATAATTCGGTTGAAATCTGTGTGCAAATTTCAGTTATCACGTCTTTTCTTGTAGATTATTATGAAATTGAAAATCTTCTTGCACAGTTTCCCACACACCCTCAAAATAAAAAAGAGAAACTTCCAGAAGAGAATATTTTAACTGAGTTTCATTTAGCACAGCTAGCTGCCACAATAGCCAAATTTAAGTACTTTCCCCGGATACTTAAATTTTCCCTAATGTTGCTTTTCAACAGAAAACAACAACTAGATTGCTTTAAAACTCACTAAATCAGCAGATAGTCAATATTTATCTCACATAGATTCTGCCATTTTATCTTTTAGCTAAATTGAACAGAATGAAAGTGTGATTTTGTAGAATTAAGGAAAAAAACCAGCCCGATTCAACCAAATTCTAAGTCTGAGACTGGTTGGATACTAGATCTTGGTATAATGAGCCAAGTTTCGTTATTCTAAGATGTTCTAAAGAAAAATAACTTTAGTGTCTGCATTAAGAAGAGGATAGGAGTTATATGTGCTTAAGATACACAGAAGAGAAAAAGAATTAAATATAGGGAGAATGTGCACCCATTGTTACATGGGGACAAGGGACCTGGTGGCAAAAGTAATGGAAAAAGCTGATGTGCACAGTGTATTTGATTCATTCTTCACTAATTAGACTTGTCTTCAGCAGTCCCAGGTTCTTGAGACTCATGGGAAAATGTGGAGCAAGGAAGACGTGCTCTTTGTACAGGACATTCATATTGGAAACGTAACAAAGTGGACATACACAAGTCTGTGGTATCTGATGGGATGTACCCATAAATGCTGAGGAAGCTGGCTGATGTCACTGCAGTGTTGTTCTTGATTATTTTAGGTTACTTTTATCTTTAGAAAGGGCAAGAAGGAGGATTCAGGAAACCACAGACTGGTCAGCCTCACCTCAATACCTACCTAGGAAGGTATGGAGATAAATCCTCCTGGAAATCATTTCCAAATATGATGGAGAGGAAGGAAATGGAGACTAGCCATCACAAAATTATGAAGGGGAAATCATGTCTGACTAATCTGATCAACTTCTGTGATGAGATGACTGACTTGGTGGATGAAGGAATGGCAGTGGATGTTGTTTATCTCAACTTTAGCGAGGCTTTTGATAATGTCTTCATTAATATCTTTGTAGAAAAATTGATAAAATACAGGTTAGGCAAATGGTCAGTGAGGTGGGATTAAAACTTAATGAAGTGCTAGAATCATAGAATTTTTATCAGTAGCACAAAGTCCAGTTGGAAGACAGTCACTAATTGTATACCCCAAGGATCAATAGTGGGACAAATTGTTTTTGACACCTTTGTTCATGACCTGTGTGACAAAATAGAGCGTAGTCTTAGCAGATTTGTAGATGGCACAAAACTGGCAGTAGTGGCTATTACACCAGTGAGTACTGCTGCCATCCCAAGGGACCTAGATAGGCTGGAGAAATGGGCCAAAAGGAACCCCATGCAGTTCAACAAGGGAAAGTGCAAAGTCCTGCACCCTGGGGGGAATAACAGCAGGCACCAGTACAAACTGAAGTAACTGCTAGAAGGCAGCTCTACAGAGGAGTTTGGTGTCCTTGTGGACAATAAGCAAACCATGAGCAGGCAATACACACTAGCAGGAAAGCCACATGTATAGGAATATGAGAGGAGGGAATGAAGAAGGAGCCACCAACTTCTCTCAGTGGTGCCCATTGACAAGACAAGAGGCAATGCACATGGATTAAAACACATGAAATTCCATCTGAACACAAGAAAACACTTTTTAGCTGTGCAGGTGGTCAAATTAGGGACCCCATGTCCTAGAGAGGTTATGGAGTCTCCATCCTTGGAGATACTCAAATGCAGACTGGAAGTGGTCCTGGGCAACCTGCTCTAGTTGAGCCTACTTGAGCATGGTGGTTGGACTAGATGATCTCCAGAGCTCCTTTCCAACTTCAATCATTCTGTAATTCTGTGATTGTCTGTTTCTATATGTCAAAACTATCTTAATATTTGAGTTTTTTTCAACATTGCTTAAAATACTTTGGAAAATGTCTTCTCTCATTGTGACTGGTTTTGGAGGAAATTTAAAGCAGGAAAAATGTTCTGACAGCAGTCTTCATTTGCTTGTTTATACTGGTTAGTATTTTGGGGTTTTTTTTCTCCTTTTCACTATAATTTCTATTTTGGAAGACCAAAAAATTGCAATTTGGTGCATTTAGACTGCAAAAGTTTACTAAGATTTCCTTTGACCCTGGTATGTCCATAGGAATCTTGGAAAAAGAGGTTAAAATTACATCTATGAGGACTACATTAATAGATTTTAAACATTAAAGATGAAGAAGTGACTTTATCTAGACCTGATTATGATTTCTTGCTTTCCAGGGAGAATTTGTTCAATCTGTTCTAGAAATATTTTGAATATCCACAACATTTATTCAAACCATGTAACAGCGTGTTCTCTTGATGTATGGTGAATTGAAGTATAGAGAGTTGAAAAATGAAGTCTATTTATATTTGTGTGTCTACATATATGTGTGTGTGCATATGTATACTTCATAACAAAAAAAGAGGAACTGAATATCATGTGGATTTTAATGCCTATAAATATTTATAAATAGGACATTGCATCTAGGACAGTGATAAGGAAAGGTTCATATTTTCATTTAAAAGAAGTAGTGAGAAAGTTGAAATATGACTCTTTTCAGATGATGAAAAATAAAAATAAGATACAGGGAAAAATATGAAGATGTGCAAGATATGAAGATAGAAGTACTTGAAAGGGCAGTTTATGGTTTGAGTAATCTACAAATACCTCCATGATACAAACAAGTTGATAATTCATTACTGCTGGAATCGTATAACATATCTATAAAAACAATTAGCACAATTAGCAATTTTTGCTGTTTGGAACACATGAAGAAAAAACATCATTGAATAATCTTGTAACCAATGACAACAAACCTACAGTAATACCACTTTCAAATAATCAAAGTAGGCTTTTGCTGGAGACCAAAAAGGTCCTATTCCTAATATACATTAAAATGACAACTTCTTCAAAGGTGTAATAGCATATGTGCTCTACCAATAACTTTAGTCTACTAATACCATTCTAAGTTTCTCCCTTTGTAGAATACTGTGGAACAGAACAGTGTAGGCTGTTACCACAGAAAAGATGCAAAGCCATTCAGAAATGGGAGATATTTTTAGTGCTTTAAGTTCATTTTTGTAAAATGTGGTAACAAGTTATTGGTTTGTAAGACACTTACGTTGATGGGTAAACTGTAGCTGAAGTCCCCAAATGCTTCCAAAGTTGATAGACCTTTGAGTAAAGATTTTTCAGTAGGTCTTTCTATTATCATCTATTTTCATACATTTCTGTACAAACATGCAAGTTATAGCAAAGATCCTCAACTATATAGCTTTCAGCAAATAAGTCCTTTATAGTCCACTGAATTAAAGGCTAAAAGGAAAACATTCATAATCTATCTTGAATATCATATGCAGTTACATTTCATTTAGTTATCATCCTTTTTGTGCAGTAATTTATATTTCACTGTCATACCAACATACAGCAAAACTGATTTTTCAGAAAGTCATGTTATGTTGATTTGAAGACACCCCTTAAATAAGTTTTACTGAAACTGATGAAAATGTGTCTGGTTTCTCATTTGGATTTCTTACTTGAGCTTTCAAACACTGGCTTTTGTGGTCTTCATTAAAATAAAAAAACACTTTAGTAGTTGTTTTCCTCTCTCTAAAGGTATCTGTACACACTAATCTCTTAATCTTCTTTTGAAAAACTAGACAGACTGAGCTTTTTATTACCCTTCCCGTTATGCTTTTTTTCAGTCCTGGGATTGTTTTTATGTCTGAATCTTCCCTAAAAGAGATGTTTTAACAACTCTTTATAAAGTACGAATGAAAGACAAAAATAGTATCTTAGCAGCTCAACAAGGATATATACAGATATAAAATACACTTTATTTATGTTATGGTGGAGTGTATAATAAAAACATATTTTCCATGGAAGTATACTGACTAATTTTCATGAATTAGAGGGCAGGGTATAATTATTATAATCCCAAATCTGCTCTGGTATATCCTGCTTCATTACTGATGTCACATGAACTCTGTGTTTGTCTACTACCAAAATACATCTGGAGAATTCACAACTTGCTTTTTAATTTTCCTTGAAGATAATATTATCTGCATATTCTCTTACTTTTGGGAAATTAATCTTTTTGAAGAACTAAGTGTATACATTACCTGCTGAGATGCTTCTATTTTGCTGTATTGAAGGCAATCAATTTGTAATGAATTTTCTTACAGCACAAGACACAGTTCAAGAATTAGTCTTTAACCATCACATGGAGTTCATAAAACTGTGTAAGGATGTAACGGTATCTCTCAGAATCAAGTAGCAAGAATGGGTAAAAGCCTGTCACACAGAAAGACTTGCCAGAATAATAATTTCTGTTACATAGGCTCCACTTGATTTCTGAAATTCAATCATAATAGAAGTCCAGCATAAGTAACCTAAATTCTGCACATTATAAAAAAGACATTTGGAGAAAAAAATGAGGCCCAGAAAAGTTACTTGTAACAGCAGGTATAACAGCAGAGTCCTTACAGAGCTAAAACTCATGAGGAATGCTGTAGAACTCTGAAGCTTTGATGTTTGGATAGAATTAGCAGAGGAAGGGGGACTCTCAAAAGAAGGAGATTTTCTTAACCACCAAAGAACCCAAAACCAAAAATGAAAACAAAAATATTTTAAAAATGAGGTTTCCAAGTTTACAGGAAGTTACATTCACAAGAGGGAACAGATACAATTGAGACTAGCAGGTGAAAAGGTTACTTGGAATATCTGTGATTAATCTTAAACTTACAGTTGGAAAAGTAACTGTATGATTTTTAAATTTTTTTTTTTTACAAAAGATCCAATAGTTATTTGAACCAGTTTTTCCAGGCAACAGAAAAGATTACTGTAATATGTAGCTTTTGCTAAGTCTAAACCTGGAACAGGTATGAAAAGAACTCACCCACCAACCCATCCCCAAACATTGCACCTCAGAACATATGAAATGTAGGTAGAGCTGTTTACATAGCATCCTAACCCATACCATAAAAACGTGGCTGAGTGCTTCACCTATCAGGAAACTTCTTTCTCAGTAATTGTGAAACTACTGACTCATCTCCAGTGCTCTCTGCTTTTGAAGTTCCATCTGGCGGAGAGAGTAGGGGGAAATCCAGAAAAATTTTGTTGATTTTTTCTTTAGTTGACTTTTATACTTGGATAGTTTCATATAGTATTTATGCTAATGTATGTCATCATTAATGGAGACAAGCCAAAGGATTTCATAATAATGCCTAATCTACCATTCCCTTCTTTGTTCCAAAGAAACCTTACTTAATGCATTGTCACAAACAATAAATGGAGGAACTTTCTTGATAGCAAATTCTTCTCCCTAGAGTTCTTGTACCTGGAGGTTTTCTGGTTTCCTTTTACTGCAAAGAGAACACCAAAACTTGTCCCAAGTTGTGACAGTTTTTCCCTTTCCTTCCCTCTCTGTTGCTTGTTTAGGAGAATGTACGGTCTTGTGGCTTTAATCAGCTCCAGGAGTCTGTAAGAATTCAGTTGATGAATCCTTATGCAACCTGCCAGTTGTGCCCTTGCAAGAACACATGTTTTTCTTCAGCCTTGCTGCTTTTTCCAGCAGGTTCCAGTGTTTCCACAAACTCCACCTTTTGGGTCTGCTGCTTTCTTTTGCTTCTAAATTTGGAACGACTTCTTGCTTCAGAAAGGCCCCTTGCCCCTTTCAGGAGGAAAAATCCTGTTTATTTCAATGCTTCATACTCCCATTCTACTCTCTGTCATTGGCTCCTTGCCCTGTGCTGCTGTCAAAGGGCTTCTCTGCACTTGGATATGCTCAGCTGCTCTCAGAAGAAAAAACAGCTTCTCTGCCCTCTTCCTTTCTGGAAGAGGTGGCACCAAAACCATAGCAGCTAGGTCAGGGAGCCTCTCTCTCTTTAGCCCACCCACAGTCGTGTTACAAAACAAAAACACACACTTTGCATTTTTGTGGTACAGGGTTGTATCAATTGTTACATACAGACTGAAAGGTCATCGTGGTTGGATCTGGTTTCAGTCACCCTGAAAACAAGAAGAGAGAGCAAAGAAAGTAATTTCTAGCTGATATTGCTAAAGATAAATATAAAAAGATTTCACAGTCATAAAAGGATACAGTCAAAAAGTCCAAGGTGTAAAATGAACAAGAGACATAAGAGTTAATATTGACTCAGAGGAGAAACTTTGTTCCTGAGACAGGACAGAGAGCTATTACCCTGATCTGATCATTTGACCACTTGCTTCATGTTTCTTTCTCTTAAAAAGGCAACTGAAATCAGCCAATTGATACAGGTGCAGCAGAGAAAAAAGTGTTTACACTGCTTCAGTGAGGGAAGAATGGGTTATAGAATAGTTGGATGAGTTGCAAGTACTTTGAAGACCTAACACAGTCATCCAAATCTGTCTAACAAACGCAAGAACCAGTGAACTCTGGGCTAGTCCATTTAATTTCAGTTCCAAATGAAACAACAGACCTGCTGAAAAAAAAATCCAAAACCACACAAATATTTTCTAAGCAAATAGAAAATAACTATACTACTTCTTAAAAAAAATTACTCCTCTGCTTTGACTAGGTAGACTTTTTTTTTGCAAGACGGGAATCATCCAGTTCTACTTAAAGGGCACTCCCATGAGGAAGCTGGGAAAAAAATGACTGGATGAAGCAGTTACACAACTGATTAGAAACATGTATCCAGAGGAACAGTAATTCATGTTCCACTGTCAGACTACCAGTTAAATAAAGTAGGTTTCCATGGGAATCTTTCCTGCATCCATGAGTGTTCGACACTTCTGTTAGTGACTTGGATGAATGGCTGCATGCATTTTGGGGGCAAATTTAGATTCAAGATCATCTTGACAAACCGAAGAAATGGTCTGATAAAAACATGCTGTAATTCAGTAGGATAAATGCAAAAATATATCTTTACAGATAAATATTTGGTTATACATACATAGCACAAATACTGCATACTCAGAGCAGAATGTACAGTTATAGTAAATAACAAACTGGAAAATACATAAATATCTCCTATTGTTATAAAAAAGACAAAAGTAATATATTACTAAATAAATCAAAGCATTTTCTGTGTAAATACATGAAGTAGGTCTGTGCTATCTGGTGCTGCAAGGTTGAAGTTTAGAAAAAATATCTGCAGTGAATTCTTGAAAGAAAATAATATATTTAATCCAGAGAAAAATACTGCTTCCTTTAGAAGGAAGCAGTAAAAAATAAATAAAATAAAAAGGAATTTTTTTTTAATGTAAACTACAATAAGAATAGACACCAAGAAAAAGTCACCAGCAAAAAAAAAAAAGAATGAGATGGAGGAAAGTTCACCTTGGGTGGGTTGTTCATTTTTCATGGCTACAAGATAGTAAAGAAAAGTTGAACAAGTTTTGCAACTTGCATGAAGGTAATGAATAATTAGAAAACTGTACTAATTTCTTTTACACTCACTCCATCAATAAAAATTTAGGTTGGAAATAGTGTTTATAAATATCATGGCTTCTCATTACTTGAATCCATTTTGTGCAGTAATATTGCAAATCTTTTTTCCCCTCCTTGACAACTTATTCTGAAATACTCTGTAAATACTTTATTTGAAGATTGAAAGGGGAAGCAGTTCTCTAAGTACAGAGTATCACCTATCATCTGGAAGGATTTATGTACACAATAAACTAATGTGTCATTACAAATTTGTGATAGTTGATACTTACTCTCAGAGCTCTGACTTGACTACTTAAAGGATATTTCTAGGTAAACATGGAATAAATGGGAAGTCAGTCTCAAAGGAGACTTCCTGAAGTCACTGGGCTCCAGCTAACCACTCTAGCAAATAGTAAGGCTGAACAAGCCAGCAATTTTATAATAATTTTAACTTCAAGATAGTTTTTGAATATTTACCTTTTTTGGCTGTTATAATTCCCATTGCCTCTAACATAAATTTGATGCAGTTAATTTAGTTAACTTCATAAACAGGTGACAGTTAGGTCAACAGCAACTAGTCAACAAAAAAATGCAACCGTTACCTTGCAAGTGAGGTCAAGGACAACGAAAAGGGCTTCTTTAAGTACATTGGAGACAAAACTAACACCAGAGGCAATGTAGGCCCACTGTTAAATGAGGTGGGTGCCCTGGTGA
>VZRW01009671.1:46833-68424 GCA_013398125.1 Aegotheles bennettii
CTGGAGTATTGTGTCCAGTTCTGGGCCCCACAGTTCAAGAAGGACATGGAACTGCTTGAGAGAGTCCAGCGCAGAACCTCAAAGATGATTAAGGGAGTGGAACATCTCCCTTATGAGGAAAGGCTGAGGGAGCTGGGTCTCTTTAGCTTGGAGAAGAGGAGACTGAGGGATGACTTCATTAATGTTTATAAATATGTAAAGAGTGAGGGTCAGGAGGATGGAGGCAGGCTCTTCTCAGTGATGTCCAGTGATAGGACAAGGGGGAACGGGAGCTAGTTGGAACATAGGAGATTCTGGGTGAACATAAGGAAGAACTTTTTCACTGTGCGAGTGACAGAGCACTGGAACAGGCTGCCCAGAGAGGTTGTGGAGTCTCCTTCTCTGAAGACATTCAAAACCTGACTGGATGCATTCCTGTGTGACCTGCTCCAGATTGTTCTGCTCTGGCAGGGGGGTTGGACTAGATGATCTTTCGAGGTCCCTTCCACATCCTAACATTCCGTGATTTGATTCAAAATCTCATGTACTATAAGCCACCTAAAGCTGAACAAATAAATATCTAGCACTGAAAAAGATATAATAGTTATATAGGGGGAAAATAATGAATGTATATGAAAAAGACTAGATTTTGGAAAACAAGGATTTTAACAGAACAAGGAGAATAAAAAATGTATTGTTATTGGTCATACATTCAGGCCTGGTTCTACTGTCTTCCATTTATGAGTTTTGTCCATTCTAATAAAGAAAGATCTTTTTAACAAAAAATATTTTCTATTGAACAGTGTTCTGCCCTAGTGAGGCCACATCTGGAGTATTGTGTCCAGTTCTGGGCCCCACAGTTCAAGAAGGACATGGAACTGCTTGAGAGAGTCCAGCGCAGAGCCACTAAGATGATTAAGGGAGTGGAACATCTCCCTTATGAGGAAAGGCTGAGGAAGCTGGGTCTCTTTAGCTTGGAGAAAAGGAGACTGAGGGGTGACCTCATCCATGTTTACAAATATGTAAAGGGTGAGGGTCAGGACGATGGAGCCAAGCTTTTTACAGTGACGACCAATGATAGGACAAGGGGCAATGGTTGCAAACTGGAGCATAGGAGGTTCCATGTGAATATCAGGAAGAACTTTTTCACTGTGCGAGTGACGGAGCACTGGAACAGGCTGCCCAGAGAGGTTGTGGAGTCTCCTTCCCTGGAGACATTCAAAACCCGCCTGGATGCGTTCCTGTGTGATGTACTGTAGGTGACCCTGCTCTGGCAGGGGGGTTGGACTAGATGATCCTTCGAGGTCCCTTCCAACCCTAGAATTCTGTGATTCTGTGATTCTGTGATTCTGTGACTCATATTCCAGCAAGTTTTCCATTTTATAAATCACTTTAAATCCAGTCACAGCCTTTAAATTTGTTATTATTTTTTTAAGTCATTTTACTGTATAATTAATTAAGCAAATGGGGCATAAGCATCATTGTTTTGTTGCTAATTATATCATGCGTGTCTCTAGTGAATCTCTTTTGATCTCCCTTTTTCTTAAAACCAAGATTCAGTTTCATTCTAAAAATTTCCTCATGTATTAATGGTTAAGCTTTAACTTCTCTAGGGTGCAATAAGAACTGAAAGTGATATTTAGCATAAATTTTATAGAACAGCTTATTGTAACATCAGGAAATCAATAAAAGAACACTGCTTACGAAGCAATCTATGTACCATTCTTCTACTTAAAAGCACACATGGGGATTGTTAAATAGTAATATGTTATTAGGCATTCATCATACTGGATTCCCAGTAGAGATAGTTACCCTTTTTTTTCCATTGGAAAGCAAATTATTCTTTGTGGTGATGAGTCTTATGCTTTTGTTATGTTCCCATGTCTGATAAAATTTTGGAATAGTTCAGTTTGCAACAGAAGTTAGGAAGAGTATGAGTGGCTTTGACATGACACTGCATTCACTTATTGGGAAAAAGGCTTCCTGACCTGCTTTGCTGACAGGAGTTAAGATCACTAACACAAACAGCTTTATGACATCTCATGTCTTACGTTTCTGTTCTATGCTATCTCTTAATCTTGTTTTTCATACTAATATTTTTGATCCTTATGTTCTTTTTCTTGAAAATAAAAATAGTGGGGAATTTTATTTGACACTATTTTCGAAAACCAGGATATCCTGCAATCAGGTTAACTTGGAAACCAAAGGTGAGATACAAATTCTTCTGCCTTATTGTCTATTCTCTTAGCACCTTGAACTATGGATAGTCTCTTTTACTGTTATGTGGGTTTTGGCCTTGTGGCATGTGCAGTCACAGTCACAGAATGGAAGAGAGTTAGAGCAACAGAAACAATGGTTTGTTTCCTACATAAGAAGTGACATGGCACACCTTGGCTGTATGGTTTCTTATCTTTGCTAGGAAGTGGTCTTGGCTGTGATTTTCTCAAACATCTGAGGGAGCTGTTCAACTTTGCAGGAAAATATTCATTTAATCAGAGGGAAAAAAAATTAAAATATTAATTGGAGCAGACTTTGGAGTCCAGTTCTTCTTCTTCCCAGGTGAATGCCCTCAGGATCTCACTCTTACCTACATTCTCATGTCTCATGAATATTTAGTTATACTATGTAAAGTGAAGCAGCTTAAATATGTGATAATGAGAAACTTAATTCCTGAACATATAATAACCAAGATTTTCACCCAAGATGGTAAGCAAAATCCAAGCAAATGAGTTCTCTCAGAAATGAGTGTTCTGAAAGTGCAGAAGATGAAAATGTAAATTTTAATTGCAATGAAGGAAAGAAGTAGGAAGCAGCCCTGGGCAGGGTACAGGAAATTGAAGAAGCAGAGATAGCCACTCTGGGATGATAGTGGATGGAGCATTGAGCAACACCGTTTTTCTCATGTGATGCTTGGATACAAAAGATTTGAGAATCAGTTGTTTGATGATCTCTCTGCGAGACAATGATGACATGTAAAGAAGAAAGAAGCAGACTTTTAATCTCTCGCATCCCAAGCAATACTGAAGTTACTAGGTGTACTTTCTCCCATTGGATCTATTGGGGTGCAGTGAGACTGCCTATAGGTTGCACAGTGGAGAAGATAAACATTTTGTCTCTGAATTCTGAGTAGGCTTAGACTTGAACAGATACATCATTCCTGTTTATATTCAGAGGCTGAACTTCAGGTTGCTTATTTGCAAAAACTAAGTGTCCTTTATATTTCAGTGCCTTGAGAATTTGGCAATAAATAAAAAGTGATTTATAGGGTGTTGACCTGGATGTTTACTTCCAACTTTTGCCATTTATATCTTTTGTGGATATAATCCTAGGGCTACACTATAAGTGTGTTTTCCTTTGCTCCAGTTCATGAGAACCAACAGCTCTGTCTGTATGCCTGTAAGATATTTTCAAAAGGATGACCAAATGTGAACGGCTTTGCAACACCCTGCTCATGAAGGTTTCTGATAAATGGCATTTAATTAAATAATTTGTAAGGCAAAAGTACAATGAAAACACAAAACATATCTGGCTTGTTATATGATTATTTTGTTGCTATATTTATAGGGTAGAAAACGCAGAAACTTGAAAATCTTTCAAAACCCATTATTGTTATACCAAAAAGGGACACATCACTTGCTTTGACAGTTGTGCTCTGACATGTGCTGATCATACTGAATACCATTAGCAAGCATAATATTTTTTAATAGCTTTGATAAGACAGACAACATTACTCCATAAAGAAACTTATTTTTTTCTCCAGAACACTTCTGCTGTAAAGTGGAAGGAAGAGAGAAAGAGAGAAAGAGAGAAAGAGAGAAAGANGAAAGAGAAAGAGAAAGAGAAAGAGAAAGAGAAAGAGAAAGAGAAAGAGAAAGAGAAAGAGAAAGAGAAAGAGAAAGAGAAAGAGAAAGAGAAAGAGAAAGAGAAAGAGAAAGAGAAAGAGAAAGAGAAAGAGAAAGAGAAAGAGAAAGAGAAAGAGAAAGAGAAAGAGAAAGAGAAAGAGAAAGAGAAAGAGAAAGAGAAAGAGAAAGAGAAAGAGAAAGAGAAAGAGAAAGAGAAAGAGAAAGAGAAAGAGAGAAAGAGAAAGATGATGCAAAAGTTTATATCACTGGCATCAGTTTGAGATGAAGTGTGGATTGGTAGGTAAAGCTGAAATTTCATTTCCTAAGAGGAGTGACTAGGGAAGAATCTACATTCACTGTAAATTTTTTTCCAAGGGAGAAAGGGGACAGACCTAAAGACTAGTGACATTTTTGTGGATTCCCACTCCAGAAAATAGGAGGTTCCTAGAAAGAGAAACCAAAAGAGGTTAATAGGAAGAGGTTATCTCAGATGACAGTTCAGAAACTCTAAGATGTTTTTAATTGCCCCCTGAAGTAGCTCATCTCTTTCCATTAACTAGAGAAAGAATGTAGTGATACCTGTCTGAAACTAACCTCTACATACAGCCACTCAGCACTGCTGTGCAGTGCAGTAATTAATACATTTGTACACAGTATCTCTGACTTCTGGAACCCACCACACACTTAAAATGATCCAAGTTTTTATAGGAAGAGGGTGGGATTTACTTTATATTCACTTTCTAGGGCAAAAAGATGAGGAAAAAAAAGGTATTCCATAGAACTATTCAGACTCTCCTTCAAAGAGTACTACCCTTCCAAAATATAATCAGAGTTGCTTACAGAATCCCAGAATGGCAAGTGCAGTCTCATCCTGCTATAAGATCCCATGGGGGATCCATGCAGAGTTTTGCAGCCTTTTTATTGGAGCTTGGTAGGGCCAACTGACCAGAAGCTGGTGGGCTGATGTGGGAAGTTGGCAGGTAAATGTTTCCCTCTGGCTATACTCTTCCTTCTGGGTTTGGCTCAGGGTTGCTGAAGTGAAGGATTAGGTTCCTTGGTTTAATGTTTTCACATACTGAGCCAGAAAAATCAATCTTAGATTTATCAGAGAAGTGCTAATGGAAATATGCCATTGGTGCTAGTATAGCATAACATAATATTTATTCTTTGTCACACTATGGGGATGATTGGGGTTATCCTTGATGCACTGCTATTATCTCCTCCGCAACTAAGGAATAATACTCATTTGAAAGACTGACATGTTTAGGTAGCAGTGTCTGAGAAGAGGACAGTAGACAAATCTGATCCAGTTGCTTAATGCTGAAGCCCAGCAGCACATCCCATCTACAAATACAAACTCTAGGTAGTCTTAGCCATAAGTAGGATGTTATGACTTGGACTGGTTGACCCGTTAGATCAATTGGACCATTGACACAACCCCCACTCATCTGCACTAGTCTCCAGTGCTGGGCCAAGCCTAAAATATAGGCTCTCCCAATTTCAGCGGTCTTGGCTTCAGTAGTCATCTTTATTGTGAGCTCTTGGGAACTATTCTTCTCAGGACTCAAAATAGAAAGAAGGTCTCAGGCGGTATGGAGTAATTCAAAATATTATGGAGGCCCTGAGTGCAGGTGTTTCAAAGAAATAATGCGGATAATGGCTTTTCTGGTTGTGGACTCAAGCCTGTTTTATTTAAAATGGTCTCATATTTGTGACATTGTTCAGTGGTCCACACTCTCATCTGGGATAAATCAGCTATATGCTTTTGAAATCAGTGGAATTGTACCAAGTTATAGCAACAAAGAATCAGGCTCTTCACTTTGTAAATACATTTAGAAAACTCATTTGTTAAAAACAAGACACTTTAGAATTCTGAGAATCCCCAACTGGATTTGGCAGAAATATAATAACTTGCCTGATATTTGATTCACAGTCCAGTTAAGAGAGTGTGCCAAAGGAATCCCCAAACATAAAGGCCATTTGGCTTTTCTCTGACAGCTAAAGGTATGTTCCTTTCTCCTGCTTCATCTCAAATGGATGGAACATTCATTCCCATCCCACCAAGTTTTTTTCCATGTTGTAGAATATGTACTTTTACTATTATATTTTAAAATTACCCAGTGCATTGACACATCATTTCAGGACTGTAGCATTTCAGGAAGTAGCAAAATAATGAGGCAGATCACTTAAAGGCCATAGGTGCCCAGATCCCAAATTATCATCTGAAATTCTCAGCAACAACCCAACAATGAAAGTAGCTAGTAGGTGCTCTCTCTCCCATTTTGACCTGACAATTTCCTAGACATATTTAACAGAATTGTGTTGTGAACATACTGTATTGTCTTTACAAAGACAACTGAGCAGATGCCTCCTGGAATGGGTTTCCAAAAACTTCTTAGAAGCAAGACAATGATGGGCCAACCTAGTTAGGTAGGTGCAACTAATGTGCCTTGTTAATCTGGGATTCTTCTCAAAATTAATTTATTGATTCTTTTTTTTTCCTTTTTCTCCCCTATAAAAATACATGGGGAGGAAAGAGTTTGTTTCTAATGTGATTAAAATACTTGCAGAGGAAGTGAGAATTCAAGGTTTAATTCTCTCTTCCACTTGAGGAAGGTCACTTCTCTCAGCTTCCAGGAGAAACATCTTCATCCAGTCTCCAAGCATAAATTCATTGTTAGATCTAGACATAGATCTGTGCTTAAAAAGACAGCACATGTTTGCCAGGGAATGTGGGTGAATGTTTCTGGTTTCCACAGAGTTTTCTTTCTAGGTGAATCATATGCACTTCAAGGAAGTAATCTTATCAATATTTCTAGTCAAAGTTTTAACCCTTACATTTCTAACTAACTGCAGAGTAATCAGACAAGATTATTAACAAGGTACTTACTCTAATTGGATTAAAAGTCCTGATGTTATCTTCTTTACTCTAAGAAGCCCAATAAAATAATGAATTACCAGCATTATCATTCTCAGTTAAGCAACTTTGATCCAATATTTCCCTCACTTTTGTCTTCAGTTGAGTTCACTGGAAATTCTTTCTAACTCTTCTGATCAGTCTAACTACTGTGAATTTCACATGTAGGTTGATATATTCTCCTTAATTACTGTTGACAACTCTTTGGTTGATACCTAACATTACTGGAAATGTAAACAAATCTTTTGTTTTCTACCCTAGCTGATCAGGTACTGGAAAGTCTCAAAATACATTTAGATGACATTTTATAGTATACTGTGAGTATCTTATTATTTTGGTTAGCTTCTGTAAATATTAGCTATGTAACTGTTACTTCCTATTATAACCAGTCTTTCTCAACAGGACATCTGAGAGTTGTATTATTTATTGTTCTCGATATGACCTGACACACTCAAGCTGTAAGTTACCCATAAGATTATTTGCATACCCAGTCTATTGGGGAATAAAATGCTATATGATATTTTAATGACTTGGCTGCTCTATACAGCAGCAAAGTAGGTGATTTTTTCTCTAACGTGTTTTGGAAAGGAACATACTTCAATGGTGTTTTAGTCATATTCATTTGGCGCTAAGCTTATTATTAAGTCAATCTTTTAAATCCTGTCTTCTATGCACCTGATAACAACATAGACACAACTCTTCAGTATAAACAGTGACCCTGTTTATACATACTGATGCACTGAAAGACATGTAGGTCTTTCAACTTCTCTTCACAATGTCCTACCCTATTAAAAGTATGTGTATTGGCCTTATCTAGAAATAATATCTTTAATCTTCAAATTAAAACAACACAGTCATCTTATTTACCACCCTTGCCTTCAATAGTTAGACATAAACCACTGAATTGCATACAAAATCTATATGCAGCTTTTTGTAATGTATTATTCAAGAAGTCTACCATTAGCTACAGTATATCTTGCAGTACCAGCTGCTGTTGCAACATAAATAGGGAACTGTCATTTCTTCAGTTTGTGGTCAGGAGTATGTGCTGGATCAGTATGTAATGAAGGAATGATTTGGCACTGAGCTTTGCTCATGTCTCCTCTAGTAGGGCTGTTACAAACTCAGAAATTCACTATGTGATACATTCCTGTCCTGGTTTCAGCTGGGATAGAGCTATTTTTCTTCTTAGTATCTAGAAGAATGTTGCATTTTGGATTTAGCATAGGATTTGATATGAGAAGAAAGTTGGTAATATGCTAAGAAATCAAGGAGTCTTCAACTTCCCATGCTTGCTTGTGTGCAGGTGCACCAGAATCTGGGAAGGGGCATACCCAGAGCAACGGATCCAAATTGGCCAATGGGATTTTCCATAGCATGTGACATCTTGCTCAGTATATAGATGAGAGTTGGACAGGAAGTTCTCTCTCTTCTGGGAATATGGTTTCAGGATTTCTCTCCTCCAGAATTGTTAGCCAGCAACAGGCTGGGAATTGGTCAGTGGGTGGTGAGCAGTTGCACCATGCATCACTTGTTTGTATATTCTATTACTATTATGTTTACTGATTATTATTATTAATAAGAAATATTATATTTTATTTCAATTATTAAATTGGCTTTATCTCAACCTGTGAGTCTCTTTGCCTTTACCTTTCTGACTCTCCCCTGCATTCCCTGTGAGAGGAGAGTGAGTGAGCAGCTGCATGGTATTTAGCTGCCTGCCAGGCTAAATTACAACAACTCTTCAGCTGAAATGCAAGGCCTTGATTTCTCCCGTGTATCATAGTCCTGTAGATCAAACCGTCTGGCTCATGGAAGTGACAGAGTATCCACAAATGTGAGAGAGAGAGAGATACATGCTACCAGACTGAGAACGGTGCCACAGCATGAATGTTGTCAGATTAATAAGTAGCACAAATGAGAAGGCTGCAGACTTCTAAACCCTTGACATTAGCATCATATTTATAGAATCAGGCAGACACCAGTGGCTTGTGTCACACTGTTATATACAACTGCAGCATGATCATCCTAAAGGCTAAATTCCTTGACCATTCCCACTTCCTAGCTCTTGGAACACCTTTTGTAATATGTTGAGGGTTAAAATATCACTAAAGGTAAAATATTAGAACCACTTAGCCATTGTACTCTCTACAGTATTTTTAGAAACAGTTTGGATGATAGATGCAGTTTTGAACGACCTCACTTAAATCTAATAGCACTTGTTTCAAATGGACACATTGTGTGTTCTGAATCTTCAAGGAGGTACACATGGTCCTTTCCATGAAAGAGGAAGGATATAAATGGCTGAAAGGCTCTTTACAACTATTTACATCTCTGATCAGATGGTGAGCTGTGTTATATAAGAGTAAGAGATCAGTGGTGGATGAAGGTGAAAGCAGCTTCGCAGCAAGCTCAAAGATGGAAACAGCTGCTTGGAGGTGAGAGAGATCAGAGATAAAGGAAGAACAAAGAAGAAGAAACTCTTCTGTCTCAAAGAGAACAATGTCAAATAGACCTCCAGCAGGAGGTCCATAGAAGGGGGGGTGGTCTGTAACAATGCATTTATTCCTCAGAAGTTTGGGAAGATAAAAGAAAGTCCATCTCATTGCAAAGAAGGAAAGATGAGGTAAGAAAAAAAACACTAACTCTGATGTGGAAAAGGACAATATGCATAGGCATCTTTATTTTGTGACAACAAACCAAGTGGAACATACACTAGCCTGAGTGGGACCATCATCTGAAAACAGCAAGATGTGTCTTTCCAAAGGCATATAATTTGACATCATCCCAGCAGCATTTGTTATGACCAGGACATGACAAAACAATGGCAACCTTGTCTTATATTGTCAAAGAGCACTAGGGCTGGGATTTAGGACTTCAGGACTTCATAGATTCCAAATATTTAGCAATTCACCCAGACTGGAGCAATTCTTCTTGATACTCCTAACATACAGGAGGCATTCTCACAGATCCATTAAATGGATGATTCCCAGATGTTCATGTCTGTGTGGGCCTTGGCCTTCAGACAGAATGGCAATAGTGCTGGCAGAGACTTCTTGACCTAAATATATGACTCTTGTAACAAGCAGGAAGAGACATAGGAGTGTTTAGGAATCATGCCTAGCAGGATATGTCTACAAGACAGTGAAGGTCCATCAGTTTTTTCTGTTCTGTCATAGCAGACAATATTTCTTGATGGCTTTCATAGATACCCCACTTCCCACTTTCTATATCTCATAATTATTACTCATTATTCTGAAGACAGAGGAGAAATGACCCTTATTTTTATTAACTGCTCTTTGGCCACAGATTACTGTTGTAGGTGAAACTTCATTCTTTAGCTGTCTTGAAAGGCCAAGCAGGAGCATTGCCTCTATACATATGCCTTGACTTCCTCTGAGCAGATTCCCCAGACCATAACCTGAAGAGGACCTCTAGGCACATAAATTTCAAAGGCTTTGAGAGAGTCTAGATGGCCTCAGCAGGAAAGGGTGAATTTTCTTGATGTGTTCTGATTGTACTTTGAGTAATATTTCCTGGCCAGCAAGAAGGTCTGGCCTAGATATAAATATTCTCTCCGTTGTTTTTGGTAGTTTTCTAAGGAGGTAGTCAGTCCTTGAAGTTCTTTTATGTATAGACTGGTTTTCACGGCCAACACAGTTTGTACTTGCCAAAAAAATATATTTTGACAATATGAAAATATTTCTGCACTTTGAAACACTGTGTCTCTTCTCTTGACTTCAAAGAACTTTTAGCTCCCTACCTTTCACCTCGCCTTCCTACTCTTGGTGGAGTGCAACAGTCACTGACCTGTGTCTTGATCTGGGCAAGGAAGATCTCTGCTTCACTTGGGGAACATTTCATATGACTCTCAAGTCATGTCCTTAGAAGAACAAGGACAGGGCAGAGATGTGTGAGTCTGGGCAGTGAGCATCAAAGGATAGAAGGCTAGCCAGCCCCCACGAGCCTTGGTACCATGACAACCAAATAGTAAAAATTTTAGTAAAATGTAGGTGGGATGCCATATTTTAGTCACTTACTTATAAACAAGAGATGTTTTTGATAAAACAAGGAAGACATGCGTGGGTTGAGCAGCCTTAAAAAAGGGTGATTGAAATATAGGGAAAGCTTCCGTAGGCAAGTGAGGCAGGGAAGGGAAGGAAAAACCATGTCAGAATCAGAAAGCAGAATTGTTTGCAAGGGGTGTGGAGAATTATTGGGTGTGCATGCCTGCAGGAGGATCTGGGATGAGTGCTGGATGCTACCATACTCATAAAAGCCCCAAGAAGAACATAGGGTGATCAAGACCATAGCAGGCTGAAGGGAGCTTGCAGGTCTGCTGGATTACAGGGGAGGAGCAGCAGCACATGGTAGTGGTCAAACAGAGCAGCTCAGGTGTGAACATGGTGGAGGAGGGACACAACATAATTCTGCATATTGAGTAAAATGCAAAACCCTTTATTTAAAAATATATTTTTTGGTATACTTTTGGTTGCTTACTTGAGAAAGTAACTAAATATGCCACATAAAAGCTTTGCTATTTCAAGACTACAAACACTGGAAGCACTTTAAAGTGCAGGAGGGTGAATATTTGCTTCAGAAGTACCTAGTTATCTGTACCCATGATCTTTTTTCATTGTCTAGGATGAATAGTAAGGGTGATATAAAAAACCCCAAGTTTTAAATTTGAAGATGTTATTTTTGCATGTATTTATTTAAATTTATTTATTGCATTGACTCTTAAAATAAGTATTTAATTTTTGTGACACTTGTGGCATCTGTTTTTTCACTCACAATACTTTGTAATTCTTTTTAAAATGTTATGTTTGAATCAAACGTCTTTGGATTAGAGGCAGAGGTCTTTGGTGTGTGATTATTTAGTTGTTGGACACGTGTTCTGTGCTAGTCTTTGCTCGTCTTTCCTGTTTGATCAAAACAAAAATGATTTTGTTTCTAAAAACCACATACATGCATGTGTCTCGTGTGTCCTATTTTTAAAATTTCTAAAGCATTGTTTTTATCTCAGTATCAAAGTACATTATGTTTGTTGGGCATCAGGGATGATAAGTAGAGTCCCTTTCATAAGACTATTGTCAAAGAAGAGCATTCCCTGAGTGATTTCACAACAAAATAAATAAATTCAGAAAGCAACTTCCTAAACTTACCATATTGCATACTTACTATATTATATATCTTGATCATTTATCTGCAAAATGAGAAACAACAGGTTGTTTCTGATTATGACAATTCCAGTAATACCAATGGGGGCTTTTTTCACCCATGTATAATGAAAGTAAAATGTATGGGGTTTTTTATTAAATCAATTTATAATAATAAAAATATGTGATAGTAAAGTATGCAAATGATAAAAGGAAATTGAAATTAAACATAAGGCAAGTACCATTGATAACACTTTTATTATACTGCATTGATGGACTAACTTGCATTGATAAACTAACACTGCACTCAATAATATTTGTGCTCATCACATGAAAGCTGAGCTGTAATTCATGAAAGGAGTTATCTTTCAGTAGAAATCAAAATATATTAACACCTCACCAGAAGAGTATACTTTTTTCTCAGACAGCTGCATTGGCATCTTTAAAATCAGCTTGTTCAGTTTAAACAGAAGCATGTTCTTACTATTCTTGGATCCTTTAATGAAATGCACTGGGGAACTGAACATTGTCAGTTCAGGACCTGGACCTGCTTTTAAGCTATCTGTGTCAGTAAGTGTGGAATGCTGTGAGGTCAGGCAACACACTTAAATCAGATTTTATCTCAAACCAGGCTACATAAGAACAAACAAAGGAAGTATTTGTTTACCAAATTTAAATATATGACACTATTTGCAAACATTCAGAAATAAAAAGAAGTAACATATATCTACTTAGCATTTTAGCTCTCGAAGTCCATCCATCCTGTAGAGGTCAGCTAGGAAGCTGACAGATGCTTCACAGCCTTTCTGTCTAAAGTCTATTTTGCAAGCAACCCAACTTTGTCCAGCTGCATTCATGGAATTACATCCTGGATTTGCTGTTCCTACTTCACAAATATCATAATTCTCCTGCTGAGGTTTAACAGAATTAAATTTCCCTCTGCAAGACTCAAGATTTTGGGCAAAGTTTCAACTTTCCTGTCACCAGAAAAGGGTCTGCTTTATCTAACCTGGAAAAGTTAATGTCTCTTTGGTATGTTCCAGGGCTAACCTTATTTTTCCATACAGCAAATGAAGGATTACTTTCAAGGTGAGCTGAGCAAGTAGCTAAATCATTGACTGTATGGCAAAAGCATTTCTTACTTCCTAAGTCGATGAATGGTATCTCTTCACATTGACCCTGATATTTTCTAGAAACATATAACTCAACAATAACATGTTATACTGACATATATATTCTACTAATACTACAGCTTTTTTCTGTCTTTTGATGAAAGGAATTTTCAACAGATGTGACACTAACAGATCGCTTTGGATGATTGTGAATTTCAAATGAGTTTCTTTGAGCAATAGTGTAACACCAGAATCAGCTACACATTGTGACAAGTTATGTTAATACAATGAGTTTCTAGTGAGAAATAATTTGTGCATTTCTGGTTATCTATATGGAACTTTAAAAAGTTATGGCTCAGTTGTCCTTGCAGTCTAGGGGAGACACTTTCTGTAACATTGTCAGTGAATTTTTGAAAGAGGTGTCAATAAAGTATGTGAATTACAGCCCTGGATTTTTGTAGCAGATGTTAGCCTAGTTTAGACTATGCCTCTGTGAAAAAGAAATTATTATAACAGATGAGCAGGTAATATTTGTAAACATTTTGGTTATGCAAAAAAAAAGGTGACATAATTTGTTTAACTTAAAAGTATCAGCTTGGGTTAGAACCCTTTCTGCCTTCACAATTGATCTCCACATCCATCACAGTGTCCCTGAATATTTGGCTGCCGCCCTGGGTTTAGCAGCTTATGCATAAATATGTTGCATAGAAATGAGAAATGGCAACCTATGCAAAACTTGCACCTACTTTTCCATCTGCTTTTCTTCTATTTTGTGTCTTTTCCCATCCTTACAAGGTCCTAGCAGATTCTGCAGAACTTCAGGCAGAAAGCTATTTGCATATACAAGTGCAAACAGAATGACATTGAAGAGAGAGAGCAGCAATTCGATTATCTCTCTAAGTTAATGCTGAGAAAATCTGTGATCTGTGGGGATTACTCAGAATGTGAATGTCTTAGGAGGCTGTAAAAACCTTACCCTGATAAAAGTCACTTTGAATATATCATTTAACCTTCCTGTGTGAAAAGATGTTTTTCTTTCCGATCCCCCTCCTAAATTCTGGCAAGCTCTTTATATTCTTTAAAGCCACTAGTATTTCTGCAGCTTCAGGAGACAATCTACAGAATCCTAAGGAATCTACACTAACATTTCTGGGGCTTGGCTAGGTTTTGTGGTCCTTGTAGACTGCTCTGGGGATTGTATATACTTCATGCCAGTGTGTTGATGGATGTTTTGTGATGCTATATAAATATTTTCTTAGGTTTTGCATTATATTAAACTTTACAGGTGAAGAATAAGTATTCCATATCTCAGCTAGGGTGATTGTGACAGACCTTATCAGAAAGGCCAAGTTAAAATGACTGCTTATATTTTAAAATTCACTTCTATTTAGAACACTAAAGAAAGGCTGAGAGTTCCACACCTACTTAGTCTTTGTTTATACACTTTGAGGCTGTGGCACTTTCCCTAAATATTCCATTATGAAAGCATATGGATGTATTCAGAGAAATTAGTATCACACTACAGAACACAGCTTTGTTCTAGCTTATTTGCAGTAGGGTGCTTGGTGTAATTATTTTCAAGTTAAAAAAGGCACTATGTTCTATTTCTGTAGGGTCACAAGAACACCATAGAGAGCTATTCCCAAGGGCAGGCCTGTGGGAAAAGTTGTAAAAAACTTGCTCCCACCATTGTATTGTCCAGCAGACCAAAAAAAGCAAACAAATAAGTCTCTTCCTTTTTTAAAGAAACATGTATCATTGTCATTCTCTTGTTTAATCTCTATGAATTACAAGTAACGTAGATGAATAAAATACAATCAAATATTATTGCAGGCAGTTGCAGCATGGCCAAAAATAAGCTGCTTTCTCCAAAGAGATGTGATACAACACAGTCTCAATTCATTGTGAAGATGCCAACAGCATCTGCCCCTTTAAAAAACTTTTTTGAGTGGCCTCTAGTACTTTTTTTAGTGTCAACCTTCTTTAATAAAACAGTTTCAATCAAAAATTCCCACTTAATTACACTTCAATCAAAGCTAATGGCATTTTGTATTGCAGTAGAATTATTCACATCAGGATTTTGAATCATTTTACAAGTACTTGTTAAAGCAGACTGAGAGATTGTATGTTAAATGAATGTGGATGGAAGAAAAAGAAACTTTGAAAGATAACTTCTAGTTCATCTCTTTCCCTAATTTATGGTTGTGATTATTAGGCCTGGTGAGAAGAATTTTAGATTATTTCAGGAGATGTACACAAGGTCTTTCAAAATGCATAATATCTCATTTACCAAAAAGTCATTCAGAAGAAGAAAGATAAAGAAAAAACATTTCATTTTTTCACAGATTGCATGCTTCAGATATTTTTCTTTATTCACTTTTTAAAATAAATGCATGAAACTATCACCACCATAGCCCATGCAGCTATGAAATCTAGAAAGACTTAAAGCCACCTCTTGAGAAGCATTGCCTATACTATGAGAAATGCCAGCTTATTAAAAGGCATCAAAACCACAATCTATTCTGGGGAAAAAAATGACAAAATACATGGCTCAAAGACAGGCAAGACTGACATCCTAGGCACAAAAGCCAGTTCACGCCTGTGAAGGAGACACCGACCTCAGCAGAGGTGGGGCATGGGTCAGAGGGACATGGTTTACGTATCCAAGAGCTCTGGAGACTGAGCAGGAGCCAGCATTGTGTGCATTTACCACATAGTCTAAGGGCTTGTGTAAAGTGGAAGAATTGTGCCCAGCCTCAAACACTGACAATCTAAGCATTTACAAGAAGAACTAAGCTGAGATCAAAGGATATTTAGAGGATTTCAGGGCCTGAGTGCAGAGCATTACCCCTCCTTTATGCAAGAATTGAGATAAGAAATCTAGTCCAGGAGTATGATTTATGTATCCAAGACATAAACAATGCCACTGTTCTCCTGAAAGCCAGCTAGCTTAAGAGCCCTTGACTCACCCACAGAAGCCTTCTGAAGGTACCTAGCCAGGCTGTGAGATGGATAATGGGGGCTTTTTTCAGGCCCTTTTTGTCCAAATCCTCTTGGATAGTTTTTACTCCCTTGCTAGGGAGTAAACCACTCCCATACTAGGGAGTAAAAACTACATCTAAATAAAACTAAAATGTGTTGAAAAAAACATCTTTTTCATTATCCTCATCTGCCCAATTAATTAAAAACAGATTTCCTATTTAAAGGGAAAACTGGTTTTTGTATTCTCTGTGGGCAATCTCAGAAGACTTTATGAAACTTTATGAAAAGTTCCCTCAAGCAAAGCAAAACAGTAGACAGTAGAAGCCTTTCTGCCAAGTTTGTTTTTATATATATATAAATTGTTTGTTAAAAGTAGAAACATAAACAGGAATTGTGATAGATGATGCAGTCTGTGCTACACAATGCCAGGTTTTGACAAGGTGAGAGACAGACTTACAAATCCTTTTTGGAGTCTGGACATGTTACCTCCAGCTGAGAACAAGCAGACAGCCATCAGGGAAGACAAACTGACTGTAACTTCAGTCGGGTTTCTCCTCAGGTCCTGTTTACTTTAGCACATAATAAATATGTTAGTTCTCTCCTAAATTATTGTTTGGAACAAACTAGTCATTTTTGCTTCTGTGACATAGCTCAGGAAGTTCTTTGCTCCAGTCATGATTTCTCAAAGTTGATCTGGACAGGGTCTGAGCCTCCCTGCTCTGCACTGCCTTTAACACTGTCCCAGCAGGTTTGGAGTCCTCAGCTAACTCTCCTCACATTTACTCCATACCTCAATATATGCAATGTCTACCATCAACATCCTACCATCCTCTTGTGCTCTGCATCATTCTCTGTGTTATTTTAGGTACTTTCAACAGAAAAAATCACAACGTGATACATCTTTCATGATTCAGATGGGTGTCATATGAGATTCATAGGGCATTCAGAAGAGGGCTTTGGTCCAAGTGTAATTCGGTGCACACACAGCTTGTGTACTTCAAAGAGCTTCACCATCTGCAATGAGAACGTGACTCACACTGCACAACTTGGCCTGGACTTCAGGGAATGCTTCCAGGGGACAATGTCACTGACAGCATAGACATAGTTGCAATCTAGTAATGTGTGATCTCAGTGAAAACTACTCCTTAAAAAGTTGGGTGCTTTTTCTTAGGCAACTTCAGAGTTTGGTTGATATAGGTTGGGGCTAAGTGCACACTATAGCACAGCTCAAAATGTCAGTGTCACAGGTTACAGAAGTCAGTTGCTGCAATGGAGAACAATCCCTATATCTCAAACACAAACATAGATGTTTGAAGACTTAACCTAGGATGACTAATTTTTATGACCATCTAACCTCTAGTAAGTGCAAGCCTGGTATTGAGTGTGGCTGGATTAATTGAGCAAAGCAGAACATTCTCCAGAATTTTTTGTACATGTTTTTGTACAAATTTTTTGTACATGTTTTTGTACAAATTTTATTAATCTCTTGCTCTCATACGAAGGAGAGACAGACAGAGGAGGAAAAGTGATTTCTGATTGAACTAGATAAATGTATGAGAGAGACAATTTTGTTCAGTAAAACACATTCTGTAGGCTCAGGTGAATAGTTGCATTTAATACTCCCTTCCCTAGGCATTAATGAAATTAATTTGGGCCAGCCTGTTCTCTGTCTTTTTCTCTCCCATTTTCAATAACACTGATGTGAAATTTAATGTTATAAAACTTCTATGGATGTCTATTTCTTAGATTTAACTGAATGCGTACATGAACATCTGATGAGAGGTCTGAGATTTCCAAAGATTATGAAGGAATTATTTCGATCTGGCAACCTCAGATAGCCAATATACTTTAACAGGAAGTACATTTTGAATTTCAAATGCAGAATTGCTCAAGCAGTGAGTGAAACGCTGCTAAATTCATAGGCTGAATTCATATGGTATTTCTGTATGTTTCAATGGTAAGTTTCATTTAGTGAAAGAGGGTGTAATCTTTGATTAGTATAATGTAGAGATTTTTTTAAAATCAGATAAGACCCTGTGAAAATTAAGAGCTTCAACAAAACCCTTACACTCCTTCTCATGAAAATGATATAATCTAGTTTGCTAGCAAGTAATGCTTGAATAAAAAAAGTTACTTCTATTTCAAATCTATTTATTTTTAGCCTGCCTACAGTCTAGTCAAAGTTTACACAGTTTCATTTACTAGAGAAGTTCTTCAAGGTTTTTCTGAGGGAGATGGGAACAGGAGGGTGGGAACAGTGTAGTAGTAATTCCTTAGTAATTTGCAGACTTCCTTTCTGACTAAGAGATTTATATACTCTGTCTGCAGTTATCAGTTAAACATATTATGGATTCATAGAACAATTTTGTTCACTTAAAAAGGATCTGCTTAAGAAAACTGGCAAAACTGCAGTTTTACACTTTCATTGTGTTGACATACTAATCCTCCAGTTGAGCAGGGGAAAAAAAGAGTTAACAAGTTAAATATATCTCAAGTGGCTACTGTTGGTCATTCCTCATAGTATTTCAGAAATTTTCCATATGGAAGGAAACGTATCTGACATATTTTTTCAAGAGGAACCAAAAATTGAAAGGATTAAAATAGATGGAGAATCTTCTGTCATAATTAGGAACATTTGGTCCCTCAGATCTGAGAACTAAAGATTGCCAAGAGAAAAAGAGAAAGTTTCCTAGAGAAGGACAGTGGGGAGGAAATAGACATGACAGCAGTACTGTCAGTCTCACATATGAGAAAAGGCTATTAGTCAAAATACTAAAAAATGTGGAATCATTCTTTGACACTAAGATTTTGAAGAATAAATACTATTGTGTGTATGTGTGGTTACTTCATTATGTTTGTGTTTGGGTTTTGGGTGTTTTTGGTTTTGTTTGTGTTTTTGTTTGTTTGTTTTGTTGTTGTTGTTGTTTTTTTCAATTTATTTTGTAGTATTTCTCCACTGGGAGGATTTAGATTTAACATTTATATAGAGAGTTTATAAATAACTGAGTAATAAGATATGCCAGGAGTATCCTACAAAAAGTTTTCATGATTTGCATTAACATCTTAGAATCATAGAATCATAAAATCATAGAATGGTTTGGTTTGGAAGGGATCTTAAAGATCATCTAGGTTGGAACTAGCCATGGACAGGGACACCTCCCACGAGACCAGGTTGTTTAAAGCCCCATCCAACCTGTCTTTGTACACTTCCAGGGAGGGGGCAGCCATAACTTCTCTGAGCAACCTGTTCCAGTATCTCACCACCCTCACAGGAAAGAATTTCCTCCTAATATCCAACCTAAATCTACTCTCTTTTTGTTTGAAACCATTATCCCTTGTTCTATCACTACATGCCTTCATAAAAAGTCCCTCTCCAGCTTTCCTGTGGGCCCCCTTCAGGTACTGGAAGGCTACTAGAAGGTCTGTCCAGAGGCTTCTCTTCTCCAGCCTGAACAATCCCAACTCTCTCAGCCTGTCTTCAAAGGAGAGGTGCACCAGCCCCTGATCATCTTTGTGGGTCTCTTCTGGACTTGCTCCAAGAACTCTATGTCCTTCTATGTTGGGGACTCCAGAACTGGACACAGTACTCCAGGTGAGGTCTCATGAGAGCAGAGTAGAGGGGGAGAATCACCTCCCTTGACCTGCTGGTCACACTGCTTTTGATGCAACCCAGGATACTGTTGGCTTTCTGGGCTGCAAGCACACATTGCTGGCTCATGTTGATCTCTTCATTAATCAACAGCCTCCATGGGACTGTTCTCCATCCATTCTCCACCCAGTCTGTATTCGTGCAGGTGCAGGACCTTGCACTTGGCTTTGTTGAACTTCATGTGTTTTGCACAGGCCCACCTCTCAAGCCTGTCAAGATCCCTCTGGACAGCATCCCTTCCCTCCAGAGTGTCGACTGCACCACACAGATTGGTCTCATCAGCAAACTTGCTGAGGGTGCACCCAATCCCACTGTCCATGTTGCTGACAAAGTTGTTAAGGAGAACTGGACCCAATACTGATCCCTGAGGAACACCACTTGTCAGTGATCTCCATTTAGACATCGAGCCACTGACCACAACTCTTTGAGTGTGACCATCCAGTCAATTTGTTATTCACCGAGTGGTCCATTCATCAAGACCATGCCTCTCTTATTTAGAGACAGGATGTCATGAGGGACGGTATCAAATTTGTCATCAATCATCTCCTTAATATCCATGTGTCTTAGCATAGTTTCCAGGAGGATCTGCTCCATGATCTTACCAGGCACAAAGGTGAGACTGACCAGCCTGTAATTCCTTGGGGTTTTTTTTCCCCTTTTTAAAAATAGCGATTGTGTTTCTCTTTTTCCTATCAGTGGGAACTTCACTGGACTGCTATGACTTCTCAGACTTGATGGATAGTGTCTTAGCAACTTCATCTGCCAGTTCCTTCAGGATCTGTGGATGAATCTCATCAGGTCTCATGGATTTGTGCACCATCATGTTCCTTATCATATCTTAATTTAAATATCATTGTAAAAAATCTTGATTTTGAACAGAAGGCTATCTGTTATGGTCTAAGTTAATGGACCTGGATATTCCTGTTCCACCTAGCCTATCATGGTTTTTTTTTGTCTATTTTTCTCCATGTTGACCTGTTGATGTCACACATATCTTGCTATCTATAGGAAGTCTTATAAAAAGCTGCACTCAGACCTTGTACCCGTATCCTTCTGTATGTCTGCAAGCAGGTAAGTGGACCTAGCAGCCTGTCAGAGCAGATGGATGTTGGCTCCTGGCTCACCCAGCCCTCCTCCTCATTCCCAGCTCCTCACACCCAGCTTAATTTGAAAGAGCTCTTGTGCTGCTGCTGCTGGGACCTGCTGAGTCTTCTTAGCATCATTCTGCTTACTCACTCAGCTGCTTCTCCACTGTTGAGAGAAGTTTTCTGGGAGCTAGAAAGAGGTAAGTGGAAGGACATGGTGGAAGCACTGAATGTTGAACAGTTCGGTGGTGATGAACAAAGGAGAGGAGTGGTAAAGGGCAGTAGGAGATAGGGGGACAACAGGGGGATCAGGCCTACCCAGCATGGGTTCACGAACGGCAAGTCCTGTTTAACCAACCTAGTCTCCTTCTATGATCAGGTGACCTGCCTAGTGGGTGAGGGAAAAGCAGTGGATGTTGTCTTCCTGGATTTCAGGAAAGCATTTGACACTGTCTCCCACAGCATTCTGCTGCAGAAGCTGGCGGCTCATGGTCTAGACAGGTGGACTCTTCACTGGGTTAAAAACTGGCTGGATGGCCGAGCCCAGAGAGTGGTGGTGAATGGAGTTAAATCCAGATGGAGACTGGTCACAAGCGGTGTCCCTCAGGGCTTGGTCTTGGGGCCAGTCTGTTTAATGTCTTTATCAATGACCTGGATGAGGGGATCGAATGCACCCTCAGTAAATTTGCAGATGACACGAAATTGAGTGGGAGTGTCGATCTGCCTGAGGGTAGGGAGGCTCTGCAGCGGGATTTGGACAGGCTGGAGCAATGGGCTGAGGCCAATTGCATGAGGTTTAAAAAGGGTAAGTGCTGGGTCACGCACTTCGGCCACAACAACCCCATGCAGCGCTACAGGCTTGGGGA
>VZRW01009671.1:68604-144011 GCA_013398125.1 Aegotheles bennettii
CAACGAGGCTGGTGAGAGGTCTGGAAAACAAGCCTTATGGAGACCGGCTGAGGGAACTGGGGTTATTTAGCCTGGAGAAGAGGAGACTGAGAGGAGACCTTATTGCCCTCTACAACTACCTGAAAGGAGGTTGTAGTGAGGCTGATGTTGGTCTCTTCTCCCGAATTGCTAATGACAGGATGAGAGGAAATGGCCTCAAGTTACGTCAGGGGAAGTTTAGGTTGGATATTAGAAAGAAGTTCTTTACTGAGAGGGTGGTTAGGCACTGGAATAGGCTGCCCAGGGAGGTGGTGGAGTCACTGTCCCTGAGGGTGTTCAAAAAATGGGTTGTATAAGGCACTTGAGGCCATGGTCTAATGGTCTAATGGTTAGGAATATGATGGGATAAAGGTTGGACTTGATGACCCCGGAGGTCCCTTCCAACCATAATGATTCTATGATTCTATAGGGGTCAGAGCTGGGCACACTACTATTGAGGATGGGGCGGAAGATGGTTACTTAAAGCCTACCAGAAACTTTAAGACTCTTTCAGTATTGCTTGTGGAAGGAGTAATGCTGGGAGCCTGGGACACACTGGGACACTCGCTGGTGCCCCCACCAACCAAGAGCTGTGCTGGCTCTCTTCTACCCACTCCTATGACCTGATTGCCATGGAAAGGTTTTATTTTCTCCCAGCTTTCACTGAGATGAGTAAGACCCTGAACATCAGCTGAATGGATGTTTCTCTTTCTGTTTGAAGTCTGCTAACTGTTAAGCTGCCCTGAAATGTACTTTTGATCCTGTAAGCTTAGTGAAGGCAGAACATAGGACAGGATTATGGAAAGGCCTTGATTTTCTCCTGATACTCGGGTGTTACCTGGCTAAGTAGATTGCCAATTTGTAGATTCCCTGGTCTAAGCCTATCTCACCTATAAATGTACAACCATTTCAGAGTTTGCCCTACTTTAGTGCTTGTTGTGACTTCTAGGAATAGGTGATCTGTACATATTTTTTTATTTCAATCAAAATACACTTCCTGCCTGAAAACTGTCAAACTTTAAGTGATAGATGACTTACATGCTTACAAATACATTGAAATGTGAATAGGAGTTAAGGTACACAGGCTCAGGATTTCTAACGTTTGCTTTGTTAGGGTTTACTTTTCAGAAGTTATGGACAAGAATGCTATCCATGGTTTTCAGTTGGTGCTTCTGATGCACAGTTGCTAAGTAAGGTTTTAAGTATGTAAAGGATAGTTTTTTTCATCCATTTTGGAAGTTAGGATGTGGCAAGTTTAATTGCTTTTTAACCCAGATTTTGTAATTTCCTATGACTGTACCTATAGATAAACTGTATAAATTTTCTATAAAATATTCCAGTTCACTTCAGTACGAAATAAAATAGGATAATTAGATCTTTTGTGAAATAACACTGCACCTGAAATTTTTTTGAAACTTTGATACTAATAAGAAGTTAATGTTTTTAAAATATGTTTACATTATTAAAGCCCAAAAAAAGGCTCTGATACTTTTTTTGAATTAGGGAAAAATGTCTATTACATGAAAAAACTATGTTTTTATCAAGGTCTTCATTCACAATATAAACACAGTGTCTTGCTTGTCTAACCAGAGAAATTAAAAAACCCAAGCAAGTATTTTTCTTGCTCAGAAATACTCAGGTATGCCACCTGAGTAAGCATCTTGCTGAAAAACTTTGGTTTCTTTCCTTTTTCCTAGCATCATGTTTTAATTCTCTTTGCCACTTTGCCCTCTCAGAAACTCACAGCTGGTGCTGATATCATCATCCCTACACTGGATCCTAGGTTAGATTTGGAAAAAGTTCATGGTTAGATGCTTGAACAGTGGCCCTTTTTATCTGTGCCTTATTTTATTCTGGGATTGCTGTGAAGTCATGATGGAATACCAAACTGATTGGAGACTTATGAAAAACCTTATCTGAGTGTTAGTATCTAACATCTCAGTGCTCTGGCATTTCCTTCCAAATTAGTTGTTGTTTTAATATCCAAAAGGGCTTAATTGGTCTTTTGTTGAGCCTGATGACGTGTGGATGAGAAACCCAATGGCTGTATGAATTGTTTCTTTGGGTTCAAGACTTGTGTCATATTGCAGCCATTTGCACTCTTCTGCAAAACAAGATGTTGTAAATAAACATAGACTTAGAAGTACTACTGTGAATCTTGTGTAACATAGTAAAATTGATGAGAATATAAACTTTGGTACGAGCTCTTCCGTGGTGGCTGTCCTTAAATGGCCTTCTATATAGACATCCTTTTCAAATATTGGAAACTCCAATATTGTCCACTGAGGAGGACATTCACTTTTACATGCAACATATGGAATTGTTGGTATAGAGAAGATAATTTTCCAGTGATTATTCTCAGAAAATTCCACATCACATAATCTATACATTTTCTCATTTTTTCTTCATTACATATCAACCAGCTCTGGCAATTTTAGTCTTTCTTGTTACTTGGAAATGGGTAAACAATTTTGCTTAGCTGCTCCTTCTCACTTATCATAGTACTTATTTTCAATTTTCATGTGTTTTTGTGGGTCTTTTTCTTTGTCAAGTAGCTAATGAGGAATGGAAAAAGTTTCACAGAGGGTAAACTCATACACTGAAAGCATAATATATGAGCATATGTTTTTATTGAAAGGATACATAAGTAAACTTTTCTATGCTTTCTACAGTGTGATGTGTCAGAAAGGAATGTTTACTCCTTGGGAAAATGAAGGTGGTATCTGGAAAAAAATACAGGCTCTCCAGGCTCAGGTTTCTGATTAATTTTATGTCCACTCACTGGTCATATACACAGCATAATGTTTTGCTACAAGGCCATGTTAACTCATTCTCTTAAAAGCCTAAGACTTCTTTCTTTTTGCAGTCTCCCTAGTAAATTAAAAAAAATACTTTATGTCTCAGTGCCTATGCAAAAACAAAAACCTAAACCCCACAGAAAGCTGCCTTCAGGATAAAGCACATTGTGCATTAGCTCTGAGCCTCCCAGCTATTCTGAAGGCTGAAGCAAAAGTATTTATTTAATGCATTATATTTCAATAAATGTCCTAATAAAATGGAGGAATGTAATTACTGAGTGTATTTCATTGCCTCACATTTAATGGAGGACACAAGGCCACACACTATGAGGCAGAGAACAAGAAGTCCTGAAGAAAAGACAGTGTGGCTATGGTACCCTTCAGAAAGTGAGTATTGTCATTTATTTTTTTCCTACATTTCATTCCATTTCCAACTTCCTTTCTCCACTGTGTTTTTCATTTGGTCTTCTTCACATAATTTAAGTGTGCCTCCCCCTTGTAGTTATCGTGTCTATATAACTCAGATGCGACTCTTACAACTCCCACTTTCCACACCAAAAAGTACTCTCATCTTCTCTGAAAGGTTAGAATACCTTCTATCACTTTTGTGATAGAGATGCTAAAGGCTGGCAAGATTTGGATCAGATGATCTCCAGGTATCCCTTCCAACCTACATTCTTATCCTATGGTTTTTATTTAATATTGTGGTTTAAGCATGGGCAAGGGAGCATGTACCAGCCAATTCTCCCACTTTCAGAACTGAACTTCACCTTTTATGGGTCATCTACTGACTCTGGGGTTTTTTATGTGTGGTAACATATGCCTGGGAAAATAGATGTTCAGTTGCTTCCCTGCTAATCTTTCAGCTTTCTTAATGTGTTAGAAGAAAAAATCAGAATCAAAATAATCCACATCCCCCAGGCTTTCTGCAGTGTCTCTGCCAACAATTAAGAGCTTGTTTTTTCATCCTCGCCTAAAACCCTTCACATGAGACACTTAGCTCTGCCTTTTCTCGCCTTCAGTTAAGACCAGCCTGTTGTGTCCAGCCATTGGAAGTTGGCATCAGCACAAGAATGTTTTGTGGGGCTGTGCATGTTCAGATGAAATATGCTTCAATGTGTTCTGCTGTGGTTCTTTGTCTGGGTTAGTGTGTGCTGGGGCAGAAGGAGAGGAGTAAAGGCCAAGCTGTCACTTACCTAATGCTGTCTGAATTTAGAACGCTGGGAGCTATGTACATGTGGCTGTGGATATAGCTTTAAGCTTGAGTTTGACTTTGCATAGGCTGGCAACCTACAGACGGTAGACTGATGATGGATACTGAACACCTCCCTCCTTCCTGCGCTGTCATTGAATCTTGCACTTGCTTGCTGCTTATCCCCTCTCTGTGCTGAAGCTAACAACAGCTTCCTAGATAATCTCTGCTGCAATAGGAGAAAGCCCTACAGTTTGGAGGATTGTATTCCTGGAAGAAAAGTGAAAAATAAGGAAGTCAAAAAGGCATATTCTGAATCAGACTACAATCCTAAGAGACAGTCTCATTAACAGTGCTTGCTGCAAGATGCTGTTTCACTTGCCTTGAAAACTGTCTGCATTAATGACTACCTTCACTTAGAAGTTATTTACATAAAGTATTGTTCTCATGTCACTGCCACAGATAGAAAATCCTCACCAGGTGAGATGAAAAAGAAACAGATAAAGCAGGTTGCAAATTCATTCAGGGAAAGTTTGGTTTAACATGATGGTGGGAAGGATGAATTTTTCCCATAATGTCCCCATGAGACCCTCGCAGATAAGTCTTCACAGTGAAGGTGCTGATCTGTGCTAAGGTAGTCTGTGCTTCACTAGTTCCCATCATTTGATGTGTTTACATGTTTCCCAGCCTTTCCTGTAAAACATGTATGTGTCTATGGGGGGAAAACAAGAAAGGAGACATCCAGATTCTTGAGGAGAAGTCATAGAAGAAAGGAAATTGCAGACCTGTTCAGTGTCTGGGCTGGTCAGCACTTTTCCATAATCTCTGAGGGAAAAGTGTGGTGTCTAACCCTTGTGACTGGCAGTGAAGAACATACAGCTAGAGAGGTCACCAGATGTATGCCAAGCCTTCTGTTGTCACATCTCTCCCACCTGTCTCTTGAATCAGCTTCAGGTGTCACATGGCAGCTAAGAAAATACAAAACAGTCTGAAACATTGCATCCACTCCTTGAACTTATGTGGTTTCCCAGAGAAAAGGAGACCATTGAAACATGTAATGATATTTAGATATGAATTAAATTCCACTCAAAAGGAGCTTATTTTGTGCTTTTGGCCCATGACACAGAATTAGCTAGAGATTTTTTTTCTGAAAAGCAAATCTTATTGTATGCATGTCCATTGGTAATACAAACCATGTTTTTACAGAGAGTTCTAATATACTTTAAAAAGACTAGTGCTCCAAAGGGTGTTAGACTCTGATGCTTATCATTTTATAGTGAGTGACTCTATCTAAGCAAGAAAGAAATTGAATATACAGCCTATGTCTAAAAACACAGGCTTCATTGCAATTGTCTGCTGCTGAAGCACCAGTGCCTAGTGATCTCATTTCAATATGACTCAAAGAGCTCTTTATTGTTTTGGTTTTTTGCCCAAAAATGTAAAAATTGATGAGTTCAAATGGTTTTAATGACTGGACCCCAAAAGCTGATAGCATTTTTGCTTAAATAAACAGACATTTAGAGATATAATTGCTATATAACTAACACAATGTGCATTTATTGAAGGTGATAGAATAATATATACTAATATTTTGAGAAAGTGTTGCAATAATCAAATATATTTTGAAGTTGGGTGGAGAATTAGTTCCCAGATAATGTGCATTTTCCAGCTTTCTGGAACCCATTTGTCTAATGGGTTTTGACACTTTTCCATTGCTGGCATTTATATTGCACCAGAAAAATGTTCAGCAAAATTACCAAGAAAATTAATTTCTAGCAAATCAAGGTTTAAATCAAAGCAAAAAAAAAAAAAAAATCCCTCTTTATTTCTGTTACACAGTTACTTTGTACATGGTGTTGGACATCCTGACTGAAAATTAGACTGTACCAAATCCTTTAGACTGTACTTAATCCCTTTTCAAAATGGGTTAAATTATTTGGAAGCAGACGGTATTAGCTGAGATTTAGAAGGCCTACTCCTGTATGTAATCAAAAGTATCTATTCTAGAACAACTCCCATACAGGCAAACTTATACCTTCCTTCAGAGACAGAGCTGGAATTTCCTTTAGAGAAATGCTGTACTAACATTAAAAAAAATGTGATTTGAAGTCACATGCAATTACCATTTTTTCAGAAAGCATAAGGAAAACATCTCATGAACATTTCTGTTCAATATGTATGATGAGTTCATAACAAAAAAAGTCAGTAGCACATCAACTATTCAATGTTTGGAAAAGCTGCAATATGGCTGCTGAGGCTCACAGTGACTTTCTAGCTGAAAACCAAATCTGAAATGACTATGTCTAATTTCCTCATAATACATTCAAAAAAGGGAATCTTTCAATATACAACATAATTTTATTGATCGAAGTCACTATATGGCTGAACTCACTTTTTGACTGCTGATTCAGTATTTTCTCTTTTGCAAAGACTCCATTTTATTTTATTCTGAATCACTGCTAGTTGTAAGACAAAAATGTTTCAATATGTTGGATAACAGTACTTTAAATAATAAAAATAAACACCTACTGCTGTGTTTTCCAGAAGGTGATAGAGTTCACAGAATGTACTCTGACACAGAAAATATATGAGCAACTCATATCTATGTTGTATTGGAGAAAAATAAAAACTTTGAGGGATTTTGTTCCCGTGTTTCAACATCTACTGATCAAGTCCAGAGAAGTAATAAATATTTTCATCCTATTTCAAATACAAGTCACTTCAAGAATGCATTGCTAATTTATAAACAACACCTTTTGGATATATTTGAAGACGTTACAGTCCAGAGGGCAGCAGCAAGTAGAACTTGCTGGAAACATGGTCTGTGAAGAAGGACTGAAGTAAGTAGCGTTTTTTAATCTATAAAAGGATGAAAAGCCTCAAGTTAATAGACTTCAAATGTATAGAAGGCTTCTGAAGAAAGAAATAGTCTGTTCCTCATTCTTCAGGAAAGTAAGTAACACAATGTAGCAAGGTAGTTACATGTGAGACATTAAAGAATATTAAGTGTAAAGACTGATGATCGGTTGACTAGACCCAGGGAGACCATGGACTTTTTATTACTAGCAAGTAAAAACAACTTGCTGACAAAGTTACCTCTGAATCTGTGCTGGATAAGAGGATGAACTATTCTTCTAGAGTCTTTTCCTTAAATACCAAAGAAAGAAACTGCTCAATTTTAAAGTTTTACAACATAGTAGGAACTTCTGACAAAAAAATTGAGTTCATATTTATTTGTAGACATATGGCAGAGGAAAACTTACTGATATTTGTAAGTAGGGGGAAGAAAACAGGTGATCTCTCACAAACTGGAATGTTTGTCTTTTGTTACTATGATGCTTATTCAGCTTTTGTATCTTTGTTATGCTGTCTACTTAATATAATGAGGCTTATCTAGACCCAGCTTAACATGCTAAACCTGAGTTAGATCCACACAGTATTAAATATTAGGCCTTTCCAAAAATTGGCTAATGGATGTTTTGCTGAAAATGCTTTAGTATTTTTTTAAAGCTTTGATTTGGCAAAATGTTCTAGCTTGTTATTCCTAGAGGTAGGCAGAAAAGGTCAAACAAGATTTGAAGAGAGAAACAACCAGAAGTGTCTTAAGTTCAAAAGAAAAAGATTGCAAAATATTAGGAAGAAAAAAGAAAAAGGACAAGTACGATAGTCCTTGGAATAAACAATGCAGATACTATGCTTGGCTGAACCCAAAATGGAAAATTTTTGTAGACACTAATCAATTTTGTACATGGTAAAGTAAATATTCCCAACAGACAGATAAAATCTAACTGGTGTTATTTTTCTAGGGCAAAAACTCGAATCTTTGTCCTCAAGGTTACAGCAGGAAGTAAATTCTGCACGAGTACTTGCACCAAACAAACTGAGTGACTCAACAGCTTTTTTTGAACCCAGAGAATTAGTTTTAGAAAAAGCACTTTAAAACTCCTTTCTCTTCCCTATCTGTTTCCAGCTGCAACAACTAGTGGATTTATTTTTGCCCCATTGCTGCTCTGGGATCTTGGCTGTCATTGAGAAACACTGCCTGGAATAAGCAAAATGTGCCTTGAATAACTGGAAATTAGGCAAGAAGGGAGGGTTTCATCTTCCTGATTATTGTAAATCTAGTTTCTAGGGAATAACTTCAAAACTGAGCTTCTGCTTTGATGTTTCTGAAGATCATATGGTATGACCAAGTAGCAGTTTTTGTGTTGCTATGCTCAGTCAACATGGTTGTTCTTTGGATGGGTGATATGCCAGCTCACTCTGTTGGCATGTTTGTTTATTTTTAGTAGCAGACTTCAGTCAGATGATTGCTGTGATGTGAGTTTTCACATTTTCAAGTGTCCATTAACAGTCCTTTGCTGGACATTGTCTCTGCCTCAGGAGCTGACAGAATGCATGAGATACTCAACTCCTGAAGTGCTGTATCACCTACCTCAGCTTCATTTATTGAGTAATAGTGGTTTTTAAAGTGTTTCAAGTTGACCTGGTTGATTTTGTATAAAAATGGGTGAGAAATGCTTATCTGAGCTGTTCTGCCAGCTTTGGTCTTAAAACAGTAACCTCGAGCAGAGGTGCTGTGATAAATGGTGGGAAACTGGAACACACACAACCTTTAGAGACTTCTCTGCAGATAATTTTTTACTAGAGCTGTAGCTTTGGTTGTTTTCCAGAAATGCTTAGATCCAAAACATGTGTTGAAACAGAAATTTGTAATGAGACTGGAAACAATCACGAATGAAGTTCAGTTCAGAAGTGTATTTGGTAGCTTTCAAAGCAAGTTACACATCTTACTGATAGAGCAGAGAAGTATTTAAGGTCATAAAAATGTTTTTTAACAGAAAGGATATCTTACTCTCTTCAAAGAATAAAACAACTTGTGTTTTCTTGTTTTGCTGCTTCTTCCTCAAACAGATTTTTACATTTCCAAGAAGAGTAACTTCTTATCAAGTAGATGGCATGTTCTGATATTTCAAATTCTTTATTTAATTGCCAGACTCTTATGATGGTTGCCTCTGTCTCCTGCAGTTGAACTTTGCCCTTATTAGAGTACTGTTATCACTTTATAGAACTACACAGAACAGTTTGAAGTGGAAATAAAATGATTTTTTTACATAATGATAGTTAATAATTTTCTGCATAGTAAATTTGCTTTCATATCTCTTTCAGTTCAGATTAAATGAATGTTTGTAATGTACAAGGTACATTATAAATTGACAGTGTGAAATTCTATGGTTTATATGCAAGAGTTTCATATAATTAACTGGTTAATGTGAATTAATAATTTGCCTCTTTTTTTTTTTTGTTTATTCTGGCCTTCCAAAGAAATTGTAGATTTCCAGAACCTGTACATAAGTATTTATTAAAAATAAATGATCTGCAAATCTCCAAAACATGATCTCTTGAGTGCAGAGCTGCTGTACAACATGATTTGCTTCTTTAATGTTGTTTTCTTAAATGTTTTGGGTTTCTCACTGTCACTATATACAGAGCTGGGAAGGTTTAGTATAATTTAAAACATTACCGGTTTTGTGAAGGCTGTTTAACTTTTCCTACTGTACATTTTTTCAGATTTATTTCATTTTTCTAATCTTAAAAATGTAGAAAAGTAAAATTTTGTTAATTTTAAACCACTGTCATGGTATTTTGCCATGATATTTAGAAAACCATCAGGAAATTTGACAATTATCTCAGACTGCATTCAGCCATACTGACTTCCTGCATTGTTGCTTATCTTTCTGCTGTTTTTTTCTTTTTTTTTCTTCATTTTTTAAAAAATGTTTGGGATCAGGCACCTGTCTTCCCATCACTGCACACATGGAGAACGATGAATATGCCTCCTGTTACTCAATAGCTTAATCATTAGAGCGTTTGCCTGGGCAGGAGGGAAAATGAAATAAAGAGCTTTGCAATTTCCTGATCACCAGGTTGGGAGCAAGGCCTCTACCTTTGAATCTGGGTTGCTGTGCAAAATATAGTGCAATGCTCCTGGGACCAGGGCAGAAGGAAGCTAAAGACAGGCACTGCATGGCTTCTCATAAACTGTGGAGCAGCATTGTTGGTATGGGATGTAGAGACAGTGGATATTCTTTGCCCCCAAGACCATGTGCTTCCCTCTTGGTGTCTGACTGGTCAGAGCAAGCAAATCTAGCTACTGAATGACTATGAGGAGGTGTAGGCAGTGCTGGGCTGGGTGTACTGCATGTCTCAGGTCAGGAAACATGAGCTGCTCCTTGGCCTTGGTCAACACAATAAGGTTTGGTAACAGATATGGAGCTGGAGGTGGGAAGAGTCTGGGGCTTGAGATAACTTGTGGTTGGAGAGGCAAGGGTGGCAGGAGGTGGTAGGGATGCACCAAGATGAAACCCAGCAAAACAAGCTCAGGCTATAATCGGTCTGAGCAAGACTAACAACTTCAGTCAATCTGTTCAGACCGTTTTATCAACAGAACCCTATGAGAACTGATTGCATAAACAAGTATCTGATTAACTTGACCAGCTGTTGCTATCTTAAACATGATGGGCAGAAATTTTTTGGGGAAAAGAGGGTTAACATACCGAATCACAGACTCACAGAATCACAGGATCCTAGGGGTTGGAAGGGACCTCGAAAGATCATCTAGTCCAACCCCCCTGCCAGAGCAGGGTCACCTAGAGTACATCACACAGGAACACATCCGGGCGGGTTTTGAATGTCTCCAGCGAAGGAGACTCCACAACCTCTCTGGACAGCCTGTTCCAGTGCTCTGTCACTCTCACAGTGAAAAAGTTTCTCCTTATGCTCACATGGAACCTCCTATGCTCCATGTAAAAAGCTGTAAAAAGCTTTGCTCCATCGTCCTGACACTCACCCTTTACATATTTGTAAACATGGATGAGGTCACCCCTCAGTCTCCTTTTCTCCAAGCTAAAGAGACCCAGCTCCCTCAGCCTTTCCTCATAAGGGAGATGTTCCACATAACCTTTTTTTCCTCTGAGGAAAATCTCTTGGGAAATTTCTGTGCTTGCAGCCTGAATGTGTACACTTCACAGTCAGACTCGCAGTACTCCAGTTATAGCTTTACCATGTCCAAATCTGGTGTTCCTTGTGACCCTTCATCTGAGTTACAAATACAGCAACTTTTGAGATTTAGTCATCTGGGACAATTTCAGAAGTCTAATCTTTTGCTAAACAATTTGAAGTGTTTTTTTCCTAAATACAACTCAAATGTTTACTCCTACATAAAAATTGCTAACGGTAAGACTGATAAGCAGAACCAGAATACTAAGAACATGAGGCTTTAATTGCAGATTATGACTCAACAGGAGAGCACAGGGAGTTGGCGTGGGGGCTGAAGGAGGGACTGGATAGCAACAGGACACAAAAACATATGTATGCAAGATAGGAAATCTGGGGCTTTGGGGAGTTTCCAGTTATGGTCCAGGTTGAAATGCGGAAGACTTGTTTCAGTCATGCAACCAGAGTAAGATTTTGACTCTCAGTGAAATAACCTTGGTGGTCTACATGGAAATATAGATGGATTCATTACAGGTGCCCCCAGGGACACACTAGGTGTATGTGGTTCTTGCATGGGCAGCCACTGAGCAGGAAGGGTGATGATGCTGAGCTGCCAATGACTGGGGAGTGCAGCACAGGGTGGGGCATCCAGTGAGCTTTTTGATCAGCACATGGGACTTGGCAATCCTGAGGCTCGCTCTTGCCAAGAATTAGATTTGTGAAGAGATTCTGTAATGTACAGCCATTCCTTGAGGGTGTATGATTGAAGTTCACAGTAGCTACCTGTAAAGTTTGCTAAATCCAAACACCGCCTTGGTTCCCCACCTTCAGCAGCCTCCACCCCACACATGCACACACTACAGTATAGGTACATTAGAACGCCTGTTTAAAACTTTTCTCTGTATCAGTGATCTTATTAGTGAGTACCTAATTATAGCATGTAACAGCATTGTTCATTTGCACAGCTCTTTTTTTGATCCAGAAGTTAAAGCATTTAAAACAAAATCAAATAAAGAGCACTTACTGACTGAGGCAATTGAATTTCTCTGGAACAATAAGAAATAAGACTTAACAACAAACTGTCAAGCAGTACCACCATGTCAATGGGATAATTTCTTCTCAACTTCTGGCAAAGAAGCAATTGCCCCAAAGAACTCATTGCATTATTCTCTGGGATGCAATTAAAAAGATTTAGATGCTATGTCTCTGCCTCCACTGATGATATTAATTGGTTTTGAGACACATCCCCATTTTGTCATTTCTAAAGGTGAAGTCTGTTCTGTGTTTTGTTAATGATGACAGCATTACTGAGAAAAAGGAAGGTCTAAAATATTTAACTTTAAGAACATGACAGATTAAATAACCTGTGGGGTCCTAATAATCATCAATCACAATGTAGGAGATGACAAGGTGAAATTTCTAAGATGACATTTTGTCACTTGGGGTAGTCACTTAAATTGACAAAAGCTATACATTCTGCTCTGCAGCTTCTTTACTTTAATTGGGACAATTTTACTATCATGCTATTATCCTGCACAGCAGAACTGGTGACAAACAAAGAGGCTTTTGTGATCTCAGTCGAATATTTTTCCATGAGCTCAAGAAAATATATTTTTTGCCAAAAAAGAATGAAAATTGTCCCTGTATTTTGTGACTGGCCAGAAGCCCAAGGCTCATGTCTGTCTGGAAAAAGTCTAATCTGTATTTTTAGTTTCTGCATGCTTGTCATGGGATCTTGTAGAAAGGGCCACAAGTCAGGGGAAGTCAGTCGTGTTTGGGATTTTTCTTCTTACATGTTGAAATAACTTTTCTCAGGATATGGTGGAGGAAAAAGTGGGCTAAACTTCCATTCCCTTGCTCTTTATAGTTTTAACAGTCTGCTTTAATTTAGCCTTACTTTCTACTACACGCTGGCACATAATAATTCCCTTTAAGCATATAACAACACTAAACTTGACTGTGTTAGCATATGTTTCTGTGTAGTTATTGGGAAACTTAATCCATTTTAGAATCTTTTGAACTTTGGAAGAAAATTTATCATCAATGGCTACATGAAGAGTAGTAAGGAAGTAGTTCTATAAGTTGTTAATGTAGTGTGAAATCCTGGAACAGTACATCTAATTAAAACTAAAAACATCTTATGCATTACCATTCAGAAACTTTGGGCAAAGATATATTTAGTAACTCACATTTGTTAACATGGAATAAAAATACACTGGAGTGTAATGTTAAGTGTATGTGGAATGAGCATATATCTAGCTGATCTAAAATACTGCCATTTCATGGAAGTGTTAAGCTGTTCAAATGTATTGCTATGAAGAAACAGTAGTTTATTATAATAAGCATTGTTTTTCTGCATGACAGAAGTAGGAAAATGTCATTATTAATGCTCTCTATGCTTTGGACAAAGATTGCCTTTGTCCCCATCCATTGAACAAGATGTTTATATTCATTGTTTTGGAGATACTGAAATTAGAAAACTGAAAGTAAATATTTCTCTCAATCCTTTACCACAGTTAAATCTCCAGGGCTCAGATTAAGTGCTGGTGGTGGTGGGGAGTAGCTAGTCAGCATTATATAAGGCATGAAAAATTGTAAGTCAGACTACCAAAAACATTATGATAATGTCTCTTTGGCTGAAGAGTTACATCTGTTTTCCCAAACTTTCACTCTTATCCTTTACTCCATCTATGTATGTTACAATTCATAGAACCACAGAATCATAGAATAGTTTGGATTGGAAGGGACCTTTAAAGGTCATCTAGTCCAACACACCTGCAGTGAGCTGGGACATCTTCAACTTGATCAGGTTGCTCAGAGCCCCGTCCAACTTGGCCTTGAATGTTTCCAGGGATGGGGCATCTACCACCTCTCTGGGAAACGTGTTCCAGTGTTTCATCACTCTCATAATAAAAAAATCCTTCCTTATATCAAGTCTAAATCTACTCTCTTTTAGTTTAAAACTGTTACCTCTTGCACTATCACAACAGCCCCTGCTAAAAAGGTTGCCCCCATCTTTCTTATAAGCCCCCTCAAGTATTGAAAGGCCACAATAAGGTCTCCCTGAAGTCTTCTCTTCTCCAGGCTGAACAACTCCAACTATTCAGCCTTTCCTCACAGGAGAGGTGTTCCATACCTCTGATCATTTTTGTGGCCACTCCAACAGGTCCATATCTTTCCCGTTGTCCTGGTTTTGGCTAGAATAGAGTTATTTTTCTTCATAGTAGCTAGTATGAGGCAAAGTTTTGGATCTCTGCTGAAAACAGTGTTGATAATGCAGAGATGTTTTAGTTCTTGCTGAGCAGTGCTCACGCAGAGTCAAGGCCTTTTCTGCTTTTCACATCACCCTGACAGTGAGTAGACTGGGAGTGGGCAAAAAGTTGGTAGGAGACTCAGTTGGTACAGCTGATCTCAACTGACCAAAAGGATATTCCATAACATATGATGTCATGCTCAGTATATAAAGCTGGATGAAGAAGAAGGAAGGCGGGGGGATGTTTGGAGTGATGACATTTGTCCTCCCAAGTAACCATTACACGTGATGAAGCCCTGCTTTCCTGGAGATGGGTGAACACCTGCCTGCCAATGGGAAGTGGTGAATGAATTCCTTCTTTTGCTTTGTTTCTGTGTGAAGCTTTTGCTTTACCTATTAAACTCTCTTTATCTCAACCCACGAATTTTCTCACTTTTACTCTTCCAGTTCTCTCCCTCATCCCACTGGGGGGAAGTGAGCAAGCCATTGTGTGGTGCTGAATTGATGCCTGGGGTTAAAACACAACAGCCTTTTTTAGTGCTCAACATAGGACTCAAAAGATTCAAGATAACGACAGATTTGATTGGAATGTGCCAGATTGAATTTATAGCTGTTATTGCTGTTTAGTTATTAATTGGCAGTTCCTGTGCTTACCATAGGGCTTGATTGCCTTATTGTTAAATACAGTCTTGTGCTTTTTAGTGGCTGTTTTTTTGCTTTCGCTGCTTGCTGTAGTGCTGTATTGCATATCATATTGCTTTGCCTGTGCCTGGGAATATTTCGATAGCAGCAATGGCTGTGTGTCTGGACTGGCAGATGGCCAGGGAACTGCTGCTGTTTCTGTGCTGCTGTACTGGACAGGTTGGAACTCCACTGTGAACTTCAGCATCACTGGCTGTACATGAGGTCATGCTAGAGCACCTCAAAGTGTGCGGCCATGGATAAGCCCATGACAGAGCACATGCACTCCTGGAGGGACTGCAGCCATGTGTGAAGCGATGTTGGAGGAGGTTTATTCCAGAAGAAAGAGAGGTGAAGAGGTGAAGAGTGCGTAAGACCACACTGAAGCAGGTATATCTCTGATAGTGTTGTGGTTCATGGAGAATGTCACATTGAAACAAGTGCACCTCAAAGTGACTGTGGGTGTGGATAATTCTATGTCACAGCAGGTATACCCCTGGAGTGACTGTGGCTCATAGATAAAGACTCCACTTGGAGCAGGTATGCCACTAGGGGACTGCAGTCTGGCTAAATTTGAGCTGGAGCAGGAATAAGAAAAGGAGTTTATTGCAATGTTAAACCTGATGGTCTGGTCCAAACTGCAACACCTGTGCTGAGTGCTTCAGAGATGGATGTAGTACTCCAGGTGGTGTCTCACCATAATGGAACAAAGGGGCAGAATCACCTCCCTCAGCTTGCTTGTCACACTCCTTTTGAAGCAGCCCAGGATATGGTTTGCTTTCTGGGCTGCAACCACACATTGCCGGCTCATGTTCAATTTTTCATTCACCAGTACCTCCAAGTCCTTCTCTGCAGGGCTGCTCTCAATCTCTTCACCCCCAGCCTGTACAGATACTGGGGGCTTGCCAGGTGCAGGACCTTGTGCTTGGTCTTGTTGAACCTCATGAGGTTCAAATGGACCCATTTCTTGAACTTGCCCACATTCCTCTGGATGGCATCCTGTCCCTCAGTTATGGCAATTGCAGCTCTCAGTTTGGTATTGTCTACAAACTTGATGAGGGAGCACTTGAACCCAGTGTCTGTGTCATTGATGAAGATATTAAACAGTACTGGTCCAAATACAGATTCCTGAGGGGCACCACTCATAACCAATCTCCATCCGGACATTGAACCAGATTACCAATTACCAGCTCCCAACTTCAGTGAGAGTTGTTTTGTTAGCTAAGAGCTCTCACATCTCATTTTCAGGTACCCTGCTGTTAATTCTGCCTTCCTTAACTTCCAGGTCATGTCTGCTTCCTTTTTGTTACATTAAAATTGCTTTTCACATGAAGTATGCTCATGTCCAACCTCTGCAGCTATGCGGTGCTCACCTAGCCATAGCGGAATGGAGTGCCCATTGTACTGTTGATCCACTTGAGCCACCACTGCTGCTCCTTAGGGAATGACTTCTGCTACACCATCAGTGCAAAGCTTCACTGCTCCATGTTCTTCTTCAAACACATCAGATCTGCATTTCTTGCTGTGTCCAGACCAATAGACACAGCTTTCATTCTTGTCCATGCCCCAAATTCTGCCATCCTCAAATCCTGTTACCCTGTATCCCAGTCCATTTATCATGCTCTTTGCTTTTTCTCCTCAGTCCTGTCTGTACCTCACTCCTATTTATAAACCCCCTATATCTGTCTTCTACAGCTTCACCTCTCTTTCTTTCAAGGCTCCTTACCTCTGTCTAAGGTAGGTTGAAAGCCTTAGAAGGTTTATCTCTTCTTCGTAGGCTGGCATCCTTTCATTCTCTCTCAGGACCAGAGAGGTGCCAGTTCCTGAGCAGCTCAGTTTTCCTCCCAACCTCATCCCCTGTCCTGGGCTACTTACTGAAACGCCGCAATAAACTGTAGAAATCTGAAAGGAAGAATGCCTCTATGGGATAAGCTCAGGTCTCAGATGAAAAACCCGGTTATTTGTAATAAATTTTTGAGTTGGTAAATGCCACTTACAGCAAAAGAAGTGCATCAACAACATTCATAGCAAGAATGGGATGTGAAAAACTGCCTATAGCAGGGCACAAACAAATTTAAGCTCATTAAGGAGCTACAAGAAACTTTTAATTCTGAAGCTGGAATAATTTTCATAATCACAAATACACTATGGATCAGCACTGAAGGCTGATAATGAAGACATATACTTTGGTGGCACGAGACTTCAAAATGCATGATTAAGAAATGAAATGTATTACGAAGGAGTCTGTGTACATTCCATAAGAAAATTATTCCAGGAGATGACAGGACGTAAGAAAAGGTCTTAAATGAGACTGACACAATGCAATATACTAATTATCTGGCAGTGCATAATATCTTTATTTAGAACAATAAAGTATATGTATATAATGTAAATTCCAAATTTGAACTGGTATAAAAAAGGATCTGGGAAAACATCTATCTTTAAGAGGACACATATATACATACACATCACATTTTATAAACTTTGTTGATTACCTTCAGTCAGAATGTAACTATGCAAGACTGTGCTGACATTTACATTGAAATAAATGAATTTGCCCATGATACAACCAGCAGATGTCTGTGTCTCTATCACAAAAGAGTCTGAAGTTTCTGCGTTCCATCAATTTGATAACATAACAGCAACATGCCACCATTACTATAGATCTACATTTAATAAACAGTTGAATCAGATTCCTGAATTGAAGAATGTTGGATAATTCTTAAAAGTAGAGCTAACTCAAAATATCTGTATTTTATATATACAGTTAGCTTTTCAATTTTATAGTTGTATTGTGTGTACTGAACAGTTTCAGCATATTACAGAGAGCAACAGAGAAAACAGAGCTGGTAAAGATCAGAATCTAAAAAATGTGCAGGTTATACACATACTCCATAGTACAGCACACTTTATAAGCTTACTTATAAAATGACCTTGTGAGGAAATAAGTACCATTAATTTATTCAAGTACAAACACATCTAAAGTAGCACATTGAATTACTCAGTATATCACTATCTGCTTTTTATTCTCACAAGGCCACTATTAATCGCATGCAAAGTTCAACTACTCCAAAGGAAACCTAAAAATGCTAGTTTCTCACAAAACCACAGATATCTGAAAAACAAATTTGGTTGACTTTTGTATAGAAAATGCAACACTTGCTTTTCCCCAATTTCATTTTAAGAGAGTGTTCATTTTCTAACTGTGTTAATGAATGTACTCTGTCTGCCCAAAAAGAAGACTGAAAACCTGATCACTCTTCAGAAGCTAAATAGCTTACAACTGGATGAAGAAACAATTAAAGGACTATTTTGGCCAACCCTACTCCCGCTGAACTTACTCTATTCCCATTGATTTCAAAGATCTCTCACAAGTCAGTAGTCTTTAAAAATTTCACTATGTTCAAAGTAAGGGCCTCCTCGGTGGGTAGAAAAATTAGGCACAGAAACTTTCAAATAATTTCATGATCATATTTCAAAGTGTCATCTACTGTATCCACAAATGTCTAGAAGATTCCTTCTGCTTTGAAAAATGATTGAGAATATCCAGTGTTTTGTTCAGAACTCTCAAAAAGGGGTGCAGAAAACAGGAAAACCATGAGCTTCAGCAACAGTTCTGCTGCTCCATGTGTCATACTACTCCAGTGCATATTCAGAGAACAATGTTTGTCATGTAAAGTTGGAAGGTTTATACATAAATATTCTTTCTATTTTCATGTAGCCTTCAATTTGTCTTGCTCCACTGAAGAGATAAAAGTATCTGACATTATTTCAAAGTGACTTGGCTACCATTTTAAGATGTTACTCTTGGAAGATGAATATTTTTTTGCATCAGTCTATCTGGGTATAACATATGTTTCAATTTAGAACTGATATTTTCTACAGTATTAATCAGAAGACTAGGAAGCCTAAAACATCATACATTTTGAATATTAAAGTATAATTTGGGGCACACCAAAGTGCAACATTATTGTGTATATGATTTTCTAGAAAAAACATATTTAGAAAAACTAACATTCTTATGAACAAAGACCATGAATTTTTTGTTTTTGTTTAAAGGAATCTAAGGAAAATACTGTAGAACTTCAAATGCATAAGCTTGCTTTGAGAAAGTGTTATATAGCAACAGGAAGCATTTAAGGTTTTTGTAAAATGTGTAAGGATATTTGCTTCCATTTACTCTGTCAAAACCAATAGCAGTTATTCTCTGCATTACCAATGAGGTGAAAATTTCCCATCAATTAGGTCCTGCTGACATTTCTTTCAGGGTAACTCTTAAATATGTTTGAAACATAGTCTGAGGTCCTTGTGAGTAAAGAACTACACAATGTCAAATGAGACTGAGCTGCAGATGGGGAATTCTGTTGTTTGATTTTGCAGAGCTAAAATTTGGAATGCCCTTGCTTTTTGGAAGTGATGAGCAAACTTGATTATTTCTTATTAAGTGGTGATTGCTCCAGCATCTTCTGAATAAAAATGAAGGCCTAATTCTCACACTAATCTTCTTTTGATCTAATCTAATATCTTGATCTGCAAAATCTAGTTCCTCAGATGCAAACCCCAAACCTCTGTTAATATTAAGGGGACTATGATAATTTATACCATATGAGCAGGACTTGAGGACCCTTTTCTGACACCCAGGAAGTGCAAAAAGGCCTCAGTATAAATAAAAAGTAGTTCCGCATGTTAAAATGTGGAAGGAGGTTGTAGTGAGGTGGGTGTCGGTCTCTTCTGCCAGGTAATAAGCAAGAGAACAAGAGGAAGTGGCCTCAAGTTGTGCCAGGGGAGGTTTATATTGGATATTAGGAAAAAATTTTTTAGCAAAAGTGTTGTCAGGCACTGGAACAGGCTGCCCAGGGAAGCGGTTGTGTCATCATCCCTGGAGGTATCTAAAAGACATGTAGATGTGGTGCTTAGGGACATGATTTAGTGGTGACTTAGCAGTGCTAGATTAATGGTTGGACTTGATGATCTTAAAAGTCTTTTCCAACATAAAAAGGTTTTATGATTCTAAATCCTTCTATCAGTGAATTCACGAGAAGTTTCAACATTGATCTAAGTAGGGTCAAAATTCCACACAGAGTGGCTACATGTACACCTAGGCTCTGTCATCAAACATAGTAAGGTTTTGAGGTTTTTTCTTTTGGGTAAGTATGAAAGATGAATCAGTTTTACCAATAATACACATACGTGCACACACACACGTATATATTATATGTATGTCATAACCCTTTTATGCATGGTTCTCAGAAAATTCAGCAGATGACTAAAATTTCCACAAAAATTCTTAAAAAATTAAGCAACTATATAGTTTAAAGAGAACTCCAACTTCATTCAAAAAGTTAAAAGGATGGTGGTTTGTTTTTTTAGTTTTTTAGTTATCTATACTAAAACTCTTGCTGACCTGGTCAGTTTGATGACAGATGGCAGATTGTCATCTGAAGTGAATCACCTTTATCTTCTGAAGTACAAACCCCTAATAGAGATAAATAATGCATACCCATTATCTGGAAAGAGCCAAGATGAAAAGATGCACAACTACACTTGAAACTTTTACCATGGTATTTTTAGGTTTTACTTGAAAATACATGTCTGTACATCAGTCCTGTACAGATTCCATGGATGCTATAACAGCAATAGATGCAGAAGACAAGTGGGAAACAAAGCCTTTCTCTTCTGTTTCGAGAGAATTAACTTTAAGAGTGGAGAATGCCAGGATATTAAAGTTTACTAATCACTTAAAACATAATGCAAACATTAATTATAGCCGATGTAAGTAAAAGCTAAATACACTCTCAGGATCTTTCAGATTTTCTACCCTATACATTTAAAGACAAGGTATCAACGGTATGCATCTTCAGCATGTAAAATCATTTCATGGGTTTGTCTTTATTTGGATGTTTGAACGCAATTCAGACTCTTTACTTTCCCTTCCCTTGGCATGGCTGAAAACTTCACCAGTGTTCACATACCCAGCAATTATTCTTAATGCTTCGAAGCTTCATGAGGTACATTCACCTCCTGTTTACTTTGACTTCATCCGGTATTTGCTTCTCCTGAATAGAGACCACCAACACTGATGAATTCTTGAGGCTCTCTGGGGTGGGCAACCAGCCACCTGGCACTCGACAGAAACCACATGTTGATGTACACATGACCTTTACCAGGCATAAACACTGCTCTTATAAGTAAAAGGCTAGAACACGTGTCCATGGCATGAGTTTGCTTTCAAGTTCTATATACAATATTGAAGAGTATGTTATCTGTATCCATTTCTGCATTTTCTGTCAGTTCAGAGAACTCCATCTGAAGACACCAAGGTAAGGTAGAGGACGCAGAACTTAAATTTAAGATGCATAGGTATTTGATTTTCAGTGATTACACATAGTTGGAAGCATTTGAATGATGTTTTTTGTTCAGGACATGTACTTTGTTTGTCAGAGTCAGTTGCAAGTGTTAATAGAATTAAAAATCCCCAAATGCCATACAAGGTAGATATTCACATAAGATACAGTCCTGCTAAGTGCACACTCTTCTTCTCGTTGTTCAATTCAGTGTTGGTTTCACAGTAGCAAACATAAATTGTCCTCATTTCTATATCATGTCTATGGAGTCATGGGCAGCAACAACAGATGCAGACTCAGTCTGTCACTCCAGAAGGAATACGAATGTGCTTAAAGCTGCTTCATTTATGAAGCGAACATAGAACTGTTACCTGCCTGAAGAGAAAAACAGAAATTATAATTTTGCTGATTAGTTTTCCTCTCTGTATTACTAAACAGTAGAGCTTTTCACAGACATATAACATAGACATTTTTTGTTATAATTTTGGAAATAGATAAATTCAATGACACTTGCATAGACATCTTTATTCTGAAAGAAAAAATATTGTTATAAGATGCACTTTCCTGGGCCAAGAACACACTAGCCTGCAAAAGCTCATTGATGTAATCTATGGTGAGGAAACAACCCTCATGGTCCTACAGAACTGTTATGTTTGTACATTTTGGTATCTGGCAATCTCTGGCAGCAAATTTCTCTTTGAAGTCATCTGGACAAGTCAATACCAAACTGAGTTTGTATCTCTGGAAAAATGAAATTACTTGTCCAATGCAGTGATGATTTCCCTTCTCAGTGAGCAGATCTTAGAACAAAGAAGTTAAGGAGACTGGAAATCTCTCAGGTTGTAGCTAACTTAATCACAATGAACACTCTGGAATACACCTGAGAGTGACTGCTGCAGGATCAACGGCAAAACCTGGATTGCCTGTTATATTCTTATGCTGCTCTTTACACTCATGATATAAAATGAAGCATTCAGCAATGTCTGAATCTTCTAGACTCTTGCCAGATATGCTGTGCGTTAAGTACAGCACAATTCCTGTGGTAAGAAGCCCCTTGCCAGAGACACGCACCATTCTTCAGAGAACAGCTGGGACCAAGAAAGCTCACTCAGCTTTGCTGCTGATTCTTACGTACTAAAGCAAGAACGATGCATCTGATAAGGCTAGAGACTGCAAACTGTGCTGAGTAAGCAACAATTAATAGAGGCTCAGCTCTAATTTGCCTGTTCTCCTACACTCACCTGCCAGTTTAAGGATTGTGGTTTTTATGTCATGCTGCATTGAAACAGCTGTAGGACAACAGCTGAATACTTCTCTGTATTGGCTCTCATGCCAAAAAGGAGAAGCAGTAGCTGTCCTTCATTTTGGAATTCCAGCATATTTCATTTTATAATATTCATGTGAAAAGTCAAATGCCTAAATTAATGATACAGGACTAATTACATCATTAGTTGCTAAAGATCTTAGGTACAAATGAAGCCTACTGCTAACAAGTTTTATTTTATTTTTCTTTCCAAAAAGGACTCTGAATAACTTTCAGCAGCCAAAAGTTATTAAGACTATAGTAAGACTCTCAACCATAACAACTTACCAGTACACAAAACAGTAACAGTGTTGAGGGAGAAAAAGCAACAGCTACACTTGTAGATGTTCCTTTTCTTTCTGCTGCAACATACTGGAAAAAAAAAAAGGTACTTTATTACTACAATGCCTGTGTTTCAAGGAAATAGAATGGAAGGGTTTATAAGTTAGTTACAATAAAAGGGAACCCAAAGTATGAGAATTTCCCTTTGCTATTAGGTCTTCCTAGTTCTAGAAGAATATTACAAATTTCTCAGGGAAGAGGGAGAAAAAAGCATATGCCATATATTTAAGAAGATGTCTGAAGGAGAACGTAACCTGTTTTAATTTCCTGCAGAACATTTGCATTTAACTAATTGTTTGTTCTTTCATCTTTTCTTCCTATAAAACAATGTTTTATATTTTCTGTGAAGTTAAAAGGAAGATGCCTGTTCCATTTCATAAGTTTTAATACCTGTGAGGATGAGGTGCAGGATGAGTTATCTGTAGCAACTAATATACTTAGTGAATACACAGTCTTCCATTCTATGTACTGACATGAAGAAAATTTGTTTTAAGAATGTTTGCTTATTCTAGAAAGTTTAAATACTCAAAATTTCAGCTCCTGTGACCAAACTGTTAGATCAGAACCTCACCTATTTGTGCATTTAACAGCAGGCAGCCCTAGGCATTTCACGCTGTGTGAAAAGCCTACAGGCTAATATGTGTCCTTCTGCATTGTGCATCAGATCTTTCCCTTAATTCCTCAGAGTTAAAATTTGACCAAACACCCTGAAATATGAGGTTAAATAATATTCTCAAAATGCTTTAGCATGAACTATTCTAACTTAAAATATCCCTAAGTCCTTTTCTGAATTTCACAGGCTTCTTTGCCCAAGTCATGTCCAAGCAACTTTGAATGTTTTTAACGGTTATTTCTAAGGTATATTTATTGACTGAGTTACACAGAATTTTTTCAGCTTAAAAATCAGACAAAGCAGTGTTTAAGTATGAATAGAGCTGTGAATCATTTCAGGATGACCTTAGGAAGTTATTAGGATTTGAATGAGTTCTCATTAAATTTCCATCAACATTAAAAACTCACAGAAAACATAGATGCTTATATACACGTATCCCTGGGAAAGTAAATAAGTGAAAGAACGTAAAAAATGTTATTGTAAAAAATATTTAGAAATATTTAGAGCAGCCAGGAAGACATTGTTTTCTATTTATTTACATAATATCAACCTAGCTTTACACAGCAAATAACAAAATTCACTTTGTTTTGTTGCTTCCTCTTTAGGTCTCTGCAATCCTTTCTCATAGTGGGAGTAAAGACATATGACATTTGTATGCAGAAATCTCCTCTATATTGACTTTTATATTTAAACTAGAAGCTTCCTTAAAGGACACATCTAAGAACACATTTTGCCTCTACAGCAATCTTGTGTTTGGGGTTTTTTTTTTTTTTATCTGTCTTAGAGCTAGAGAGAAACTTTCAGGAAGTAGCTCTCCAAATTAAACTTACATTTGTATATATGTATAAAAAGCAAAACAATATACCTTATCTCATTCTCCTCTTGACAGTCATGACACTGTGTGGTTTCATCGCTTTCTGGTCTGGATTTGGGATGTGTTTTCTAGGAAGGAATTGCATCAAATATAAATATTCTAAAGCTTTCTTTAAAAACTCCCTAAACAATTGCTTTATGTTTCAGTTTGCTTCAGTTTTCAATATCAAAGTCACTTGCAAAATGTAGGCCAAATCTTGACTTCTAACATGCATCTGCTAGAGATATACTCTTATTATCAAAGCCTTTGTATTGTAGGCAAGGGCACAAGGGGCAAATGCAAAAAAATCCTTTTCTCAGTATATAATAGGAGAACTGGGAAATTGGGAGAATCCCATGTTTTAATTTCCAATTAGGCAGCTATCATGCTGTTAAGACAAGATTTGCTCTTTTGTGGTGGAATTCAAGAATTTGACAACATAGATTTACATTTGCTTGTCACAGTTCAGTGAAGATCAAAAAAGATGTCTCTCACTTTCAAATGCAGAATGGTTCTGTTCTTCTTACCTGCCCATAGCCACAAAATGAGTATCACTATGTAAACAATTAAAAGCAATATTTCTTACCTTCCAGTATATGGCTCCCAAAGTAAAGCCAATAAGAAGAGAGAGCAATGATGTCAGTGCTATGCTGATCCCTTGAAGGCTGGAGCTGCTAATGAAGCCAAGTGCCTCTTCTGTAATTACAGATGTTCTCGTTAGTGAAGACAGATTTATAGCAGTAAACTATCTTCAGGGCAATACTACTAAGAAGTGCACTTTCATGCACCACCTACATAACAGCATCTTAAATAGCAGAACAGATACTTCAAAGTGTTGTGCACATAAGGTGTACTTCATACAAAATCTCACATGAAAATTTTGACCACGAGGATGCTTCTCTCATTTGTGAAACAGTTGTGTTGAATAGTTCCAAAACTAATTCTCTTTTTGTCATTTGTAGATAATTTTCTTTTTCCCACACTTCAAAGTTTTGGGTTTATCAATTTTTAAAGGTCTTATATTGTAATACAAGGTAATTCTTTGGAAGAGAATATATCTGTCACTTCCTGCATTTGCTTTAGTTCCATAGGACACATCCCACTGACTGCAGAGACACTTTGTCTTGCCACTAACAAACGACCAACATGAGGCCTCTCAAGGGAGGTTAATTTAATAAAGTAAGCATGACTTCATTTCTAATGTCTTTCTGGAAAGGTCCCACTGACTTCAGCTAGATCAAACCCTTGTACCTTGAAGTCTAGCTGTGGGTTATTTTGTTGTAACCATTTCTTGATAACATTTTACATTTTATACAAAGAGCCCCATATCCTAGTCTTTTATATACATAAGCAATCCCATTCCCCTCACAGGGAGCACGTTGAGACTAAAATGTGGCCCTCCAGTTATTTAATCAAGAGCAGGATGTGAAAAGTCCTATAGAGTCACTCTGGGATCCACATCCTTAAATTCAAAGCAAGCCACAGGAAACTGTTAGTTTAGACATCATCCACCCAGTTTCAGTTCATTTCAAGATTTGTATCTGCATCTCGAATGGTGGGTGTATTGTTAGATTACAGGAGATGAACCGAGCTGTAAGCACTGTAAAAGTGTAGGTGATTGGATACAGAAATGAAAATGGACTGGTAGCACTAGAAATTTGCGTGACTCATGCAAACAGACAATGTCTAAACATGTACAATATGATATACTGGGTCAAGCAATATGCATTTAGTACATCATTAAACAGTCTATAAGAAAACACTTTAGTTTAGAAAGGAGCATTCTCATAATTAAATAGCAACTCAGTTTCGACACTGAGATTTCATTTTGCAAGCTTTTATACTAATGTTCTTTTTGCCTCTGCAATTCAGCTGTGTTTTTTGGAGTCACAGTAGACAGAACTAAAGGTAAGGAAAAAAAAGTCTATATCTTATGCACTCATATACTACATGTATCTCTGTCTCTCATGCACTGTTTACAGACTCTTGGTTCTGACTGTAGGGGCTTGAGTTTTACTTACATCCGGTAGACTCAGCACACTAAAAAGAAACATCAGTCAAGCAGAACTGATGTTAGCTTACCGTGAAAGAAATCTATGTACAGTGGAGAAGGAAAGATACCAGACAAAGTTCTACAAAGGTGAACATCAGCTGAAAAAGAGACTCTACCAATTAGTCTGCCTCTGTCTGTTCAGACATTAAAATAAAGAGCAGAAATTTACTGGAGGGGCATATCTTTTCTCAAACTGTCCATCCCAGATCAGGCATAGAGGAGTTTGCTTGCAGAAATGACCTTCAAGAAGTCCAGACAAACTGAAGTGGGTTAGAAACAGCCTGAACATCTCAAAAATAATAATAATAATTAAAAAATCTTGTCAATTTATTTGAATTGTGTTCTCAGCACATTTTCAGAAGAAAATTCCTATATTGCTCTGTGCTCTAGTCAAGAAAAAAGTAACACTGCTCTGCTTAATCACATCAGCCATTCTTCCAATGAGAAACCACTGAGTTATACAACTGAACTATGTAAATCCTACGGGGATGATCATGTTTTCTGAATTCTGACCTGCCAACTTCAGAAAAAAAAAAGTGGAATAGAAAACAAAGAAAAAACTGTTCAGGTCATATTGAGCATAATTTATTTGATAACATGTAACAGTAGACTGTACAACCTCAAAAATTCTCTTCTTACTCTGCAATGTGGGTCAATATGTCATGGTAAGCATGCTGATGTCTATGTGAACTTCTAGAGAAATATTGTTTAAGCAGGGTGATCAGTGATAGTCTAGTACCCTTATTTTTACCATTTTTACAAACTTTAAAGAATCTTAGAGAACAGAAGAGCGCCCTTTACAATGAGCATCTAAAAGTGGAAAAATCTGATTTCTGAGAAGGTATCTCCAACACAGATGCTTTCTTCAGCATCTATGGAAAACCAAAAGGAATACATAATTAGCTTTCCAGAGGGGGACCTGCAACCCTGGGACAGACCTAAATACAGTCAAATTATGACACCCTTTCCAGCCTATCTTTTAAAAAAGAAACCATATTTTTTTTTTTGTAACTTGATCATGTATGAACTAAGTTGAAAGTTAAGTAATCCCAAACTACCTTAAAAAGCAAACAACAGATTATTTAGATTCATTTTCAAGTCCAGAAAATTGACTCTTGAAAGGTCTGGAGAGAATGAAATGAGTCATGGCAGGTTTCTTCATGTGTCTTTTATTTATAATAACATCTAAACCAAAACAATTTTCGGTCTGGAGAACCTTCCAGAGACCTGTGTCCTAATGAAGAAAAGAGAAATAAGGAAACCAAGCTGGCTGCCAATATGTTTTTCTTCTTTCCATAGGGACTTTTTCCTCTGTTAGAAATTTTTGAGCTCTACACAGAAAGATTCCCACTCCCAGCAGTTGTAAAGGCAGAGAAGGAGAAGGAATAGGAGGAACCAGGTGTATCAGTAACTCTGTGAATTCCTTGGGCAATGCCAGAGGAACTGTTGGCTTTGCAGTCAGTATATTATTAACTTACAATAGACTCTATCCAACAAGGTATGAAAAGGGAGAGGCAGCAGACCAGCACCTCTCAGAGGTTTCACTCTGCACTTTGTGGAAGAAACCCTCAGGAAGTGAGCTCATCTGATGTAGATTTATGTATAGTCTTCATGGACATTTGGATATTAACATGTGAACAAAATATATTTATAGTAAAAGCCACTCAGCTACACAATGAAGTTGTTGAGCTGCACTCCAGCTTGAGCCATGTGTGTAGGCTTAGCAACCAGTTATGATTCAAAGCACTGGCTTGATTTTTTTTGCCATAAATGTCTCAAAGGAATTTTCACCTTGCCTCTGCTCAGCTCCAACACAATTACCACAAGATCTTATCTATAAAAATTCAGAGCAGCTCTCACCTGTTCATTAGGGTTTTCCATCAACTATAAAGTTGGAACAAAGGAACAAAGGCACAGAAGGAAACACCAATTGCATTAAGCCATGGATGAATATTTTCAAATTGTTGTGCAATTACTGAACTAAACTATGGTATTCTTTGCTTAATTATAAAAGTAGGCCTTCTTCCTAAAAACACTTACAGAGATCTGTGTGTTTACATGTTTTTCAAGCTGTTCAGTACTGAATAATAAAGCCAAATTATTGTGAGGAAAATATAGGCAAAAGTGGAAGAAAGCAACACTGAACTTTTTATGAAAATATAAATACTACTATGGTACTACAGTGAATGAGAAATGTTAGTAACAACCAGTAAGTTTAAGCCTTAATCCAGCTAAAATGAGATTCATCTGGTGGGAAGAAAAAGATTGCTATTTACTGTTTGGTTCAACTACTGAAAGAAAAGATCAAGACTCAAGAATTCTTATCCTGACACTTGTTCTTTACACAGGAACTATCTCATCTGAATTCTCTCATCTAGGCAGGGTATAATGATCCAGAGAAATTATCAGTGAGACTAGGACTTAAACAGTTAATTGGAATTCAAATTGGACTATAGTCATGTAAAACAAAAAGAAAACAAACCAGCTTAAATTGGAGTGGGTGAGGTGTGGTGGTTGAGAATTTTATGGGGGAAAAGATGGAGTGGGAACATGCCACAGATCTACATTCATTATTACAAGAATGATAACAGCACTATAGCCATTCAGAAAAATTAGAACAGGATAGATGTTCCATTTTATGCTCAGTTGCTGTAAGAATTTTGGTGTAGTTTTTGTCAAGGTTCTACTCTATAATAGTTTAAATTTAGTTTAAAAATAATTTCAATTTTTCATTCTGTAATAACAATGAAGTCACAAAACATGACTCTTTTAACAAATGTAATAACAACATGAAAAACACATAATTTAGCTAATTTATATTATATACAATTACTATAAGAATTATTTCACAAATTATTTTCTTTAGAAGATGCACTTCAGGTTAGTCCAAGTTGAATTTAGAATTAAGAGCAGTTCAAGTCCACAGATTAGACAGACTTTATTAATAGATTCAGAATTTATTACTAATCTGGAGAGGCTCTTTTGCAAACAGTGAATGGTCTAGAAACCATTAACTTTAAACAGCTCAATTTAAAACTGTTTAATATTAAAGAGAGTAATTTTTTAAAAAATATTGCATAGTTTGTGTCTGGAGATGCTTTTTTCAGGTTTCTCCTCTTCTCCAAATGTTTTCCTTTCTGAAATCTGAATCTGGTGGTGCTGTTCTGATAACAATACTGAAGCCAGCAGACAGGGTCCCCTATGTTGGGGAGTCTTCACATGGGAAATAATAAGATTTATTTGTTGTTGTTCCTTCCAAGAAGGTAGGGATTCAATAAAACAGCAAACTTAGCAATAAAGCCAAGACAAAACTAAAATCAGTACTGAAAAACATTTTCAGGGAGTAAGGCAAAGATGCCAATAAAGACGTCATAGGTCCCTTACTGTAAAATGATCCAAACAAAAAACTAACATGTAACCAGTCAGCATCCAATGTCCAAGTTAATGTAATTTAATCTGATTATGAGTTCAAACTGTCCCCAGCCCCAGACATGCAGTCCTCATGTAATTTCTACCTAAGGCTGTTAACTGATATCCAATTTTCCAATAAACTGCTTAAGAGAATGATAATCAGCTAAAACACACCTGTACAGCATATGGACAGCCAAGCAATTTCTTTGACTTACTGCATTATTTTAATTAGGCTTTTTTCCTACTTGATTATCAGCTCCAGTTATAGAACAGATTAATAAACCTGCTTCTGTACTCCCCTACACATTACAGACACAGGTGTCACACTCTGCTGTGCTGCCCACCATCTCTCCTGTTACTGCATTGGATCAAACTCCTTTCACCTGAACTGCTTCTGTAATCTGTTTTTATTTGGCTTCTCAATCCATTCCATTGCTTCAGCCTGCAGCTGAATATTCTTCCTTTAGTAGCAACAACAAAAATTATCACATGTTCAGATTTGAGAGAGACAGGTATGCACTCTTTAGCCCCCTCCTGGTGCCTTATAATTGGCCCTGGGTTCATCAGCTTATTTGTAGCCAGCTCTGTGACCTCTTGGCAAGGAATTTATGGCAGTGAGAGTTTTCCAGAGAGGCAGGCTGGCAGCCAGGAGTTGAAGGTGGTTTTTGTTCCAACCTTCTACTCAAAGGGTTCTAGGGAATGATGACTTAAGATCTCTTAATTAGAAAGCAGTCAGGAAGGACTTCAAATCTGATAGCAGCTGTAAGCCAACTAAGCGGTAGCATGCATGGTGATAAAAACCTAGAGAATAACTACACTACACATTCCCAAGAGAAGGAGCATGAGAAGAAACCAAATCTTAGCAGTATCTGTCCCACCATCAGGAGCTGCTGTCAAGCCCACCAGGCTACATCAGGCTGCCTCCTCGCCTATGTTTTATTAAGCACAAGGAGTACCAGCCACACATTTCATCATCACACATTTAGATAACATGGATGCTTGTGAAGTGACAGGGTGAAATTGTAAATGAGATACACATTATCTTCCTGATGTGTCCGGGAAACAGGAACAAGGGAAACAACAACATAGTTAAGCTTTAATCACCATTTCAGGAACCTCTAAGAAAAATCCCCTTTTTATTGTTCACATGGAAAGCTCCAGAGAGTATTCACCTTGTTGTACGTGATGACACTAAAGGCCCTGAAACTTTGCTGTTTCTCCTAACCTTAGATTCCTATACCCTTTCTGACTTCATGACAGGTAATGTTGAGACTCTTAGAGACACAATTCCAGGCTCTCTTATCTGTCAGTGACCAGCCATGTGATATACTGAGTAAGACAGATGAAAAACACAGAAATGATCATGCCAGAGAGAAGATTATAGACTGTCAAATCAAAACTTTGTCCTTGACCTCAACCTAAAGCCGGCTGACTGTGGAGCTGGCCCTATTGTGACCACAGCAAGCAAACATGGGAACTGACTTCAGGTTTGGTATCAAGCTTGGGATTGACAGTACTCTCAAAATGCAATGTACAGGCAACCTCTTTGTCCACATGAGTACCCTGGGCCTGATTTTGGACAGCTATTCTGATAATTTGGAGCAACTTCCTTCTCTGAGACTTAAAATGAGGTATCTGGGACAGCCAAGTTTCCTGAGGCCATATGACTAGTGAGACCTCATGACAGCCAAAATGAAGAGACTTGCCCTTTCCAAGTTGTAAAGAGCTGTCACATCATTGTAACTTGATAGCATCTCTAAATTTTGATTAGATAAGTTCATTGTATTTTGGTATGACAGCTGAAAAGCACATGGTACACCATCAGGCACAAGCAACTTCCCATTAATTTGCACAATTAATTACATTCTTTTTCTCTGAGCTCTCATAACAACCAGCTACCAGAACAAAATGGAGACACATATATTATTTCAATCACTTGTACTTACTGTTACTGCTAGTGTTACTGCCAATGCTGTCATTCCTAAGGGAGCTGGCAGCAACAGGAGGAAACAAAAATGTTTTTGTGACAGCGACTCTGGAATCTAAATAGAAAATGAGTGTGTCAGCATTATGCAATTTAAAATACAGTTCCCTCTATATAAGATGATGGGCTATAGGGCTACTCTGATGTGGCTCTAGGGCTGTTTTAAAAATCTAATTACAGGGCTGTTTATAAAGTGGATTACGTCAAAAAAGGCAGTCTTATTATGAGGCAGATGTGTGTGCACACTGAGCTGCTGTTGAATTCTGTAAAAGCAATTGTTTTAAACAAGTTCATAGATTATGCCACTGATCTACTAGTTACTACTGGTGTAACTGCGACTGTATATATGTTCCCCTAATTAAAACGGTAATAGCTGTCACTAGAGAGAGTAAAAGAAAAGAGAATACAAAACCTCCATTTACTGGAAAGATAAGAATGAACTGCTGTAGCCTGACTTGAGCTTGTTAAACTTTTTAAATGAAGTAAACATGGCCCTTTTCAGGAGGGGTGGGATGAATAAGGAGGTGACTAGAGGCTGCTGCAATTTACAGCTTGTCCTAGCTTCCTATCCTTTCAGTAGTGCAATTTTAGGCTCCTTTACTTATAAAAATTAAACAGAGCATTAATAGAAAATAATAAGAAGAACAATGTAAAAAGATGATCAAGGATATATTTGGGATGAAAAGAAACAGAGCAGAGTATTGTGACGTTATTTGGATTACATTAAGGAATTATGCCACTAGGAACGATGGCACTAGTTTTACTGCCAGATAGAACTCAACTTAAGAACAGAAATACAGGCTTCAGTGTTGGTAGTAATTTTAACTGGCACTAAAAAGGAGAAATGGAGATACAGCATCAGATCCTTATCATCTCTGAAATCAAAGGAAAATCACCCATTTCTATCTGCTTAGATTCTGTTCCCCCAAAACGAGATTCATCTTACCATTCTCTGGTGTTCCTACTGTTGAAGGCAGAATGCAGTCGTTCTTATCCAATGTGTCTGCAAACTCCTTGTAGACCTCAATGGTACTATTAAAGTGCCTAAAAAAATCCTCAGGAATGAAGCGACCTTCTTCATAAAGGTGACCATTTTCTTTTACAAAATCCTAGGGTAAAATATAGAATTCAGCTTGAAAGATGGACAAGAGAGAAGCTTATTTCACCACCTCAACAGAAGATAAAAATATCCAAAGATGACACAAAATAGTTTAAATTTTTAACCTGCAGAAGACCAAATCTGCTGTACACAATCATCAGAAAACATAGAAGCCCCCTGATCTGAGGATTTCAGATTATCTTTGCAAACAGAAATAAATTATTAATTCAGTGTTGTAAAATTGCCAAGGAATGAAAGACAGTCTCCTATCCTACGCTGAAAATGAAGAGACTATTTTTTCTTTCCTTCATTAAAAAATTATCTTGATTTCACATTATTTTACAATGTTCCACATTATCCTTTTAATCTGAACACAGGAACACAACACAATGATAACTATTGTCATAAGACTATAGGGAACAGAATACAATAGCTGGGATACACTACTGCTGAGAAGCAGGCTGAGATCCTTGATAATGTACCTAAAAATAAGAGCAGGACTATAAACAAGGAAGCCAAATCATTCTGCGATCTAACAGACAAGTGTATTATGCCAGACTATACAACAGTATCGAAGCCCATGTTAAGATCATTAATGGTTATCTTTATTTTTCCTTTTTACCTGATTTAGGAATTCATAACAACTGTTTCTTATACCAGCAGTTCGAATTTGGCCTGGGGTTACTCTGTACTTACAAGAAGGAGGACAGTGGTAAGAACATGGGTTAATATGTACTAAGGAAAACCTCCCAGTTTTGGCTCCAAAATTATTTGTTTAATGCTGAAAGTACTAGACCCAAGATCATTCTTCTCTGAGGAAATCAACAGCTAGTTTTTTTCTCTGAATTACAGGATACTTACCTCTTCATTCTATAAAATAAAATTCCTCTTCCCCATCCACATCCCTGCTGAGTGCTTTGACTCATCAGGACAAGACCAACAACAACAACAAAAAGATACATTGAAGGTTGGACAGAATTGAGTTTGAAATGGAAAGGTAGGAAATGCCTAAATACTTTCAGGAATATAATGCCAATATATAACAAGGTTACAAGCTTATGACACTCTAAATGAGATTGAATACTTTAGTCCATTTGAGTAATTCTGGATGTTAAAAAGTTGCAGATACAACAGCAAAGGATTTACTTGGCAAAAATAAGTGTGTATGGAAGACAAAATTCTTGCCCTAGAGAACATGATGGATTTTGACCACTCTGTTCTGTGAGACAAAACCTTCAAATACAGAATTTATTTTTAATTACTGATAGACTGGTTAGAGCTGGGCAAGGGATTAGAAAGTTCATTTTCCCCCCTCATTTTCATCCAAGAGTATCAGACGTCTCTTGAGTGAGACTCCTGGAATCCTCCCAGCTGCTGTTGGCATCCAGAAACACATGGAAACAGGCTGATAGCCTCTTGTCTTTGCTGTGTCTTTGTATAAAAAGTTCATTAAACCACAGTGAAGTTTTCAGACCCTCACACACTGTGATACATATTAGGAGTGTATTAATAACTTCAACCACATCATCTTTAAATTTACATTAGGATCACTCGCAGAATGAGTAATTTAAGTTGGATGCACAAGGAAAATTTCTGCCTCTTTCAAACAGACCAGGATGAGTTAATTATCTTAAGGATGATGGTTACATTTTTGACTACTTAAATAACTGTATACAGGTCATTGTATAGACTGTAATTCCTTGTAAGCCATTTTCCTTTAAAACAGGGGATGACAACTAGCCAACATTAGTACAGTGTACTCAGTGCATTTCTAAACAAAGAAGGATTTCAGATGTACAGGAGTAGAAATGAGGACAAATCTAATGAAGCGTTGGACATTTTTAAACTGCTACTGAGTACTGTGCAACAGAAAGTTCAAATAAAAACATCCAGTCTAAAAGTAGAATCTCTGTATTAGTTTACCTTATTTTTATCAAAAGCTAGACATGCCATAAGATCATTAATTATCCTTGTGAGATTATTGATGATTGAATAGTTGCTTAAAACATCAGACATATCTGAAATATCTGAAAACTTCTGGAGAAGATTATGTAGACTCCTTGAAAATTCAGGCACCATCAAATGCAACCAACAGTGATTAGGCTGTCAGGGAATAAAAAGAGAAACAGAGAAGTAGATTAAATATCAGGTTTGCAAAAACTGGTTAGGCAACAAATGTGCAAAAGTAGATTGGATTGTTGTTTCCAATTTAAATTATCTTGAAAGTCTAACTTAAATTAAAATTAGTTTTCTTTAGTGTGGCCAACTTTTTCTTCAGTCCTTTTAGTAAAATTTCTATTCTCACTGATACTGACATATTTATGGTTGTCTGCTAGATGCCATCCCTTCGTTAAATCCTTAATGAATGCTAAGCGTCAGTCTGTTGAGAATTTGAGCCTTGGGACGTACTACTATGAACCCTCTTCCTTGCTTTCATTAGCATACTGATTTTTTTTAAAACTAACTACTGCTTTAACAATTTTCTCCAGACTTTCTTTAAACCAATCTCCATTTTCATCTTATTATTGTTACCCTACATGACTCAGTTAACCTCAAGGATCCTTGATTTAAATCACTTCTGAGGGAGTATTCCATAAACATTTTGCATTAAATCCATGTGTGCTTTTATCCAATTTTAAACTAGTTAGTTCAGTTAGCTCCTTCTCTTCAGTTTTCTCACTAAATGCCATTACTGAGAACAGTTTCTAGATCTAAAAGTCTGTCTTTTCCGGAGTTTTTGCTGAAAAAAAGGTTCTGCACAGTCTGTTATGGTATTTGCCACATCTGTGCCACTGGAATATTGTTCAAATCCTTTCACTGATACCTATGCAATTAGTTTGCAGACAGTTTGTACAGCTGTTTGTGTGATTGAAACCTGGTCATTCATCTTGCTGCCTTACAGGCAGTCACTAACTTCTTTTACTTAGATTTATGTAAGAGTGGTCAAGTAAATAGAAAAAACACCCAGCCCAGGAAAATCTCTAATTCAATATGGTCAGCAAAAATACAGGTAATGCACTAGTCATGCTGCAAGATGTACCAGGAAATCCCTTTCCAGTAAATGCTGAATTTTTAATGGTAAATGTTATGGGAATTTATTCCATATGTGAGGGTATCTTTTCAACCATTGAAGATGTTTCAGGATCATTAAAGCCTGCCAGCTATGATGATATGGGCCCAGCAACCCCTAAGTACTCTCAGTATCACTAAACCAGTGGATGCATAGCATCCACTGAATCCATCCATTCCACCTTCTTCAACGTATAGTAAATGTTTGGTGATGTATCCGCTTCTAGACTTAATCTCATTTTACTCAATTTCTGCAATAAACCTGAATACAGATTTTTTATTCAAAAAAATGTATCTGCTACTATCAATATCATTATATGGCAACAAATTACTTTCTCAGTGACATAGGTGTTGTTCTGCCCTGATACATAAAGGTTTTTGATGAGAAAAAACACACATCACGCTTTTGAAGACTAATCAGACTTCCAAGCTTAGAGAACCAAATGTAAATACCTTGTTCAGCTCCACCTGATTTTTCACTTTTGTGTACAACTCTCTCACACACTGATAACAAATGGCAAGTCAGTATTATCACCTTCTATAATCATCTCAACAATGACTTAAAAAAAGAATGAAAATGTGAAATGGATGGCGTTTGGCTTGATTCTCTGCTTCTCTTTTTTCCTTCAAGGAGAGGAGAGGCCGAAACAAATAAATCAGAGAAAGCTTGTTGAAATGCACTCTATTCAAGCAACATGCATTGTGCCATGTCCATTGCCCTCACAAGACAGACAATGCATTTTCCTCTACTTTGGTATAGGAACATGGGCACAGAACTTCCATGCTTCCCTGAACTACAGACCTGGAAACCCTTTTCCTCTGAGGTTTTGTGGGTGTGCATTCTCCTTTGACGGGGACTATCAATAGCTTCCTGCTTTTCCTAGTGAGCATTTGGTGATTCCAGCAGGGAATCTGTTTTGTTGCTCCCGTGGTTTAGCATGTGTGTGGGAGTGCCCTCTGACTGAACAGTTCTGACCCACAAAGCTGTATTTCACAAGAGATTCAAGTTTTCCTTTCAGTATTATCAAGCTGTGCAATCACTTGCTATCTCAATACTTACCAAACACAGGGAAGAAACTGTTGAAATTGAGACATTTGATGTTGTTTGCAAGGAGAAACTTCTTTTTTTGAGTAAACTTTGACCAAGATTTAAATTTTAAGGCAACTGCAAACCTGACTTCCATTGTTCTTGAAGCTAGTCCTCATTTAGCTTTTTCTTTCTACATCTATCTAAAAGTTTCAAGTTTATATCCTCTTCTGAGTTCAGTCCCTGCTGCTACCATCTTTGCCTTTTAACCTTCAGGTTAGACTACACAAGTTCACTCTATGCGAGACTACTTTTAAAGCCACTCAGATGCCTTGAGCTAGTGCATAATGCAACAACTCTTCTGTTTAATGGATCAGGTCAGCCTGTTCCTGTTAAATGCACTACACTAGCTTCCCACCTGCTTTGCTTTTACAGTAGCTTCCCACCTGCTTTGCTTTCACCCTGCCTTTCTACCTTTAGTCATCTTCATTTGAGACTTGCTACCTTGGGTATGTTTCCTACTTTATGCACACAGTAAAGATTGAAATCTGTTGAAAAAAAAAGTGAATAGCACCTTTTCAATCCTTTCAGAGCTGAACAAAGAGCATTCACCTTACTCAAAGCTGTGGGTTCCCCAACCTGCAGAGACCTTGCAGAACACAGAGCAAAACCTACTTACTGAGCCAGCCTTTGCTGAGGTATGCGTAACACAACCTGAAATCCCCAGAGAGGAACTTGGCAAAGTGAGATGTGAATACTGCTGAATGCTCCCTTCTGCGAAAGCATGTGGCCAAGAGCTGCAACTTCCATCCTCCTGACCGAAAGTGGCCTACGAGCAAAGAGAATATGGAAATCCCAGCCCTGAACTTCTCTTCCTCCTATTTATTTCTTGGCTGCTCATCGTAAATGTAAACTGGATCTAAGTTTCTGGATATGGTGCAGCAAGTTGACATGACATTTAAATTATAGAAAAGAAACTGTGTACTGGCTGCCAAAACTGAACCATGGAGTGAGGTAAGAGTTAAACAGTGAGAACGACCAGGACTCCTTGCTCAAGCAGGCTCCCTGGCCTTCTTCATCCACAGTGCCAAACTCCTCAGGAGCACAGCTGAGGGAACAGCCCCACTCTCCCCAGTTAGCTTTTGTGCTCATCCTGGAGACTGGGGAGCAGTGCTCAGGCTACAGCTGTCTGCCACAGACACACACAGATCTCATCACATCAGGCACAAAAATAATTGAATTTCAAAAAGTGCCACAACCAGGAGATGGTGGCAGCCAATCATACTTCCTTCTTCTCTGGATATTGGCTATTTCAGAAATTTTTCCATTAGTTTTAATTATATTATATAGGTTCTAGTACTTGACTTGTAAAGCTTATGTTCTACAGAGTTTTTCTGTCTAAGGAATCAAGTTTAAGCTGGATTTTCTAAAGCACTCTAAGTTTTACTAAAAGCCTTGAGCTTCCAAAAAAACCTTATAAGAATACTGACAGATCTGCCATAATACTTTGTAACCTCACAGCTCAGCACCCTTCACTATCCCACAGACTCCTTTTCTTCCAGCCATCTTCTTAATTTGTGTTGTTCAGGACTGACAGAATGTTGCTTCTGGCATTTTTCTCCAATATCAAGAGGGAATATTGCTACATTTGCCACAATGTTGTAGGATAGGATGCATTTTTGTATGTGTGTCACACACAGATTGGATTTTCATAATGAAAAGTTTATACAGACACAAACACAGCTTCTTACATCTACCAGGTGATTTCCAGCTACTGGTGTATGTGTACAATGAATCACTCTTAAGAGAGGCACAATATTGTTCAGTTTAACTGGCAAACCAGTCCTTTTCTTGCTTTTTTTTCTTTCCTTAAAAAAATACAGTGCAGCATAGCATTCAGCATAGTAACTACTTGCACCTTTTTCCCTTCTCTTCTTTTCCTTACAGGGTATGCTACAACCAAGAGGGCACGTTCAATGCATTTTTCTTATAAATATTTTTTTTAAATTAAGGGAAAACTAAAAAAAAAAAATATTTAGTAGAATAAGCGATAACATGATAAAGTTTTTAACATAAAACGTAACATTTTAAAGAAGGTAGATATACTTATTTGAAATTTATCACTATGGCATTATATAAAAATAATAATACAAAGCACATTTGAATGAAATAATCCTCATTTTCTTCCAGTTTATTTAGTTACTGATGACAATACCATTTGCGAACTTACGTTTCTCTTCATTGGCTATTCAGTATTTTTTGCGCTTTAATGGCATTTCCACTGGCTTAATCAAGAAAGACATTTTACAGTAAATTTCAAAATAAAATTAGAAATAAACCACCTGTTTACGAAAGCAACAATTTTCAACTTACATGATGAAGTAGTACCATAGTCTGACTTTTTCCAGAGAAAATGTTAAAAAAATTATTATGAAGAAACATTTTTCTAAGATTCCTGTAATTAAAAAGGTTTTAAGTGACTTCAGGAATGTCTACATTTCTTTTTAAATGAATACTTGTGAAGTGTATGAAAAGTGAAGTAATCATTATTTAACTGTAACTTGCTAAGCCACAGGACAAGGTATAAAATATTACAGCCATTGGATCCAGTGAACTATTTTATTGGGATTAACTTGAAGTGGTTGTACATACCAAACTATCCATCTTCGGGACATATTTAAGGGTTATCATATAATCATTTGGGAGATTTCCAACCTACAATAAACAGATAATAAAAATGTTATTACTGACTACACAAAGATTTAATTTCCATCACTGTATTCAACAAAATCTGTCAAATATTCAACACAATTTTTCAGTAACCTACCAGGTGCAAAACTTACACACTCAGTTTCCTATGGAACATTCCGTCTGTAACATTCCTTGACCCGATCTGATCATGTTCAACCCTACCAATTCCCCACGGAATTAAAGTCAGTAATGTGGTGAGGAGAAGTGGTCTGAGGTTATTCATTACTGCAGAAATTCCAATGCATTTTCATCTTTTAACGGCATGTCTTGAAGTGTTCATGTGACAATTTGTATGTAACACCAATCACTCTGAACAATAGAACTCTAGGCCTTTTTCCTTCAAATAACTTCCAATTTCAGTAAGCATTTGGACCTTAAGAAATAATTGTCTGCCTTGTGCTTAGTTATGTACATGGATAGAAAAACACTTGAGCACAACTTCAACTTTGAAGCTGTGTTTCTTACTAATGATGAATAATATAATTATATCACAGCAAATTCCTGGGGCAAAGGAGAGCTTCCGCACATGTAAGCTGAGTGCATCTCTGCAGGTCTGGATGAGTATGGGGTGTTGAAGAAGAGTTCTCACTGAATTATACAATGCAGTTCCCCATTGACGGGATCCAACATTACCGTGAGACGTGGTTCATCATCTGGGGACTGCGCTGAGTGGGGAGATGAAAAGGGAGACACTGCCATGATCCGCCATATCTTGGCAGTACTTTTTTTCAAAAAGTTTACTGGTATTATGATTAGTGATACAGTAAATCTATTTTCTTTTGTATCAGTGAAAGATTCAAGTCATATTTCCCATCCTGGTTTGAAATTCATTTAGTTCAAAGACCATAAGCACACACATAATTTCTTTGGTGAACCAGAATCTGTACTTTGTTCAGCAAAGCATTTCTACGTCTTAGCGCTAAAGATAATTCTGTTCTGGCTTCTGTTATGGCTGCTTCTGCTTCTGCTGCTATAGCAACAGCACAGGGATTTCTTTTTTCCTGCGCAGTTTTTCAGTAATATTTGGTTGACAAAACAGAGTGTTTTATTTGATAATTATAAATTTTCTTTCAATTAAAAATTAAAACAGGAATTTCTAAATGTTATGGTTCTAGAAAGGATCATGGACTATACTTACAGTGAGTCATTAGTGAATTCCAAACATTTTTTCATTTACAATGTGGGCTGAGCCACAATCCTTTAGTTCAGTGACATCTACCTTTCTCCTACAGGTTTAAAAAACAGGTTTTATACAAATGATCCTGATAAATTCCTTTCTGTAGATCAATTTTCTTTTTGCTTTTTTCTTTTTATACCTATATATTCCTAAAGCAGCAGTTGCAAATGTGTCACTAAAATCCTCTGTATCAATTTCTATTTACCTGGCACTTTGGGGAGTTGATTCAAGATACTACAAATACTGGAAAATATTGCAGTACATTTGTTCTTTCTTTAGAGTATCTGATTTATTCTAAATCCTCATCCACATTTTTTTGTATATTTTTCCTTCCTCTAAAAACATCCTGACATCATGACAGGTTAATAGGTAATCCAGTTGCTTTTTCAGCCTGCTTTGTGTGACTAGAGAGGTAGGATTAGCAGAACTTCAAGTAGCAAAGATAGTTAAGATGCTACTGTATGTTCAAAGTTCCCCATACTTACTCTAGAGGGATTCAATACTTAGCAATGTCAGCAAAAGCACCGTTCTTTAAGAAAGGTCACTGGAAGATTAAATTTGTTCTGAATCAATGAACACTACAAGAATTGATATGCATTATGTATATAATCTACTTTACTGGCATCAGAGCTTGTCAAGTACTTTCCACGCACAGTTAGAAAAATGTAACTGCCTAAGAGCTCTTACAGCTTTTCAAACAAAGCCAGAGAATACAGCTCAGCCTCAGATATTTTTCTCCTTGATAGACTGTGAATCAGAAAAGATATTTTGGATTTACTACTAAAAATGAAGATCACTGGGGGGAGGGTGTCAAACACAAAATATATGCCCTGCCTCAAGACGAAACAACTTGTTAAAGTTTTATTGATTAAACTCCACATGTCAGATGCTCTGCTGATGGCAAATAATGGAGCTCAGTCAAAGCAAGGGAGTTATATTTGTGTCCCAGTTGGACTTCCCAACTCACACACAGAAAATAGGGTAGAGCCCCTGATGTAAGAGTGAAGGATATATTTGTACTAAATCTGTGCATTTTGTACTGTCTTGCTTTCCTGAAATGAATCTTGAAATTTTGTTGAATACTAACCACCAAGACTACTATCCAAAAACCAGCAGCTTTCTAGCTGCTGAAATGGTTCTGAAAGGAATGAAAGGACTCTGCGTACCTGCTCTGTGCTGGGTGCCTAACTGCGGCTGCTCCCAAGAAGGAACTGCACAAGACAGAGGACACGAGGGCTCTGAGCTGCCTGAGCGAAGGGGGAGGGAAACGGACTGTCCCTTGAAGGGCTTTTTTGGTTCCTGTACTCGATTTCTTAAACAGAGAGACAAATTTGGGGCAACAACTGCATGACTTTCCTTGGTTTAGAAAAAAGTAACAGTTTTGATGATTATAGAGAACATCAACTGATAATCTTGGGAAGTAATGTATAGAACTAAAATAACCCTGCATTCCAATTAAAATGCTACATAAAAGTTTCTCTGATTCAGTGAATGTCTGTGGTTGTAGAAATCCTATCAAGCTCTGAGAAGAGGTGAAGGACAGGGAATCTAGACAGATGTCTTTAAATCCATATAAAACCAACTTTAAGTGCTGTATTCCCAGTCGTAACAAAAACTCAAACTGGGGAATGTAAGATTCCTTTTGACATACAGAGATCTGAATATTTATTACAGCACTGTTAACACTGCATAACCCAAATATACTTTCAAAATACGCTCATGGTCACATAGACAGGGAAATGAAAAAGAGATGTTGTAAAAGTGATTTGGTTTCCATAAACTACTCTTTCATCACAACAGCAGAACAGAAACGAGATGACCTATCTTGGCGGTCAAGTGCTTTGAAATGAGGGATACTGCTCTTGGAAATTCTCTTTATTGTGACTGTTCTGAAAATTTTAAGGAGACAAGCATAGATACCATGATTTCTTTTTATACACAGATCAAAGATAAAGGAAGTCCTTAAAGTAAAAAATACTGTTTACCATTGTCAGTGATTTCTTTCTTACTTCGGGGTATATGATAGGAAAATCGTACTTTCCTTTTGGCTACCTTTTCTACCTCCCACTCTCTCTTCCTCATTCCCCTTTCCTATTCTACAATGACTCTGCATCTCCCTTCTTTGCATCCTTGGCTTTTCTTTTCCTGAAGGAGCTTCCGCTTTCTGTCCATCATCTCTGCAATATACTCTATCTATCTCATCTGCTAATGAGGCTTTTAATAAAATCCTCATCATCTGGCTTAAGACAACATACTAAGAATTTCTGTTCACACTTCTTACAGCCATAGTGGCAGTTTATTTGCAGAATAACAATACATTTTTTATAATCCCTAAACTCAGGAGATCCATTTAAAAATAAATATCAAATGTTGCAGAGAGTATAAAGTACACATTTATGGAAAAGATGCACTGTGAAGGCAAAGTGCTTGAAATGGCATGTCTCGGCAAGCAACCTGGTCAATCAATGATGACTATTGTTTGGGCTTCCAACACACAAAAGAAAAAATTGTTTTAGAGAAGTAGGTCGTGGAAGAAGAAGTATCTTACACCAATCTACCAAACCAATCCATTTTGGTTAATGGATGAAACCAAAATATGTGATATTCTATACATACTTCACAGCTCAGTTAAAAATTCTACTTATACGTAGGTTTCATGTTCATACTTAATGAACATGTATACAACAGATTCCTATTTTTTATGCAAAATCAGAGTCACAATTACAGCAATGCAGCCTTTTGCTGACTTAGTGTGATGAAAAGAACAATGAGGACAGGCTTTATTGACAGGTGCTGCAATTACAGTTTCATAATACGGAACACTTGTTCATCAAGTAATGTGCTTCCCTCCAGACATCTTCATTAAAAAAGAAGCAGGAGTTCAAGTGATTAGTAATGCAGAATGAATACTCTCTAAATACTTTCATTCCCTATAGGTATGAAATTGTGCTCTTTTAAAGTTCTCATTATTAAAAAACAAAGAAAAAAATGATTGTTCAATTGTTCTTTTCTTCTTAAAATAATTTTACTTAGGATACATCCTTCATATAACAAAGTTATATTATAAATATTTGAATAACTTTAATCTTATAGAAAATACAAGTAATTTTTTTATGAACAGATACTAGTCTGGTTTGGTCTTAGGTTGATTAATGTTCAGACACATTATTGTTACTGAATCTGCTCTTTCTTTCAGATTCTAGCTTCTGGTATGAGTCTAGTATAATGCTAGTGAATATCCAGATTAACACCATTGAAAACAAGTTGCATCATATATCTATCCTCAATTTACTACTCAACACAAAGTTGATTAGGCAAATGACCCACATTTTCAGGCACTGCACAGTATGCCTTATTTATTTTCCAGCAGCTTAGGCTTAGTAGACGTCTCCAGTGTATATTCACAGAAATTGTTAGCTGAGGAGTGTTCTTCTCCTATTCCTAGAGCAGGGCACAGTTGCAGCCATGCTCAGGTGTTTCCTACCAGTGATACAGGGAGTTTATAGTGCTTAGAACAAGAAGCCCAGGATCAAATAAATGACTAGGTTGGATCAAGCTACAGAATTTGGTAGGCAATGGTGGCTCTGTTTCACTAGCTGTAGGTGAAGTGCAGTGGAGGTAGGGAAGAACAGAGCAGGAAAAAGAAAGAAAAGGGACATGGATTCATGCTGCAAAGAATTTAAGCATGAGATACAAAGAGGATGAGAATTTGCCTGGAGTTCACCAAGGAGCATCCTTCCTGCAGTCATGAACAGCGTAACTGATACCATGGAAATAATGAGGAGAAGCTAGGACAAGAGGGCAAAATCAGCATGTGTTAAGATATCACAGGCAGTGTTAATAGTTAATGCCTTTGAAGACCAAACCAAAAAGCTTGCCGTTCATAATGAAAAAAAGGAGGAACAGCTTGAAGAAAAGAATTAGAAGACATAAGGTCAGATCAGCAAATTCATGGACAGGAGGGCAAAATTACAGAAGTTAAAGCCAGAAAAAGACATTTCAGTAGACTGGATTTTTATCCACCAAGAATTTGGAAGAAAATTGAATTTCTATGGACAGAGAGCTACAAAAACATTTTTTCTTGTTATGACAGGAAAAACAATGGAGATTTTAATAGTGAACATACAACAGTCCGTGAAGAGGCAAGAGCCAAAATGAGCACCTTTTTTATAGGCCTGAATGGCTGGGGGGAGATGGTGATACACATTTACAGTGAGGAGAAAAGGCTCAGGGAAGACTAACATTTTCAGGAACTGAAGAGATCATAATCTGCCTCAGTGAAAGATTCAGGCCATATTGGATCTAAGCTGATGTCTGAGCATTTGTGACGAGGCAGGAGGAAGAGAGGCCAATATCCTAAGCTAAATGATGGGACTTGTGTACTACCACTGAACAGCAAATTTATCACATGTGCTATGGGACTATACTCATGACTGGACAAAAGGGCTTGAAGAACATGCCAGTGTAGCCGAGAATAAAGCCTTCAGAAACAACTGTCAAACCATGCTCAGCAAGTGTGATAGAGCTTGTGGATAACATCACAATAACTATGGGCAATAACTGCACACATTAGCTTCTGTGAAATTCTTGGTGCTACAATTTGTTCTCAGGGGAGGTCATTTATTAAAGACACTATGTCCTACTGGAACAAACTCTTTGGATCAGTGGAGAAATAAGACTTTTAAAGGCCAATAGGATAAATAAATAACCCAGCCACCTATGGATGCTATGTGTAATTTTAAAGATGTAAATCACCAGAATATCATTCCTTAATTCAATGAGTATATTTTGTTTCAAAAAGCAGAAGTGGTACAAAAACATTTATAGTAAATTACAAGAGTTGCAGAGTCTCCTGAATTATGTTTTTAAGCTCACGTTGGAGTCCAGATCATATGTACTAAGGATATACTCCATATAGAACTAAAAAATAGTACCTTTTAATAATGTGATCAGTCAGTACTCTCTGTGAATTTCTCCCTTCTCATATTCACACTGTCAGCTAATGATATTTTGGTTTAGAAGTACTTTAAACCTTATTATATTTTTCTCATTTTGCTCTCAATGTCAGGTTTTCATGGTGTATGTATCATTTCAAAAGAGAACAACCAACTTGTTATATAGTCAGTTTAATTGAAACCAAGAGTTCTTATACTAAATTTAAGATACTAAACTTATTTCTGTGTTATCATTTCAATTCTCAAGCGGCTTTATAGAAATTATTTCTGCATGAAAAATCTATGCAAATGTTAACACAGACAGACAAAATAGGGATACAGACTTTCCTCAAAACATTCTCAGATGTACAACTTAAAACAGAGAGAATCCAAGCGTCTGGGCTTCGCATTTTTCTGCATCTCTCTGTTATTTCTCCAATTTAAAATATCTTACTTAACTTCACCCAAATTTTTGCATTTAGTAGAGAGATTCGAAAGGTATGGGTGTACGTCAGCAGAAGGACTGTACAGCATCCTCACTGAGCAGTGGCTGGAGGAGCTCAGCCCTACTCCTTTCTCTTCAAGCTTGGCAAAAGCAGAAGCACAGTGCAAGCTGGACAGTTGGCAGAGGTTTTCTTCCTGAACAAGCAGCACATACACCAGAACAGTCACGACACAAAGTCCTTCCTGCCCAGCCAGCAGCCCAAGTTTGCTATAAATCCTGCAAAAGCTCAAGAACTTGCTCAGGTAGGCATCATGCCTAGAGGGCATGGAAGGGAAAGAGCAACCATGCTACATATGTGGGGAGGTGGAGGAGAGTGGGGGTATGGAAATGTAGTGCTGCAGGGATATGTGCAAGAATTGCAGGTGCTGGACTAGACTGGAGAAAGATGTAGGAACATGGTAAGGAAAGTCACAGTCAAATTAAATACTAACATATTTTTTATTATATTAGGGTCTTTTTTCATAATTTATCTCAAAAGCAAAGTGTGCTTGATCAAGTTGCATTCAAATTTTTGTTACCTGTATTTATACATTCTCAAAATTTGAATTTTACTAAAGGGAAAGTTAAACCATTTGTTCTGAGGATATATAACTGACAAAAAGTTATTGCTTACCCTGTACTAGACAATTTCACCAGCCCTCACAGGAGTTTTGCTGTTTTGTCATGCTTTCAACAGGCTTAAATCAAAGCTTAATACTCTTTCAAGAGATGACATACTATCTTGAATAAACATGCCAACAATTTAGAATTCTGCCTAAAGGGACTAATGTGAAACAGTAAGCGTTTGAGTAGGACTATAGAGCACCCCCAGAGATTTACACTTTATGCCAATGTATATAACAATGCCCAAAGAAAACAAGTTAAGAACACTGCACTGGCAGCAAATGCAAGGGACTCCAAATTAAGTGTTTGGTAATATTAACACTGGTATTGCAACTGTTTTTCCATAATGAAGCCATAATTTTCAGCTGAAATCAATTACCAGATGAAGGTATGCTTGTTAAGTTTTCAGTATATATTCACTGACTTCAATGGAGTTAAATACCAACTGACTTCACACAAGGAGATGCAGTTTTTCAGGTTGATAGAGTGTTCAATTAAGTAACAGTTAAAATGTTCTTAAATTAATTCATTTTTATATGAAGCCATGAGTCCTTCAGACTTGAACTTCTAGGTATAGCAAGAAGAAAGAGAAACATGTAATGAATGTAGCCCACTTACACCTAAAGACTGTAAGAGCTGTTCAACTGTTATTACCTTGATTGCTGCAAGGATGTCTAATATACTATTTTTATATATATCACAAGTTTCCCATATACTTAAGGTAGAGGTTCATTCTGGTTCATTTCAGTCATGTTAGAGCCACAAAGATGATTAAGGGAACATCTCCCTTATGAGGAAAGGCTGAGGGAGCTGGGTCTCTTTAGCTTGGAGAAAAGGAGACTGAGGGGTGACCTCATCCATGTTTACAAATATGTAAAGGGTGAGTGTCAGGACGATGGAGCCAAGCTTTTTTCAGTAACGATCAATGATAGGACAAGGGGCAATGGTTGCAAACTGGAGCATAGGAGGTTCCATGTGAATATCAGGAGAAACTTTTTCACTGTGAGAGTGACGGAGCACTGGAACAGGCTGCCCAGAGAGGTTGTGGAGTCTCCTTCACTGGAGACATTCAAAACCCGCCTGGATGCGTTCCTGTGTGATGTACTCTAGGTGACCCTGCTCTGGCAGGGGGGTTGGACTAGATGATCTTTCGAGGTCCCTTCCAACCCCTAGGATTCTGTGATTCTGTAATTCTGTGATTCTGTGTTTGCTGCCAGCCTGCTCCACATAAATCAGTAACATAAAGAAAATAATCTTTCATCTACATAGGAAGAAGTCTGATCCCAGACAATGTTTGAGAAAATCAGGACTTCTGACAATTTTTATGGAAGTTCAAAGGGTGGAAAACATATGTACATACACTCCAGCTTGGTCAAGATGGTCATCTCTTCAATGAACTCTGAAATTATTCTCCAGTCTGTGCAATAAAGGTTTTGGTTTTGATCTAGTAACAGATGTTTACAGATTTATTTATTTTTTTAATATTCCCCTGGTTCTAATATAGATTTGCTAACTTTGCTTAAACATGTAAGTGTCGTTAGCCACTGATTACTGTTTAATAATTTAAGAATAATTTAAAATAAAAGCTACTTACCAATTTTGCAATATCATTGACATCATCTGTCACTGGATTCCCACAGGAACTCTGGGTTTTGACAATAGGATTAAGTAGGAGTAGTTGAAGACAAAAGCAAGTGATAATCCAAGTCTATTCAGTAAAAAAACAAAACAAAACAAAACAAAGCAACAAACAAGAAACCCCATGTAAGCAATCTCCAAACATGAAGTAACAAGAGATTTTAGCAATGTTTTTCATATATGAAGTCTAGATGCAACAATACTTCATCCTTCATGGGGTATACTACTTGTACCACTGTAGTATAATTTTCATGGCAGGGATCCAGAGAAATGCACTTCATTGATCTTTTCTGGAAGCATGTACCTTTCAAGTAATAATGGAAAATCTGGTATTGAGCTATCAGATTACTTGTGCAGGATCCTGCTTAGGTGAGTTTCTGCAAAGTTTACAGATACCAAAGAACAGAAGGAGAAAAACTTCACAATATTCTTAATCATCAACACAAAGCTAACTAAATTCTTGTCATTCACCTGATAAGGTATTTGACAAGTGTGTGCCTCTAATGTGATAATAGATGGTAAGGAACAAAATTATACCAGATCACAGCAAGATAAAAGGAAAGTTCATAATCACAGCCCTTATATTTGGGTCCATAAACTGCAAGCTAAACCACTGCTGGACTCTACCCAAATACTGAGATCTCAAGCAGCAATATAATACATTTTCTCTAAGTGCTGTGCACTGGCCTCTCAGGAGCAGAGCTTGGCTTTGGCACTACATTTCCCTCCTAAATCCTATCATGAACAGCAATGCAATATACTCACACAAACTTGTAAGACTCAGCCAGAAAAGCATCAGATAACTAGCTGAGATGCACCTGGGTGTCTCCTTGGCTACACTGCCTGAACTTCCTCGCCTTCTGTTGTTCCTTGTGCTTCACTGGTTTCCCACAGAGCCCTGTGCCAAATTTAAGCTGCAGATCTTTATTTCCAGAATTTTAAAGCATTTAAGTTATGGATAATCAAAAGTTGCCTCGGGTTGTGAAGCTTCTTGTGCCAGCTGACTGAAGCTGTCAGCAAGAGCCGATGATGGTGTACATTTATTGCAAGTACGGAATTTGCCTGTGCAGGCTCCCAAGTCTCCATGAGGGCAGGACTGAGACCAGAATTTGCTTTTGCACTAAGATGCAACTCAGCCCTGTCTGTTCCCTGTGATAGGTAGAGAGCTCCTGTCTCCAGCTTTGCCTTCAAACACTATCCAACTTTCCAATTTAAGACCAAAGCAAATCAAACAACATAGATGAAGCTCTCTAGGAAAGCAGAGAGAGAAAATCACAGATTTAAAAGATTAAGTATCATTATAGTAACCTAGAGGGGCTGAGAAAATGTGTTGATAAAGATTGCTTGGGGGCTACATAAACATGACAGAACAGAGCCTGGCACTTTCCCTAGAGCTGTTAAATGGCAAGTAAATCTCTCTCTGTATCTTATATCTCTTAAATCTTATATGTATCTTACATCTCAAGTAAAACTGGTCATTTGCTTTCTTAGAATATGGCTTCCTGACTCACTTAAGCAAAACCGGTGTGGACTGCTGCTGGAAGAGACAATCTAGCCTCCTCCTACTGCCTCTTGCACTGGCTCTAATGAGGTGGTTTAGCCAGCTGTACCAGGCAAACAACTTCCACTTTTGTTTTCCTGTGCTATTTTTAAGGCAGACCAGCTTTCTGATCCAGGTAACTGAGACAGCAGAAATGTTCCTTTACAGATGGGACCAGCCAGGACTACCTGTTTCAGTGGAGCCTGCACTCGGCTTTCCCTAAACTGAACCTTCAGACATCACAGGCTCAAGACAATAGGTAGACTTAGACAAAAAGAAATTGAAAATATTCTAAGCAAAGTACACATCCAATGTGCTCCATGCCTTTTGAGGACGTCTCTTGCTTCAACATATCTAGCATTTAGAAATACTTCTAATATATGTACAAATAATTATTGACAATAGTGAGCTATGTGAAGAATTGAGAACAAGTCTTTCTTACAAAACCTCTTTCTTCTGCTATAAAAAGCTGTGCTGTTATACACATATGAACAACCCAAGCTCTGGGGAGGTGCAATGAAGATGCTGCTAGTCTCTGAAAGGACCTTTGAGAGCTCCTTGCAGTGTATAAGAGCTCAAAATTGTTTAAGAACTAGCTTTAAGTGGTGAGGCAAACATCTCCCTGTCCTCACATAAGCTTCAGAATCACAGAAGAAACTAAACGGAACCTGAAGGTAACAGACTACTTCCCTACCAGAAATTGTTATAAAAAGGCAAAATTAATGACAATTAGCTCCAAAATGGACCAACTACACTGGTTTTAAAAATTAAAAAAAAAAAAAAAAAAAAAGTTCTACCTTCAGAGTTAAAGAGTACACTAGCAGTTACACTCACTGTGGTTTAGGGACCTGTTCTTTGGAGATGGAGTCTGCACCAGAAATTGCTGATTTCTTTACTGGGTTCCTTAATACTGAGTAGTATGTAAAGGAAGATATGATTTGTTCACTGACTTGTGTCAATGTCATAGGATGATGTTTAACCTAACAGCCTAATAATCAAAAAAGTAACAAAACTCTTTAATTGGAAATACTTTTTTTGCCAGATAACTGAGTAGTATTAATAAAAGCAGCAGCATACTCCAAAGAAAACCAGAACATCTTGCATCATGTCAATTATCATGCTGCTGCATCTAAAGACAACCCATACAGGAACCTTAAAATCATTACACATTTTATAATTATGCAAATCAATATGAATACACTTTTTCCCAATGTAAATAATGGGATTTAAAGGCATAGTAATTTTTATAACTGCTAATAAAAACAAGGGCTTTGTAAATTTTTACATGATTTGAGGTTTTTCTTGTTTATTTTTTCCACGTGTTACTCAACAGGAACTGAAAATCTACGAAATACTGATAGTTTCAACATGCCTATTATCCAAAATCTTTTAATTATTTCCACTTACAAAATATTTATATTACACATTCCTACAGGCATATTGTATGTATGGACTGTATAGATCAAAGAGCTAAGCTATTTTTGTGTTATTTACTAATGACCAAATCTGCTGTTTGAGCAAAATGTGAATAGACTGAATTAAATGAAGAACAGAACAAAAGTGAACCTTAAACAACAGCTTTATAAATAGAGATTCCAGTTTTACACTTTACTAAGCATAAATGAGTTACCCACACAGCACTCATAACAGATTTCCATACATAATTACTTCTAAGCTAAAATGGATTTTCAAAGCTGGCCACAGGATTTAATCACACAACATCTACTAGCATTAAATTGAAGATACATGGCAGACAGGAGGTAGACCTGTATGCCAAAGGGCCTTTTCCTATTTTTGGCTCAAAAATTACTCAATTTTCATATTTATATTCTGAAATATCTGAAATACCAAATATTTAAGTTGCTTTTCTGAAAGGAGAAAAAAAATTATTAGACTGGAAAGAATAATTCAAATTAAGGATTTAAAGCATACATTTTTGATCATTCTGCAGATTATATTTACTGTTGCCACAATCTCTAATTTCAGGTAAGAGCATTTTAGAGGTAATCAAAAAAAAAAAAAACAAAGCACATTTTAGCCAATGATCCAATGTGTTGAAGGCCATCCTTTCAGATGTAAATCAACAACTTTTTCATTTCTGTTCCTCGTTTGCTATCTGGTGTGTTAACAAAGGCTGCTAAATTAGTACTTTAGCATCTTTTTCACAGTGTGTGATGAAAGATATGCAATCATTGTTTAATGTTCAATTCATTCCTTAAGTGAAAGCAACAAGGGGAATACCATATTGCTAAATAAGCAAAATATTGGAAAGTCTGGACATTTCCAAATATCTAGTTTGTACTGCTAACCATTCTAAATATACATAGAGAGGAGTTGTCCAAAAAAAACTGCAAATAATAAAACACACACACAAAAAAAACATTAAGCACAGGGAGAGGCAGTAACTACACAAATGAATGGGTTCTTCATTACAAAATTTCTTGTATTCAAATTATGTTAGCCACAGAATTTTTCAGTCCAGTTTCTTGAGCAAATCATCCAATTAACCACAACTAAGCCACAGCTTCAGTAGCGTTAGCTGACAATGTGGAACAATATTCACCCTGGGCCAGGCTTCCCAAATTTATTTTTACTTCTACTAATGCTGGGATAGGAACATCTCTCAATATTGCCTCCTCAGGCAGTGTTTGCATGCTGCTTTGCAGAGGCACAGCTTGTGAACTTACGCCAGAGACAACATTGGTTGGTCAGTGACAGGTAGCTAACTAAATGTCCATACTTATGCCTTAAAAAGCCTTTTGAAGAAGATTCAGAGAAAATGAAAACAGTAAGAAAAGATCTTTCTCGCTTAATTTTTTATTCTTAACCACAAAGCAACCAGAAGCATAAAAGTACAATATTTATTTCACGTGTCTACTAATCTACTCAGTAATTTAGCTGTGATAGAGATAATTAAAGTCATGGAAGAATTGTCTTTAACCAGTTAAGAAATTTAATGTCAGCGTGGAAAAATCTTAAAGTGAAAGAAGAGCATTTATACAGAATGTAATCCAATTCCCATTTTCATGGTATTCAGCAATACCTTCACCCATGTAAATGACAGTGCTAACTTTAGTACTCTAAATGACTGTGCCTAAATACTGCATAAATGCTAAATATTGCTCAAGCCCCAGAAGAGTGAGTGAGGTGTGGAAAAAAATAGTCACCCACCCATGACCACCCAGTTCTGGAAGCAGAGAAATATTTTGGTAAGCACATTTGGAACTGGAAACAGGTACACAGGACATATATTCAGTGTAGCTGAAGGAAACACTGTGTGATCCCTTTATAATGCATAGTTGAAATGTTAAGCCCAGTGTGTACCCATCACTGCCCTTCAAAAGACTGGCACTAGTCTCAGTGAATATAATAACCTATTGACTAGGGTTCTCACTAACAAGTGACAGACCTGGGTTAAGTTTCCTCTAACCAAGGTACTTCCAACTCATGGGAGTTGGGATCTGTTCCTCTGATACCTACCTCCTAATTACCCTCAGAGGCACTTACCCTCCTCTGATGGCTTCCTAGTCAGAAAGGACAAAATGGGGGTACACTGGTATTCATGATCCTTATTTTTCAGAACATTTATGCAATTTACACTGGTAAGCCATTATGTAGGAAAAAAAGTACATGTTTGCAGCACAGGCATCAGAACATTTATGTGTATTCTTGTCTCACACATGGTCCTCCATCTGGGCACCCTAACTTCTGGGAAGCTCCCCAGTCAACACGTGAGTTTTCTTGAACAACCTTTTGGCAGTCCATTGAACAAAATGGAGGCTAACTCCAGATCAGTGAGTCACCCTGCCGGGGTGAGACACTTAAAAATCTCTGGATCACACCCTATTTGTTATGTTTACAAAAGGCAGATGCATACTTTTCTAGTGAGTGATACTATTCTCACTTTTTTTAACAATGATGTGTAGTAGGGAGAATGATGGTAAAAGTAAACAAAAATCTGGGAGTATCAGTGATTTATTTGGATTCTGATAAACACAGACTACAGAAATGCTGGTCACTTTTTTTCTGAGTAAGTTTTGGAATGCTTTAAACATGAAATATTTGAACATATATTCAGTTATTTACAAAATTCAGAATACTCTTCTACCCAGTTCTGCACATAATATCTAAAATACATAATACAGTGATACTTCATGGGGTAAAGGGAAAGGAAATTAATGAGTTATTGTTACAAATATAATCAGGGAAAGGTGCCATTGCCCCCTCCATTCAAATGAGCTCACTTGGCAACCTGCTTTGACAGCTGTTTGATCTTTTTGTGACAGTTACATATTTGCCCTTTCACAATGTTCCCAAACATAAAAACTCTTCCCCCTAACTTTGCTTTCCCATGAAGGACTGCTGGAATGCCTAATGACAACTGACAAGAACAGGATTTGTCATTCATTTGGTGGCAGAATGCTAAAGTGGCATTTGCTGGACTCCACCACCCACACGTGAAAAGGAAAAGCCAGTTGCTCTACCTACATGCTTACAGACCTTGTTCCCTTCTAAGGTACACAGTTAATGGATCAGAAATAACCCTATTCAGGTCAATGGATAAAAATAGTCCCAAATCTGTTAAATGCTAATGCAGAATTACTTTTTCTTTGCTACTTTTTCTTCAGCTGGAGGGAGCAACTATTCTCTAGTTCTGCCAAGCTATGCACATCTTTTCCCTGAGACAGACAAATTTACGATACATGGTCTTACTCTGCTGAGAAAATGATGAATCACATTTTTTTCCCCACCATCCAGATCTTGGGAAAACTAGAAGGATGCTTAGACTATATGTCAACTTCATCTCATGCAACCTCAGGCCAATTACTATCATCCTCTACCCCTTCCAGCTGTCCTTCACAGATGCAGAAGCAGCAGCCTGCTCCAGCCAATGTGCTACTGTTGCACTTAGTACTGGTGTAACCGAACTCCTGCTGTATTTGGCGTGTGTGTTCCAGCCGGAACAAAGATGAACATAATAAGCAACAAGTGTGAATTGATATAGTGTTTGCCTTGCAAATTAATGTAATCCAGGTATTATATGATTATGTTCAGTAAACTACAAAACAGTGCTTTTAATGTGTGAATTAATGTATTTATTTTCCATCCCTGTAAGGATACCAGTGTAAAGTATTTGGCTGTTTTAAAAATGTTGTCTTTGGCTCTTTAAAAATGTTATCTGTTCCATAATAAATTTTGTCCACTTTTTAATCTCACTTGACAATCAGGGATTCAGGCAGTTTCCATGCATCCTAAATCTGTCCTGGATGACAGCCAGTTTGTTCAGTTCCCAAACACTGGCAAGTGAAGTTACCAAGAGACATGTAGTTATATATGGATGTTGACTCTGGAACTGGTGTTAACTGCATTCAAATAAATATTTGCTGATAATCATCCATCAGGTGGCATTCTAGTTCTGCAAAGAAACAGGAGTTTTATGGACAAAACCATTTAAATTGGAAGAAAGGTTAATTAAAAAAAAAAAAAAAATATATATTTTGAAAAAAATAATCTTCCTGCTAAGTCATAGTCAGAGATTCTGAAAACCTTCAGAGGTCCTGCACTTAGCACAGTCTTTTTAGGACATATTTACTGGCAAGAGATATTTTTTCTCCTTCTTATAAAGTTCCACTACAATCATGATGGATTTGTACTGAAATTTTACATCTTTCTATCCCACTTTAGAGTGACAAAGACCAGTATTTACTTGTTCTGTTAATGGAGACATTGAAATCCAAAATACTTACACAATTAAAACAGAAATAAGCAGATAATCAGACTTCAGTTGACTGAACAAAACCTCCCAAAAACTCCAAAGAGGAAGTTGTCTTTTTTTTTTTTTTTTTCCCTCTTGGGAACTTACAAAAGAGTTTTTTAGCATAAATCCAAAGGCATTTTTAAGTAATTGAAGGAGGAAGGCAAAGTAAGATGCAAGATTATCTTGGCAGGGAGGACAAGATTCTCACACTGTATGGAGATGGATGATCTGACTTCCTTAGGGAATGAAAAGACATTCTCTTAAGTAAAATACTTAATTAAAGATTGTACTTAAAGATCTATTTCAGATATCCCGCTTGTTTGCCAAGTTTGTGCAAAAAAACCTACTGTCTTGAATATTCTTTTGAATTATAATGAAAAGGTATACAGAACCACCCTTTTTAATCTTAGACCTACAAGCACCAGTAAAGGAAATGGAATAAGAGTTGTTACAGAAATTCTGTACTGGATCTTTAATTTGTATCATCTGCTACAAAGTATGTGGAATTTGGGTTGGGAGAACTATAACACTGACGAAATTAAAAAAAAAAATCAAGAATGGCAAAAACATCAGCTATTTTGATACTTGGCATACTATGAAACTTACATACACGATGAAAATGTCTCTGTCCTCCCCAGTATTTCATTCATAGTATGAAGTAAAACAGGTTAAGTGTATTCTTACTCTTTCATGCACATAAACTTTGCTATAAAGTAAACTGTTATAAATCTGAAGGGTTTTCAGGTCCTGGTTTAGCCTGTGGAAAGAGAACATCAGGAAAAAATATTCTTTTACAAAATTAAAAGGTTTTTTTGGCATAATTTGCTTTTTCTTTTTTCCTTTTTTTCTTTTCAATCTTTTTGTTCTTTCTTGTATAAGCAAAGGAAAATTTTTGAAATATAATTCACAGGCTTGTGAACTTGGTCTTAAACCAAAAACACGTCCTCAGAAAGACACTGTTCTGTTTCTGAGCTCTGAATTTCTATGATAACTTCCCTGGTAGGCCCCGTATCTTTATAGGGATGTGAATCCAGAACTAATTTCTCTGACCTGCTCGGTATGAGAGACCTCATTACAAAATGATAATTGCTGAAGACAGACTAAAACTGGATGTCAGTGCAATCAGGATAAAGAGTGTTTCATCCATTTACCATAATTGTATTACATTCTTACAATTACAAGCTTAGATGTGATTAAACAACACTGTTTGGGTCTCCTGGATATGTCAACACCAATATAAGTTTTGACAGTGCTGAAGGGTGAAAATTTTTATATCACTACTGTACTATATATATTTATTTCCCGACATTTTACAGCTGCTGTCTACATTGGTAGTCTACAAGATCACTCAGGATAAGGTGAGAAACAGAGGTTGTATAAATTATATGTTTTGCATCATGATAAAGATCATGGAATTGAGCTCTAGCAGCTTTCCTCAGTCCCTTGGCCATTGTGAAGGTCTCATGACCAACATCAGGCAAATGTAGTACTCTGCAGTCCATCCAGAAAAGTACTGGCATCATCTGCTACTAAGGCAAATCGTATCAATAACCTGAAATCCAACATATAGGGATAGATCTAGGAAGTCCTCTTCAACAGGCCATCAAAAAACTGGTATTCCTGAAGCACAGATTTCTTGACTGACTTTATTTGCCCCATTCCACAGCAGCTATCGGAGTTTTTAAAGTCACTGTGGGCTTCACATAACTCCTGGGATAGCTAGGCTCCAGATAACAGTTCTGTCATATCCCACTCCTTTGATGCCGCAGACAGGTTACATTTGTTATAGGACTGGATAAAACCAAATAGAAAGAGTGGTGGAGTAAAATGGGAGTGGAGGGAATTTTCATAGAATAATAGACATTTAAGATCATTGAGTCCAACTGTCAACCTAACAATGTCAAGACCACCACTAAACCATGTCAATAAACACCACGTCTATACATCTTTTAAACACCTCCAGGGATGGAGACTTAACCACTTTCCTGGGCAGACTGTTCCAGTGCTTGAAAACCACCTTGGTGAAGAAATTTTTCCTAGTATCAAATCTAAACTTCCCCTGGCACAACTTGAGGCCATTTCCTCTTGTCCTATCACTTCTTACTTGGAGAAGAGACCAACCCCTACCTCACTACAACCCCCTTTCAGGTAATTGGAGAGAGCAATAAGGTCTCCCCTGAGCCTCCTTTTCTCCAGACCAAACAACCCCAGTTCCCTCAGCTGCTCCTCATAGGTGTTGTTCTCTAGACCCTTCAACAGCTTTGTTGCTCTTATTTGGATATGCTTCAGCACCTCAATGTGCCTCTTGATTGTAGTGAGGTGCCCAAAACTGAACACAGTATTCAAAGTGAATCTTGGGAAATTGCTCCAGACTTTCACTGCTCTGATGGTTAAAAGCTTTCTTTTATTTTCCAGTTTAAGTGTACTGATAGCAGCTTATACCAACTTGTTCTCATGGCAACACTGCTCATTCCTTGTGTAGTTCTGTTCCCATCTTTGTGGTTTGTTCTTTTGATGTATTTATGGACATCAACTCTACTACCTGAGTTTTTGTTATGCCTAGTTAAAAAGCCTATCTGACTTCCAGTTCTCCATGACACAGAAACAACATAAAAACCCAAAAACTCATGGAAAATAAACAAAGCACTCCCTTTCTCTTACATCCTCTCAGATTACAAATTGTATTTATTTACTCTCCATACTACCTCAGTTTCACAGGCTGTCCTCTCCAGCAAATGTAAATAGAGGATTACCCTGCCTCTTACTGAGCATTGTTGTGGCCATTACAATAGATGCAGTATCCAGCCAGGTGGTTGCTTCTGAAGTGAAGAGAAGCAAACAACTTAAAATCAACACTTAGTCATGCAACTTTTAAAAGGAACAGTTCCTCATTAGTCAGAGCAGTTTCTCCCATTGATAAAAGCCAACATAAAAGGTGTTCCAAATTTACAAACACAAAAGCTGGCTTCTCTGAATATATTCTAGACAGTAGCATCTGCATCAACTTAAAAAGGCTTGGAACAGGAAATCGCAATCCACCAGAACTGAGATGTTTTCCCTTTGATCCCCAAAACTTCAACTGATAACTCTTATAATTACAATGTAACATGTATGTTTTTATTGTAAAATATTGGTGAGAAAATTGATTTTGTATTTTGAAGAGACTGAAAAACCCAAACCAACCAGATATTTAACTAAGCCTGTGGCCAATGTTTTCAATACCAATGAAAGAAGGTCATTCTGCTTTTCAGCTGCCTTAAATCTTGGATTTTTGGGGTAATACTTAAGGGATATTTTAGGTTTCCTTCCATTAGCAGTAGTGACACATAACATTTTGAACATAAGTAATAAAAGCTGTTACTCATTCTTTCAGAATGCAAAAGATCACAGAATCATAGAATGGTTTGGGTTGGAAGGGACCTTAAAGATCATCTAGTTACAACCCCCCTCCCACTAGACCAGGTTGCTCAAAGCCCCATCCAATCTGGCCTTGAACACTTCCAGGGAGGGGAAGCACTATTGTAAATCTATATGATTACCTTGAATGAAACAGTGCCATTACGCAACTAAGCTGCAGAAATAGGGCCAGGTCATGGTCTTCCATAATGAAGCTGGAGTTTCTGCTCCTTCTCACTATTTCTTATCAGGAAACTTCCTACACTGGACATAATGTCTATTAATGATGTGCCTGAATATAGTTCATGATTTAGAAATGTGGCTTTACAGATTTAATGCTATGTTTTACAAGCATCTTGTATACAAACCCCTTTGCTAAGTCAATAAAAGACCTAGTATGTGCCATTCAGAGGAAAATTTAACATAACAGTGTCTAGTTTGTTAGAAACAGTTTGAGTTTTAAAATAAATACATAACCCTTTCCACACCATGTTCTGTTTCCAATAAAACACATGTTGCTATGCAATAAAGTTGGCTTCTGGCCCCATAAACAGTCACTGCAGACATTTTAATAACCTATAGTCAATAGTTACAAAAACTTCAGGAGGTTTCTGGAAGGGAAATTTTCAGGGGAAAAGATTAAAAACACCTAGAGGCAAGCCATCTAAAAACCAGCATACTAAAAAAACAACAAAAGTGAAAAATGAAACCTGCATCTCCTGCCTTTGGTGTTAAGTTTTCATAGGTGATGCAGGAAAAAAAGTGAGGGATTTGAGCATGTTGAACTTACTTGTCACAATATATATCTTATTGTTCTTTGTTCATTTACATAGTGATTCTTGATACAGTAGTTATCTAACCAGAAGGTCCGAAGCAATATTACCCTAGGGAATGTGCAAATTTAAACCTTACCATTCAAAATCTTGGAGCATATGACTGCACATTTGTCAATAATCAAATTAAGTTTCAATGAGCCCCTCAGAAGCAACAATGCTAGTTCTTCCTAGACCTATTTAAAACCATTTTCAAGATTTCAGTAGATCTTTCTTTTGTACTTCCTATCACTGTGCCTGACAAGCTGAGCTGTACATATTAGTAGTGCACCAAGAAATGTTTGTGAGAATCAAGAAGTTATCTCAGCTGTTTCCAAATAACACAGAGTAAAACAAAACCAGATTTAAATTGTTTCCTTACTGGAAAAGAAACTCTGCTTTTTCCAGATCCTCATTTCAACTCAGTTCTCACACAGTTATATATGAAAGCTACCTAGTAAATACTTTGACTTCCAAAAAATGTTCTAAGCTCTTAGACAGAATTTTATGTCCTAAATAATTTGAATTGGATGCTTTCCTATACATACTCAAAACCCAAGTGAACAATTTAGCTTTAAAGTAATGATCTGTGAAATCTTACATTGATACTGCTATTAGAATATAAGGACATTAAGAATGAATCTATATTTTTTTGTGGAAAGAATATTTATCTAAAGTGATAGACTGATGGACAAGATCAATCTCCAATGCCTTGAAGTTACAGCTTGTGGGACTGCAGACAAATCAGGTAACTGACACATCAAATTAGAAACTAATCTTCAAAACATTTAAGTGTGCTTGCAAGACAACGTAAGCACTGGGCAGGCAATAAGCCATTTACCTCAGCAAGCTGGAATTACAAATACATCATGCCTCGTCTTAAAGCAATTAAGTTGGTATATTAGTAAGAACACATCAACATTTTTCTGAGTTTTCAATCTAAGTTGAAAACATTTCCATATGCCAAAAATACCTACGTGATTATTATTCCAACTGCACATATTTTTGCCACCGATAGTGAACAATTCCTTTTTCACTATTCACTGAAATGTATTGTGCCATTGTTAAAGTTCTTTTTGAAATCATTTTCATGAGATGTATGATTTTTTTATTAAAAAAAAAAAAAAAAAGAAAGCAGATTTCCAGAATGGCTATTTTAGGAATTTGAAGCAATGTATAATGTTGTTCCAGGACAATGTAACTTGAACATCACAAAAATGGGATGGGACTGATCAAAATGCTTTCTATAACATAAAAAGCCAGTGACTGTATTACTGCATCAGAAACTCAAGTATATTTTTAATTCCTATACACCCTAAAAGAGGAGGACATATTTCTAAGTGCCTTTTCCTGTTGATACTGAAGTACTGCATGAGAGTATCTTTCAGGGGTGGTCCACAGGAACTCCACTGTGTTTCAGTGGCTAGAGCTATGCAACACATCAGCATTGCATAAAATGTTACGAGTTCTAACCATTCGTACTCAGGTGCTAAATGAAAGATCTTTCAGTATAAATGTCTCAGCTGTCATTAATTTCGCATGCAATTGGGAGATCAGCTACAATATATTTCAAAGGGTCTTCCTTTTCTCAAAACTAAAGGCTGAATTTTTACAGATGGTAATTTTGGCAGATGGTTGTATATGAAACTGAGTTTATAATTAGGCCAAATGCAAGTTGTGCAATTAAGGCAATGAAGATTTGGAAACTAAGAAGTGTCAGATGATCAGTCTGATAGCCACACAAAACTGACGAAACCTGATCACACACACTTACAGAATATGTTGCCTACTGGAAAATTTCCTCTTAATTGCATGAATTAGAAGATAATCAACCTTTCATGCTCAGAGTAAACTGAAATAACCATGGCTTTTTACATACTTAAGTGTATAATCCTTTTTTCTTCAGTCAAGGTTAATGAGATGGTCTGACTAACAGCTCCTTGCTGCTGAGGGAGGGCTCTCAGCATCTCCTTCTCCATGGCTTCCCTCCCTCTGACATTCATTTAACCCCTCTGCAAGTCAGTAAATTCACAGAGACTAGACAATTCAGCTCAGAGACAGAAAACTAATCCCTGAGGAATGAGTGGAGGAGGAAGAGATGTGCAAGGATGAGAAGACTACGACTACCCCATTGAGTGAAACTGACCTCTTGGGCTCACTCTGACATTTATCAAGCTGCATTTCAAGCCATATTATATCTAGTATCAAAAAGCTTTCCAGGCTGTTAATTGTGTGTGAAGGTAGCATTGTGTGTTTTAGCATCTTCTGGCTTTCTGTTGTGTTAAATATTTCTTTGATTTTGTACCAAGAAAACATCAGTAATGTTCAGTAATCATTCTCTCTTCTACTTCTTGCACATCACTCAATAGTTTCTTGCCCTCAGTTTCCAGTCCCCCTTCATATGTAAATTGTTTCCATATAACACTTTTGCCTATTTTAGGACTACTATTTCAGTTATATTCTTTTTTCTGATGGATAAACCAGGAGTTTTTTCAAGATGGTTGACTATCACCATCATAAAAGTGTTGCAGCTTTTATATTTCTCTTTCTGCTCCTACTGCATCCCAATATGCTGGTTGATTTGTTGTACCACAGGTACAATACAAGGATTTTTCATCCATTTTTCCTGACCAATTATTGCCACAAGGACAATAAAAAAGAGCTTGTAAGTAGTTTTTCTAACTAATGAAAACTGTTATTATTAAAGTAGTCACAATTAATTCAAAACATTCTTTCTAAAATGCATCTCCCTTGCTCTTCAACAGCATGAACTCTTGCTACCCTGCCATCTGTTCTCCTATCTTCTGTAAACCTTTATAAAGTTCCTCAGAATCTCTTTTAATTCAATTAACCTGAGTAATTTATGTAGTTTGCAGATGTTGTCATCAACCTGTGAACCCTCTTACCAGATTGAACTATGTGAGGTTTCTGACAATTAGAGAACATTAATTCTTAGGTTTTTGCCATGTTAGAAATTAATGACTAATAACAACACCATGCACCAGTACAGGCTGAGGGCTGACCTGCTGGAGAGCAGTGTAGGAGAAAGGGACCTGGGGGTCCTGGTGGACAGGAGGATGACCATGAGCCAGCAATGTGCCCTTGTGGCCAAGAAGGCAAATGGCATCCTGGGGTGCATTAGAAGGGGGGGTGGTTAGTAGGTCAAGAGAGGTTCTCCTCCCCCTCTATTCTGCCTTGGTGAGGCCACATCTGGAGTATTGTGTCCAGTTCTGGGCCCCACAGTTCAAGAAGGACATGGAACTGCTTGAGAGAGTCCAGCGCAGAGCCACAAAGATGATTAAGGGAGTGGAACATCTCCCTTATGAGGAAAGGCTGAGGAAGCTGGGCCTCTTTAGCTTGGAGAAAAGGAGACTGAGGGGTGACCTCATCCATGTTTACAAATATGTAAAGGGTGAGTGTCAGGATGACGGAGCAAAGCTTTTTTCAGTAATGATCAATGATAGGACAAGGGGCAATGGTTGCAAACTGGAGCATAGGAGGTTCCATGTGAATATCAGGAGAAACTTTTTCACTGTGAGAGTGACAGAGCACTGGAACAGGCTGCCCAGAGAGGTTGTGGAGTCTCCTTCACTAGAGACATTCAAAACCCGCCTGGATGCGTTCCTGTGTGATGTACTCTAGGTGACCCTGCTCTGGCAGGGGGGTTGGACTAGATGATCTTTTGAGGTCCCTTCCAACCCTAGAATTCTGTGATTCTGTGATTCTGTGACTTACTTATTCCTACATTTTGCTTTCTGTCCCCAACTAATTTTTTCCTCAAACTGTTAGATAAGGGAGATACAGCATGGGGCTACTTAGTTTTCTTCTTAGACTTTTTTTTTTTTTAATCTAAGTCAATTCAATGCTTTCTCTTTATTCACCCATTTTGAAACACAAGGAATTTTAGTACATTGAAAGCATTTCTTTTACAGGAGCTGGGCTTTTCTATTCCTTTCATTGAAGTCTATTAAAATACAGTTTCCACCTTCCTACTACTGACTGATTTAAATATAGGAAGATCTGCTGACAACACAACAATAGAGGCAAGATGTTAAGAAAAAATCTTTTTAAAACTCTGGACTTACTAACTTTAAAGACAAGAATTAGGAGTTACAGTGTTAAGAGTTACTATATATTTAAGAAAATGAAGGGAATGCTATGACCACCTATTTTTACCAAGTTATGAACACTTTAACCTTATTGTAAAATTAACCTGAGTTATAATTTATATCTGTCCTTAACTTCAGACCTGTACACACAGACTGTAATTCTAATATCCTGGTGGGTTGTGGTGGATTTAAGGGTTTTGTTTTGATTGGGATTTTTGTTTTTGTTTGGTTTTGATTTTGATTGGGATTTGTATAGTCTAACAAATACAAACTCCATCAAGGAGTTTCTAGTACTTCAGTGTTTCCCCACAAATACCCTGCATTTCCAGAAAGAAGAGGCACAATCCCATGATAAAGAACAACATGCAAGTGCTCTCAGCTTAGAGCAAATAAACAGGATACATCCCATCTAACTTCATTGTCACAAAACTGTGACAACAGAATTAATATGAATGTTATTCAAATGCTGCCTTAATGGTTTTGTTTGAGTTATGCTAACTAGAGAGAACTGTAAATATCTAAAATGAAACCTGAAGCTCCACTTGCAGCTTTCCTTAAAAATTGCAGTAATTGTGGAGTAAGCATACAAAAGCAGAAGTTGGGTCGGTCACTCTGTGGCTTGATATGACTATGGAGATGCAGATACAACTGGAAGAAAGATAATCTGATAAAAAAGCTACCTCTCTGTACAATTTTGCAGAAATATAAATGCCTATTAAATACAGATGCTTATAAAATGCAATTCTAAAGACCCCATTAATATAGCACTTTGAATTTAGTAAATGACTGATAAGAAATGTTAGGTACCCTCACCACATTTGCAACAATGTGACAGAATGCAACCCTTTGGAAAAACTGCTATTTTACCTTAATTTTGCTGATGATTTTCACAGGGGTTACTTATAAAAAATGCAGTTCTAAATTGTGTGTGGTGTGTTTATTTTCTATAAAGCTTTACATTTGGTCAAAAGTATTCACGTGAATTAGAAAGAACCAAAGTAGTCAGTAGTGAAACTATTTTGATACATGTTCAACAGCATCCTTGTTACAAATGTGCTGAAAGAGAAACTCATGGAAATACTTACACAATATAATATGATTTCTTAGATGATTTATATGCCTAGTTCTCATAAGTTTCCTAGGATTGTTCTTAAAGAGGACACATTAAGTTGCCTGGCCTATCATTAAATTTCTTTGGCTTCTGTAATTCATCTCACAGAAAATATATCCCATCATTGAGAATGATACTTTTCAGCGTATATACTTTTCAATGTCTACAGTCAACAATTCCAGTGAGATGTTAGGTATTTTTGTAAGTGACGGAATTTCTTAGCAAGTTTACTTAAGTGATACTTGTCAATTTGTGTAGGAAAATATTCTTCCGAGTTTTGTAGTAATTGTGCCGCTTGCTCTGAAATAAGTAATGGAGTGTGTTTGTTAAGAAGAATAATCTACCATAGTGAATAAAACCAAAAAGCATACCATAGTTAGACAATTACCAGTTTAAACAAGTACAAATTCAACAATAACTGAAATAATGTTCTTGGACGCAAAGCAAGAGGGGCTTGTTTCAATAAAAATAGTAGGCTAAAATCAGATTAACTTCACATATGTCTCAGACCATTTGTAAGTGTCAACAGCATTCTGTTACAGTGGGAAATGACCAAAAGTAATGTAGACAACCTGAGTATTACTGGCAAATGCCTAGTTGATCCCTAAAACCTGTGTGTGAGAAGAGATTTTTTAAAATGTGCTGAGGAGAAAGAGGAGAAAGACAGGAAATTCGCTCCAGATGATTTAAATAATGTTTTAGGCTGAATGAAAACTCCAGATCAGATATTTCTAATCTGGTTGGGCAATAAAGCTGAGATACAGGAGAAAGCAATAACAGTTACTTCTAAAAGGATTTCCTTTGGTTTCAACATGTGCCTGACCCTTAAAACAAAACCAAAACTGCAAGATTTTCTTAATAGATTAAGAAAACTACTGATGTTACTGGGGAAAAGATATTGTTTCTAGAAATGGCAGACCAATATTTCAGAGGGCTCTTCATAACTGTACTAGTAGCTTATGAATTTCATATAAGTAAACAACATATTCCACAAAACAGGGGACTCATTCTAATTCTGAGACATTTAGTTTGCACTGACTAGACAAAACACAGTAAAAAAAAGTTTATTCAGAGGATTAATATTTGAAGTGGGACTCAAAAAGATTGTGGGAAATTAAAATGGCCACTGGACAGACTACTACAAAAAACGTAGAAAATATTCACCAGAGATGAAGCTTAGACTAGGTCCAAGGAAACAGGATGGTGACAGAGACACAGTCAGTATTTTGGCTGCCAGAAGTGCTGAAGTTTAATTGTCAGAAGTGAAGACACTGACTTAAATGGAACTGAGTCTGGGGAAGGTATGCGAAGAAATGAAGGTAGCAGTGTTAGTTTTCTGTCTGAATGGAGAAAGAAACTTGAAGGATCAAGTATTATTTTTAGATGTGGCCTTGATATGTGATGATAGAAAAAAAAACACAACAAAAACAAACAGAAATTTTGGTTGCAGACATGATGGCTTGGAGCAACATCTTCCCACATCCGTGGTAGAGGAAAATTGACAGGGGATTATGAACACCACTCTGCTTGGGATTGGAGTTTAATTTTAAAAAATTGCAAGATTTTCACTGGATTTAGTAGCCTTAAAGGAAGGCTTTCACTGCCCAGCTTTACACTACTAAAGGAACAAATACGGAAGAAATTTATCAGAACAGTTTGGAACAGAATATGATTATGGCCAGAATTTTTAAAGGACATAGATTTAGAGAATGCATGGCAAATCTAGGGCACATTCTTTGCCAGGGATTATAATACAGAAGATCAAAGCAGCTTCAGTGACAGTATTTAAATTTATGGTTTATAAATAAGGTTCGTATCTGCTTGAAAATAAAGAATACAATACACCTCACAACCATTTAAACTGGTGTCAAACACGGCACTGATTGTTTTTGCTATTAGAACCGAAATGCAATCCACACATTGCAGAACCACGCTAATTTGAAAAAGATAGTAATTATGAATATATGAGATATATTTTTTCTTCCTTTTTAAAATAACCACCAAAAAGCTCTGTTTATTCAGGAACATATTTTTTATCCAAACAAAAGAAGATGCCAAGCAGTGTTATACAAGCTTCCTAAATTCATTTGGCTGACTAATGTTCCTATTCCCTCATGCTTCAAAGTAGTATGAGAAAACCAAACCTCAATAAGAACTTCAGATCTATATCAGTTCAAAATATAATGCATAATATTGTCTGCTTGTCATTTAATGCAATAGACAAATTTTGCTGAGTTCACTTAATAATGAGCAAATGGAGGCTGGAAATTAGAGGGCTGGAACTTAGGACCTCTTTACAATAAGCCATTAGCATGTTTAAATTTCAACCTCCCAAAATTTTGAAGCACTTACTTTCATTTAGTGAATTATTCTGCATATATGCAGCATACTATTAATTTAAATGTATCATGTCTGACTCGTCACTGACTTACTTCACCCCATTACTTCAGTTAGACGACAAAAGTGAGCACCTTAATATCCTACTCCCATTTTAGACAGAATCATGAAATCTGCATAAACAGAGAGGAATTTTTTTTTATCAACATGAAATGGAGGAACAACCTCCATATTTAGAGGTCAAAAAACACACTTTAAAATAATGACCCTTGTACATCAGTGTATTATTCTGAGTTTTCAGTATGTGCTGTAAGTTAATTCTTTTTAATTAAGTTAATTCTTTTGTCCAGGAACAGCTCTTGCAAAGAATTGCTGTGTGATTTGCAGTGTTCATTTTCTATTCTAAACGGAAATAAATTGTCAAGACATGCACATCTTAGTTTTACAGTCTGACTTATGTTGCCAAAATGACTTTTTCCCAAACGTAATTAGAGGTCATGTGTTAATAAATAGACTGAAGAATCCATCCAGCAATGATGTATCATACTGCAAACATAAATGGAAGACATATATTGGTCCGCTGCTACCAAGTAAGCACAAGGTAAGAAGGAAAATTTTATATTTTTACTTTTTATATTAATTTGGAAGTATGAAGAATATACTTACAATGTATCATCATAAAACTTCTTTCAAAAAATAATTGAGCATTATTAAGTTATTCCTCAAAAAAATGAGGAACTAACTTTACCTGTCAGTGAATCCTGAGTTTCATAGTAAAAAACAAAAATACACGAAGCTGTAGATCTATTTGACAAGAAAGGTCTAAGATTATCTGGTACAAGACTCAGATAAGCCTTTATTCTGAGGAGGTTCTATTGTGCTATCCTCTGCCTTACTTCTTTCATGATAAAGCATGGTGTTAATTCACACACTGATTATGTCATTGCTGTAAAGGAAATACACACCATTGGCACCATTGGTATTTCTGCACACATGTTATTCTAGGCTGAAACTGGACATTCCCACATTACATACAGATTTTCAAATTTCTTGGGCAGAAATCTTGTACACCATGCCTAGGACATTCACTGCACACACATTTGTGCACAAACATAGGTTGGCAACCAGATAAAGAATACTGGATATGTACAGCTGTTCTTGCATGGTTTGTATGTGGACACTGTTTCAACAGGCTGATGATATACTTGAGCTCCCTCTTAATGTTCATGAGTTGCAAGGAAAACAAAAAAAAGATAGCTTTGTTCATTTAGGAGAAAAGACACTGGAAAACTATCAGTACAAGTGTTCCTGTCTACATCAAATAGACAGATACCAGCCAAAGCAAGTGCAGAATGTAGATCCTATCATACAAAAATAGACTTCATATATTTAATGTGTTCCTAAAGCTATATTTAGGGTGCTTCTAAAAAAATTCTTAAGGTACTTCTAAAGAAGACGTAGTAGAGCAAACTGGACTACACTTATCCTTGGCCTTAACTGTCAGTGAACTGATATCCCTGGAGCTGATGGCAGCAGAACAAACGAAAAGCAGACCAGCTGAATAAAACTCTGGATTAGGATTTATTGTCACTGAGACAGTTAATATGACTGCATTGAAGCCAGATTCAGTCACATGGGATGGCCACGCTTGGAAACACTAAGCTATATGAACAGATAGAACTGGCAGAGTGATTTTATCAGACTCTGATTTGCAGATACCTAAATATTTCTGAATGGAGATTCGGAGGTTAGTATGTTGCACAATCTGTGAATTTGGACCTGTGGCCTGAAATACAGTCTCCCCTGCATTCTGTGGGCCTAGTTCAGGTTTGGAGCAACACTGGAGTTACACTTCAGACTCAGAGTCCGGACTCAATTTCTTTTTTCTTTTCTTCCCTCTGGCACAATGCATAATTACTTATACAAAGCAAAACAGCTTCAACAAGACAGACTGGATGGCTAGACCCTTCCTGGAGACCTAATTTCCAACCCAGAAAATAGGTGAATCTGTGTCTCTCTCACTCCAGTGAGTATGCTCAGGTAAATTCTTTTAGATTAGCCTTTTTCTGTCTGGATTGAATCAAGGTTGTTTGCAAACCCAGAGGTAATCTCTGTAGAACTCCTCTTGTGACAGCCCACCCTAAACCTTCAGGCTTTGAAGAACATCAGTCTGAGCTGAAGCATGCAGCCCATCTCTGCCTGCGCCCTAAGGCTGCCAGCACACACACTTCTCTGACTTCCCAGGTCTGCTGCCCAAAATCAGTGAAGGTAGAGGAGTACCAAGATACATAGCTTGACTTCTAGAAACTCTTCTCTGGAACATTAAGAAATACCATGTGAATGGCTGTTATAAACAGGCACCAAACCACAGATGGAAGAAAAGATGGGAGGTTTGGGCTAAATATGATCTCGAGTTTTTCCAAAACCTGGTCTTCTCCATCCAGTAAGTTTTGCAGAAAAATTAAGAAAAAGAAAAATAACCAAATGCTGCACTCCCTGCATGCTTACAAGTGCTTTTTACAGCAGTGAAAGTCTGGGGCTAGCAGGTATTTGAAACGTGGGTCTACAGCAGGTCTGCTGTCACCACTGTCAGTGAGCACCATGGGCCCTGTAGGGTGGAGCCTGCACTCAGCCCCCCTTGGTCTCACCTGGAGTCTGCACCACCCGGCCTCACTCCTAGAATTGGTTCAAATGGTGATGAAATAGCTGGAGGCTCAGGACTTACCCACTTTGCAAAACTGTGTACTCCAAAGCATGGCTACCACAAGGGCCTCCTTCAGGCAATACCTGTGACATCTTAGACCTGATGCTATTTTTACCTTACACCTAAACTTAAGTCTACTCCAAGTAGCAATGATAATGCAAAAATATGTATAAAGCAGAAAATTCCTAATCAGATTTAAAATGGTTATCGCATCTATCTAAATTGTATAATTTAAAAATTATTTAAACAGAAACAACCAATCATTCACCCAGTAGTTATTAGATAACAATAGGAAATTAGAGGATAATTTATATCCTACATTATTATGATCCAAAGTGTTCATTAATCTGAACTCCTAAACTGGCTTTTATTTAGGCATAGAGTAGAAATAATGCCTTCATTAGCATATCTACTTGCATTGACCTCAGATATTATGCATGCTATCAGCTTTAATCAAATAAAATACTTAACACTATTTTTGTTTTCTCTGTTTGTAACTATAATGTATTTTTTATTTTCATTCTCATACTGATAAACGTCTGATAATATTTATATATTTCAATAGCTAAAATAATTCAGCAAATAAATCTGCTTTTTATGTGCTCCCTGCAGTCAGTTACTTCAGCACCGGCAATATTTACGAACGTCCGTTTTGTAGGTTTACATATGACTCAGTACACAATGCAAATGGGGCAATCAACACAAATAAAGAGGAGCGCTACCCCTCTCCACTCACCTTACATTGGTCCATCTCCTTTTTCCCCAAGTGTACGGGAAAAAAAAACAACAAACAAAAACCAAGCGGATCTGCAGTGTGTTTAAAAGGCTGACTAACCTCAGGTTTGGCATACCAAAGACCAGGGCAAGAACAAACGCTTTCGTTTTCATCCGTCAGCTCCCACACCACTCAAATGGAATTGCGTAGGGAGATTTTTCCTGCCTTGCTTCAAATAAATGGGTGTTGTGTTTACATATTGCATACTGAGCATTGCCCACTCGAAGCCAAGGACTGCATCTTGCCAACTCTTAACTTGCGTACAATATGGCGATTACATGAGCCAGCATACCATTAAGTCACATAACAAAACTTGGAGAATGGTACTGTCAGCTTGCAGAACTGTACCTGAACGACTGACACGCACTACACAAAAGGAGAAACTAGATTTCAGTGCGATGGCAGAACTGGGTCAGAAGCAGATTGGGTTAGCAGCCTCAGTTTAAACCACAAAGTCAAGTTCTGCATAGTTCAAGGAGATAAAAACTTAGAGGAGCACAATACAAGCAAGGGAACTAAAAAAAAAAATAAATAAAAAGATCACTTAAACACACCTTACAAAATGCTCCCTCACCCTAGAGTCTTCCAGGGCATCTGCTGTTTATTGTCCATATTACACTTTACTCCAAGTTGTACTTTCCAGCTGCAGTACTTGCAAACTGGCCTTCCCTGAGCAGAGTCAAAACCAGGGGAAAAGGGAAAGAGATCTCTGTACATTGCTCAATGTGAATAGCACAACATCTTTCTGGCTCCAGCAGGTTCTCTTTCTCTACCCGATGAACAGCAGATCTATACCTACTGTGGGCTCCAAATGTCTTCCAGTGCCTAGCGTTCATTTTGTTTTTCAGAATGAGCAAGAAAGATTGGAGACCAGAGCTCACTATTCCTCCTAAAACAATGACTGAAAGCTCGCACCAAGGTATTAGGGATCTGCTTTAGCCTGCCGATACAAGACTGGAGCAGGCAATTTGTATACTAATTCTTTTTCCAGGTACCATTCCATAATAATTTCTGCACAGGCTCCCACTTCAGAGACACAAACATATTATGTATAGGACCACCTAAGAAGGCCATTTAACTACCAGCAATAATGTGCACACTCAGAGGTAAAAAGCCTAAGATCTAACACACTCCTAATACTTAGGTTTTTAAGAGGTTATGCATCTAACTCACTGCTGAAGATCAAGTGTCTGAACCAAGTATTTGTGACACCTAGCAGCCTTCTGAGCTGGCCCCATGGGTGACCCATCCTTGCAGCGTATTTCTTAGTAACTTAATCCTACTTAAATCGTCTTCAAATCAAACAAAAACAAGCAAATCAGAAATTTGCTACATGATTTTGCAAAGCTGTACCACTAGAACCTCTCGTTCTGTTTTAGTCAAAATGTAAAAAGGCTGCCCAGACATCAGTGATATTTTATTTGTTGACATATTAGCATGTAAAATGACATAAACTCACTTCCGATAATAGTTCTAATTACCAAGTATATAAACCTGCAAATTCTCTCATACAGGTAATCCTTCAATAAGATTAATTCATGGAAATAGTCCCATTAAAAAAGGATTTTTATGACTGGATCCTAAATGCTTAATCACGTTTTTAAAGGCATTACTAGTTAAAAAATATACTCAGATGGTGTTGGTATGTTTAAAACAGGGGGTTATATATATTACCAAACTTCATAGTTTCAGAAACAATCCTTCTAGGACTGACGCTGTTGGGGAAGATGCTTCTGCAGTTCCTGTGGTTTCTCAGATTAAGACTTATTTAAATAAACTGACCAACCTGCTCCCTTTGAGTTTAGCGTTCAGCATGACTCTTTCAGCACTTTTGTTGCACTGACGTATGACTCAGCTACTACTTCAGCTGCACTGGTTATATCTTATCCCTGTGTAACATTACCTCAAACATCAAAATCCCTTATGTATTTAAAGCACTACCCAGGTACTACTAAGTGTTTTCAAGGCTAAGTGATGTACTGGTTCTCACTTTCTGTACTATGTCTATTGCAGGATATTTTATTGTAAGAAACGTTAACTTCTTTCCTGACTTCCCAATCCTGTTCTTTTCACTACGCCAGTTACCAGTTTAGTCAATGGCGAAAGAAGTCATAGGAGAGAATAAAAATCAAAATTTACTTTAATGTGCCAAGTGCTCCAACGTGCTTAAGTCCTCCTTGTATTCATTTCACTTGTTCTCTCTTTGCACAAGGGTCTTCATGGTTTTAGTGCAGTCTTTATTTAAGTATCTCCTGCTTTGACTCCCTCAGAATGATTAATGGTCTGGTATCACATTTGTTTGCTAATCCTTAAAATGAAGGAAACAATCCTTTGGAGAGCTAGAAGTCTGTCACTGCCTCCAAAAAGCACGAAGCATAACTGCTTGAAGGCTGACAGATGCTTCACCACCATGACAAGAAGCTGTTCCACAGGCTACAGCTCATGAGCCCCTGAGTCAAGCCATATGGTTCCGAATGCCAAGACTGCCTGTCTTTCCCAGTTTATCGGGAGAGGGATTGTTCCTGCTTTGTTGTGAATTTGCAAAAGTACTCTGTTAGTTTTAGAAGTTTACAGTTCGTATGAAATAAAATGCTTGACTGCTTGCCCTCATAAATCCTCATTTGTTTGCTGAACAGTTTTTTTCTTCTCTGAAGAAAAAGCCCTATATGTATGCTTCTGTGGGCTAGGATAACATCTTGTGACTTTATTGCTATCCACTCTGATATTAAATGAATGCATATAACCAAGCACACATAAATATGGCTCTTTAACTCTAAAAGACCAACTAATAATCTAATCAGGCATATTTGACCAAGTTTTTATATAGGGTTTGAAACAACACCTCTGAGGTACAAGGCATCTTTAGTCACCTAAAGGGAATAACATCAGTGGACATATGCAGTTAAAATTCGGAACTGATAATTTAAGATAATACCTCGCTGTAGCATCACAAAAATTAAGTTCCCAAGTTGTAACTCCTTAAGCTCGGGTACATTTTCCAGTGCTCTGGCCAGCTGGGATGTCAATATTTCAAAAAAAAGAGAGTATTTCTAATTCATGTCATCTCTTGCAAAACTACTTAACTGCCCAGAAGATTTCAGTAAGATTTTTCCCTTTTAAGAAAAATATATTTTACGTCTTTTTCAATGTCTGCATGCTATAGTGTCTTCAGGCTACTGGTGCGTGGATGACCCAGTAATCACCAAGAAACAGACGAAGGCAAAAGGCTCTTCCTTCTAACCAAGAAGTGAAGGAGAAGGCAAAAGTCCTCAGCGCAGGACCAGCAGTGTGCTTGTCCATGCACTGTTGTCTCTCTGCAGCTCATCTCGTCACTGAGTGGCCCTGGCTCCCACTGAGGTCAGCCAGGATGAAGCGTACCCGCACCTTGCAAAGTCAGCTCTTAAACTTTTTCTCCCTTAGTTTCCCTGAGCTGCTTCTTGTTACAAGGTGATTTTTTCCACTCATGTCTGTCTCCATTCTTCCTTTCAAAAAACGCACATCACAGCGATTGCAATCTCTCCAACACTTGCAGAACTAATGGCAGGGACCCCCGCGACGGTGCCGAGCGGCTCTTCACGGCGGGGTGAGGGAGGGCGCGCGGCGGAACGCCGGCGGCCGCCCGCAACACCGACCCCGCGCCGCACGCCGGAGCCGCTTGAATGGAGCCACTGAGCACAGCAGCCACGGCACGCCGATTATTGCATGTTTTCGCACTCAGCTTGTCAGCGTAACACAGGAAACTGATGTATTAGGGCGATTTTTCCCATCTGAGATCTCCCACAGCTCAGCCGCCTATCCGACCGCTTGCTGCAACTTTTCCACGGGCTGCAGGCTCCGAGGGCAAGACCGGGAGGTAATTTTGTCCCCCCCCCTCCCCGCTCCCCCAAATCGCTCCTCAATGGCAGCATCCCATCCCCGGCGCCCCTCCCCTCTCGGGTCGCTGGGGAGCCGCCGCCCCCCACGGACACCCCCACGGACGCGGGTGCGCACTCCCTGCTCGGCGGCTGCCCCGACCCGCGCACCCCTCTCCGCTCCAGCAGCCCCCCGGCCCGCAACCGACCCTCTCCGCCGGGGAACCGCGGTGCAGCCCTGCCCGCAGGTACGTGCGGCCGCCCCTCGCCCCCGCCGCCCGGCCTCACTCACTTGTGCCTTCTTCATAAGGAACGGCAGCGCTGCAGTCCAGCCCAGCCGGCCGTGTGCAAACTCCCTTCAGCGGAACTG
>VZRW01009671.1:144706-200038 GCA_013398125.1 Aegotheles bennettii
GGAGAGCGGCAGGCGGGGATGAGGGGAGACGCGGGGGGGATGCGGATCGGGGGGCGCTCGGTAACCAGCCCTCGGAGCTGGGAGGGTGGCAGAGGGCTTCTCCCGCCCGATGTCCTGGGGCTCGGCGGTGACCGGAGGAGGCTACAGCAGCCGCCCGGGGCAGGGCGGGGCGGCGCGGGACGGGGCGGGGGTCTCCGGCCTCCTCCGTGGTGGGATCTGGCAATTTGCAGGGAAATCTCCTGCCGCCACGGCACTCGAGGTCAATGAGGATGCCGGCGCAGAGCCAAGCCCTCAGGTTGAGTCCCCCCACCCACGCCGGTGAGAAGAGGGGGGGTCCCGCCGCCGAGGCGCCGCCTCGGCCCGCGGCGGGGAAGGCAGAGGGCTCGGAGGGCTGGCAGAGCTCCCAAGAAGTGCCCGGTATTTTCAGCGCAGCACCCAGATGCGGCAGCAGCGCGCACAGCCGGCTGGCAACTCCGGATCTGCGATTTCTATTTCAGTGCTGCCTTTCCATAATCGGCGAATACAAGTTAGGCACTAAGCATTTGAGCTAGAGCTTGAAAACTCCTTTCACCTGCTCCAGCCACAGAAAAGTTGTTCAGCAGTGCCTCCTAATGCTTATGTAAAGGTGATCCTGCAGGTCTTTTAAGATGGTGTTACAATTTGCATACTGTGTAAATAATGTACTAGTGTTGGGTGTGGAAAAAAGACACTTGATTTTTTTACTGCATGGAGTCCTGCTGGCAAATCCATCCCAAAAGCAGTGACAGAATGCTGGTTCTTCAGAGCAGACAGCTGTCAGGTTAACACAGACGAAATCTCGAGTGTGCATTAAATGGAAAAAAGAGTGGTTTATGGAACTAGCATTTCCCGAGACAGCAGTCTTTGGTGATGATTAAAAAGCACATTGACATGGAATGAAGAAAGAATAGTCTGCCCAAGATAGTAGTCATTTCCTAAACGAGATTAGATATACTCAGGGAACACAGTAAGATATTTCATTAGAAAAATTTGTCTAGTTTTAACCTAGAATTAATGATAAGTTTTCAAAAGATTAGGTTTCTGCCAAAGCTGTTCAGGTACAGAAAGATTTTGAACCCTTTCCCAACTCTGCTATATATTTGGGTTTCAGTGTAGGGCAGATAAACATCTAATCTATTTGTGCCTCTGCATCAAATCCAGAAAAATGGGCTGATAATTTTCTTTTACAGCATGCCACTGCTGATGAATTAATTATAGTTTTTTTTCATTTTTTGATTATTACCATGCTCAATTACCTTGGAGTTCTTGTGTTACCCTCTGAGCTTTGACAGACTGTTTTATATGCATATTGCAATAGTTTCTTCCTCTAAAAGGTTTTGATTCAAGAAATAGACAAGCAGTGAAAGAGAGGAAGCCTGTAACAACACAAAAATCAATTACCACATTCACTGAAAGGATATTTTGTATATCACCTGGCAGTGATCAACCAATACTGCTTTCACAGCCTACGCATTTAGCAAATAGGGCCAGGAAATTAAAATATTACAGCATATTTCCTTCTTAGAACAGATGACAGGATTAGTCTCCTGGGGAGAAGCCCTGTAAAGTGTGAAAGAGCAGTCTGTCATAGCAGTTACCTACCTTATGGAAAACACTTCTGGTCTTTCTCCACCTTGAGCTCTGTCACAGACCACTGTTAGTTGTGACTGCTTTAGTGGATGCCCTGCATCCAGTTACCTGGCTGATAGTCATGCAGAGAGGATAAGACTCTTGGGCCTAATTAAGTTTCTTTACCACCTTGGCATGACATACCTTTTCTCCATTCCTGATCTGAGTTCTTGAACCGGCCCTTGTGTTTAACCAAGCCCAGCTATCATGGAATAATGCTCCTTTAATCTCTTCCCTTATGCTAGCAGTTTCTAAGTGTATTGCTGCTGACATTGACCTCAGTATGGTTTGGGAATTCTTTTCTGTGAAATTCAGAGCTTAATAGTTTAAACTCATTAATAACATGTCCAAAACCCATAAAGGAAGCATGGTTTTATTAGTCTTGCCCATTTCCAACATAGTACCAACTTTTGATTTACCAGATGAGAACTTGTTAGCCATGGACCGTTAGCACATTGAGTGGTAAGTTTCCAAAGCACAACTGCAAACCACATTCAGTCTTTTATGGCCTACTTCATTTGCATTTCTAAATGCTCAAGGATGAACACAGGCTCCTGTTATAATTCTGTGAAAATCTGTTTCTTCACGGGGATACTATGGAAAATATTGTTGATCATCCCAGCTCTTCACAGGATTTTGTTCCACCCACTCAGCAGGATTGTCCTTCACCTAGAGTACTGTTCTGCGTACATGGAAATAGCCATGATTGAAGCATAAATAACACTCTTCCAGTCTAGTGTGAATGGAAAAGTCTCACCATCTTCTGCAGATGAGAAATGACTGTTAAGTGCTTTGAATTCTGGAATTTTATAGAATATCTACTGTGCTTTCTATAGCTTTGGCTGTGAGAAGAATGACCCCACTCAGCATGTCAATAGCTTGGCTGCTGGCTGGAACAGCTGGAATTTGAGAGTGTGCAGAATCACATCCAGCCTGAGCCACTGAGGTTGCGGGTTAAAAAGTGCTCTGCAACAGCTTGAAAAATTGAAAAATTTCTCCTATGAATCCATCTAAGCTGTGAAGGCAAACACCAGTGTGTATGTATTAGAAAGATAACACAGTTGTCCCATCTAATCTGTTACACTCTGAGTGTGTGGAGGCCTTTGTTGGCTCCATTCATGCTGTGTTTTTGCAGGGGACATACAGTAATAGATACAAGCTTTCTTAACCTACTGCTGGCATATAGAAACAAAAAATAAGAGCTAAAATTTAAGTATATACAGTCAAGAAACTCCAAAGGTGCCCTCAAGCTTCATTAGGTTTTATTTACAGAAGTGCTTGATTGTAGCAGAATTGCTTCTCTACAGAAAAGAAAAACCTTGCAAACTGCAACATACACAAAAAATTGCATGAATTACTTTGATATTGAGGACCTATATTGAGATAACTACTGCCTTAAGAGATCTTCCCTATCTTTGATACCACAAAATGTACTTGGTGTTATTCTGTGATTGAGGAGTCATATTCTAATTTCAGAGCACAACCACAACTGAGTATTAATTCTTTAATATTGGATCAAAGTACATATTTTGAATTTCTAATTGAGCCTTCTTATGCTTAACAGTTACCAAAGTGACTGTTGGTTTCTTTTAAGCACCATACATCCTTTGTGCTTTGTACAAATGACAGGTAAAACTTCTGTGGTTATTCAATATTACTAATCAGCAAGTAAGTGAATGACTCAATCAAGACTTAGGTCCACAGAGACACCTACACCACCATGGAGCTGCTTTTATTTCATTGAACACCATAAAAGCACAGGATTCGTCTGCTTTTTTTCATTCACATCTGGCTTTAAAACTTAATTTGTGAAAAGTGGTTTCCATGTAACTGTTTGATTCTCCATAATACATGCTGGGATTTTAGGGAAAATGATGTTATTATATGGTAAAATCACTAACTGGCCAGTTCATTTGGCAGACTGATTGGCAGACCAGCTGTGTGTAAGTGCAATGTTCTGGAAGAATAGAGATATTTCCACATTAAACACATGTATATATATTTATTAATTTAAAATTCAATTATTTATTGAAATGACAGTATGAGTAGCTCAGTATCTCATTATGATGCTTCTTTAAAAACTGTGCACTCCAAAAGCCATCTAGAGACAGGTAAAAGATGAAGCTAGCAGTTCAGCATAGAACTGGAGCCAGGTATCTTCAGACTATTGGAAATCTGTTCAAGAAGAGCCAGTGAAGGAGGCTAGAGTTGCACAGTTGTGCATGAGATTTGTTTGCCCAGAAGAAACTATGGAGACAAGCAGGTAGACAAAGCTAGAGTGTGATCTTTGTTTTCACTGGAAGGAAAGTGGACTTTGTTCACCTGACTACCATCCTGATCTGAAATCCTCATGGAGAGAAGGAAAAACAGATTTTTACTGAAAGCCTAAAACAGCTTCTGTCTACTGGTGTCTTTCCTTGTTTACTTTGCAGTAAAATGACAGTTTTGTTTACACTAGGATTTTACAGCAGGATAATTAGCATGCAAAAGATACTCTCTTTTACTGAAAGAAGATTTTGGGAAAGAAGACAAGCCCAAAATAGGAAGTTGCACTGATACTGTTAGAACTCTATTAGAGCCTGTAAAAATATAATGGTAGCTGCTAAAAGTAAACGTCCATTTCTTGACTTAAGTGAAAGCTTCTTGCTACTATTCTTTCAATATACAGCAGTTTCAAAGCAGTCTAAAATAAGCATCTGAAGATCTCACTGGCATGAGGGAATGCTCAGCTAGAAAAAACTGGTACATGGAGAACACAACTTGGGATAAACTAATGCTGCTGGAGTTCTGTGATCCTTGGCAATCCCCTTTCGGCTTCCGATGACCCTCAGATGTTAACAGACATTAATAGAAATGTGAGGCTCCTTGAAATACTTGTAAAATTTAACAGCCACTAAGGTTCCAAGAAGATCACAGGACAGCAGCAATTCAAAGATTTTTTTGGTCTTAATTCATGGGCTTTTTTCACATGTGTGCTAAGGATGGTCTGGTTCATCTGAGATTGCACTCAAAAAACACTATATCTGCTTGTGAGGAAATAGTTACAAGTGTGATCTTGAAAATTATTCAGTTGTACAGATCAGAGAGGCCTGCTGGAGTACACCATGATTACTTTGATGGAATGCCTCTGTTTCCTTCTACGGTGAGGGAAGTTGCGGGAGTGAATGGTGCCCAACCAGCCTTGCCATTCAATCAGAAAAAGACTGGAGTATATACTGGGATGGACAAATAGGCTGTTTTCCAAGCCTTGAGTTTGCATGTAATTATAGTACACCACGCTGTGCTAATTGCTAGTGATTACATTGAACAGTATTTAGCATAACTCAATTATACCCGAGTTCAAATGACATGATGGATTACCCGACCTGCAAGAACAATTTACTCTTATTTTCAGAGGTTTACTGGGTTTGGTTGGAGGATTGGAGAGCAGGACTCAAATCTCTTTTCAACTGATGGAGTTAGTAGTCCTAACTCTGAAGATTATTCTTTTCTTGAAGTCTGCCAGCCATAGATTGTTGAGTACCCCCTAATACATTAGATGACAAAAGAGCAGTAATTTATCCTACAGGTACCAATTACTCCAAGATATTGTAGTTAATATGACTTCTAGGGAAGAAATTCTATCCCCACATTTACAGTAGGGGATATTTCAGTATCCACAGGCTTTCAGTCATGAAGAAACAGGGAGATTTTGTCATTACTTCTTAAACATGAATACCAGAGGCATGGCTACTCAGATTTACTGGAGCTCATGCTTCCAAGGAACGTATTCACGGTCAGTGTAAAACACAATGCCTATAGCATTAGAAAGAATTATAGTTACTGTATTAAATCATCATTATTTACCCAACACTCATATTTTTAACTTCCCTCAGATTTTGCCTGGTTTTCCACTCTGGGAGAAAAGAAGACAATTATACACTACAGTCAGAAAGCCACAAAATGTTGAAGGTAGGCAGACTCAAGCTGATACATCATCTTGGACATCTACAGTGCAACCAGATCTTTATTACAGGGCAAGACTACCACTGCTTATTATGTCTAAATTCAGTTGTTTGTTTGTCATGAGATAAGTTTGTGTAGTCTAATGCATTAGTTAGTTATAGAAGCTCAAAAAATCCCATGTTATTTTGCTTGTACAATTCCATTTCCAAAGAAAATAACATAGTTTATAATTTTTAGCATACTTAAGTAGCTCCTTGTTAGATTTACATTTTGAGTCTAGTAATTTAGAGGTGATAAAAGTATGAGAAATAAATATCTCTGTTCCCAGATTTGTTGCCTACATCTCTTGGTTTGCATTACTCTATGTCATCCTATTCACAGTAATTACAACCCTAGGGAGTTTCATGATAAAATGGATTCCTTTGAAAACAAAATCCCTGTAAGTGGTATTGGATATAAATATTCACTGTTTACAGGGAAAACGAAGGCTATTCCTGTTCAATGAAAAATTGTGATTTTTTTTTTTTTTTTATAGTGCATTTAGTCTGAAGAAAGGGAGAGGTACAGTATAAAGTACAGTGACTTCAAAGCTATATAATGTCGTCACTTTTTTTTGTGTTTGATGAAGTCTGATTTCATTAGGAGTATAGGAAGGAATAAAGCATAGGTAGAAGTGAAAGGACTTCCCAGGCTGAACCCCCTGCCATCAAGAGAAACTATAACTTAGTCCTTTTGAAGGTTTATCCATTTCCAGCATAAAATGAGTTAAGTTTCTTTCCCCTGCTCTTATATGGGAATGTTGTTTTAGAATTTGAGTCATCTCATGGTTGGAAACCTTCTTTTAATTTGAAGCCTAATATATTCATTGTTAATTTATACATGTTTGTTCTTTGGCCAAAGTTATCCTTTACCGTAAATAGGCTCTTTCCTTTCCCTACCGCTTTTTGATCCTTCTGCCCAACCTACTGGCAATATGTACTCTCATAAACAAAACAGAGACGAAGCATGAGCTCAAGTACTGGCATGCAATGGTCTCTGGATTTTAATTTTTAGCACTAGGTTTGGCAGAGTTTTGGTCCATCCAGCTAGTGTTCTCCAGATCTGAGCTCAGCCAGAGGAAGAGTACAAGCCGGGTTCTATTTCCTGTAGGCAGTTGCCCCTTATTCAGGGGAAGGAAGGGAGTTGAGCTGCATGGATGCAATCCATCCCCTGCCACTTGCCCTAGGGCCAGAGAATGAGTCCAGGCTCAAAGCTGTGGTTTGGATTGCCTCTTTTATTGCACACACTAAAAATAGTATTTGCAAGTTATATTGGCAAAAAAAGTTTGGTAAAACAAGTGTTCAGGAAATGCCCAATCGCAGCACCTGTGCAGTAAAAGTCAACCTTAATTCTGGAATTTCCTCTCTTTTGAGGTTTGGAAATGCAATCAAAGCGTTCTATTAGCATGAAAAAAAGCCAGAATGCAGAAATGACCTCATGCTAAAGTATTCTCTCTTTGACTAGAAAGTCCTTTGCTGCTGGAGCTCACCAAGGGGGCAAGATCTCACTGTGCCAACAAGAGGTTATAGTGCATTGAGAAACTGTCTTCTCTTGTTATCCCTATGTTTTACTGCAGGGAAACACTCAGGTAAAGCTTTTAAACTGCTGGAGAAAGGAGGATGGGGAGACCAGGCAGTGAATCCAGACATTTTGCAGGAGACCATGAATTTCCTTTAGTGATCCCTTTAAAGATAAAGAGGGAGGAAAGGTAGAAAGTTATTGATTTTTCCCCATTTAAAAGGACTCTGTGTGACTAGGGTGTTTTCAGTGCAGCTGTAGAGGGAAACCCTGTTCAGAACTGGAATCCCGGTTAAAATGCTGAGAAATGTTTGCAATTAGTTTTGTGAAATATTTTAAATCCCCCAAACGGACTGCTCAGTTTACTTTAATATGTGTTTACTTGCATAAACAAATACAGAATTAAGCTATTAAATTACTGGCAGTACTCATCCACACACAAGCCCTGAGCTCTGACAGGATAGATAATCAAGAAAAGTGGAGGTGAGATTTCCCCCAACCTCCCAGTTTTGGAAATAATCCAAAATGGACAGCTGTGACACATGCATAAGCCTGAGTCATTCCTCAGAACAGTTTCATGTGAAATTAACCACTACATTGCTCTTCTACTGGACATGAAAAAAAGTGCCACCTCTATGGTGAAAGAATAATGTATTTTCCTGTTCTTTTTTCTTCAGATTTTGTAAACTAACAATTTTCCTTTAATATACTCAATCTATTAAGTCATTCACTAATTTTAAAGAGTAGTTATAAAATGGAAATATAGTTCAGTCTGCTTTCATTTAGGAAGTAATATGAATTCAAAGTATTGTTTTTAGAAGGACAGATTCCTGTGACAACTCTTTCTGCAGAGTTTCTGGCTCTGGAGGACTGTGCTTAATGACTTTAATTTTCTTAATTTTTCTCTGCATCATGCAGTACTGTCTAACAATCATCATCCTCAGCTGCTTCAGAAGGATGTTTTGTGGTATTTTCTCCCTTAGTCTTAGATTTAGTGAATGGTCGTTTCAGAAAGCATAAGGAAAGCAAGTGAGAGAGAGAAAGAGAGAGCAAACCTATCTGTTTAACTGTAGTCTTATTTAAATTTTCTGAAGTTATTCCTCAATTATTATATTTGTATCAATTTCATGAGCTAGCTATGCATTATTTAAAATATAAGTACTTTTTTATTTTTAATAAACTGCCTTTCAATATAATTTAGTTACCTTGTGTTCTTTAATTATTGTAGAATTTACAAAAAAACACTTAGTATGTATTTGGTGCTTCATTATTTGTTACGTGGCTAACATATCTTTGCTTATCTTTTCTCTAGAGTAATAATTTAGCATTCTTAGTGTCTTTTTATAGGAAAATCATACCATTACTTAGATAAATTCCATTGTCTATCTTTTATCATAGCTTACGCTGTTAAAAAGAGGATGAAAGTTGTGTTTGTTTTGATGGCAGGAGCAGAGCATGTATAGTGATGTGGACCACACACTTCAGGCCGGTACTGGAAATTATGTGGTTAAATCTGACAGGAGCCAGCTGCTAAAAACTGCCACCAACAAATTCTGCTGCCCCTAATGGCAGCCTTTCCCCAGGAGCTTTGGCTCTCTGTGCTCAAATGGCCGTTCCTCCTCCTCTCTTAGTCTCAGGCCTAGCCATGCCCCCTTGCCTGTACATACATTCGTCTGTATAGAAGAAGGAGTGTATCCTTGCCAACTTCTTGCCTCCTGACCCTGTCCCTGAAATTGGTTGCTGTTCCCTTGGCAGTGCATGATCCTGGAGCTCTATGGCTGTACACTGCAGTTAGTCACAAATCAACAGCTTTGAGCTGCCCACCTCATCTCCTCTAACATATTTACTTTCTCCACACATTCATTTGCTTTGTAAAATGAAATATTAAATCCAGTTATAAAAGGCAGAAATCACAAGTGTGGAAAACAGTGGTTTTCTTTAATGTTTAAAATGACACTCAGGTTTTTTCAGTGAAAAAAAAAAATTAAATTAAATAAAGCAAAATTAGCTGTGCTTTTTAATATTTCAGAGAAAATTGTAGATGTGGAAAATGTAAGATATGGGAGTTGGTCCACCATACTCTGCAGCAATAGAGAAGCCTCAAGGCATGAGGCCCTTCTAAGTTCTCACCTTTAATGATAGACGAAGAGTTCTGTTATCCCTGGCTTAAGAAAAGGTTATATTCAACACCAGTAAAGAAGGCTTATTTTGGAGAATGAAGAGACCGTTTTGCAGAAAAGGATAAAAAGATCTTGGTTTGCTTGGTCTGGTAGGCCGAAGGCTAAGACATACTTCTCTGTGGAGTTCAATGAAGAGGTAAAGCAGGAATGATAAGGTACTAATATTCACACAAGGATGTGTCGATATAAACTGGCCAGTAGCCAGCTTAACCTGGAAACAAGCAAACCACACAGGACCGATATTCTGGATCAGCCTTCTGAAAGCAGCAGGGGGAAGAAATCACACCTACATGGAGTTTAGTCAGCATATGAAAGCAGATGATATATTGTGTTTGTAGGAGAGAATAGCAGGTGACACGAGCTGGAGACCAAGGCTGTCTTTTGCTATCCTGTCAGAAGGGGGGATAATAATCCTAACTGCCTGGTGAATGTTAGTGTGTTAAATACCTTAAACTCTGGTTTTCCAAACGGTTGAATATTCAAGTATGCCCCTATAGACAGGTATTTGATGCCTCTCTGAAATGATGAGAAACATCTCCTTCTCAAGCATTGTCACTAATGTCCTTTACAATCTCCTGTTTGTTCTTTCAGCAATAAAACCACCTGATGTGATTTTTACGTGGCATGTACTGGGTGATACAAAGGAGATAAGGACAAAGAGTTTTTCCTAGCCACAAGCTAGTGGCACATCTCTTCACTACTGGAAAGGTCAGTAGGCATTGTAAGTCATATGTTACCATGCTGTGAATCAGAAAAAAGCATCACTATAAGACAAAGGAAAGCTACAAATGGAATACATTATGTTGGACAGAGTTGGGAATATCTTAAATTTGACTATTTACAAGATAATAATGCCAACAAGAAGTGATCTTTCATGTATATGAATGTGTCCATATATTTATAAAAAGAAAGACTGTTCCTTTGCTGGTGCTGTGAACTAAGCCAGATCCTCAACAGTCTAAAACCCTTCTCCCTGGGCTTTCCTTTTGCCTAGCGGAGATACAACATGCTTCAGGCTTTGAATGTTTCAGACATGTTCAGATATTCTTGAGCAAGCCTGCCTATTTCAATGCCCCCAGAGGGTGGAAGGGTACTAGAAAAAGAACTAACAATGGTCTTGGAAACTGATTCTGTCTCTGACCCAGGGGGAAAGTGTTATGGGACAGATTTAGTAATCGGTCTCAGCTCTCTTCCTTTTAAAAAGCCTGCACTAACTTTTGGCCAAAGCATGGGATTAAAAAGGACACTCAATTTTACGAAATCTCTTTTCATAATTGTCACTTTTCTTTAGGTAACTGAAGTAGTGAAAAATGGCTGCAGAACTAAATGGATTAAATAAAAATATATTCATCCTATTGAAAAAATCCTTTAGCCAATTAAAGTTCTTATTTCAAGCTGTTTCAGCCCCATATTGGATTTTCTTGTATGGTAAACTAATAGAAAATCCCCTGATATTCTTAATATTTTCCTATTTGCATTGTAAGAGAAATCAAAATATATAGAGATATAATATTATATATTCTATTCACTTTGTGTGTGTCCCTATGTGTTTGCTTTTAATTGCTCTTTCTGTGGGTGCCACAATAATAAATTAGGTCTTCTGCCAGTTATTCCAACAATTTCATTTTACTCAGTGGAAATATTCTTGATTTATATACACAGTCACATGATCAGAATTTGACCTTCTGTTTAGTTTTTTGTTATACTGTATGTACAATAACAATATAACGAACTTGTGCCATTTCAATAGCTGCACTGACATTAACAAATGGTCCTGGAACACAGCAAAGATTCCTCAGCAAGATAAGATACTATAAATTTAGCTACTAGAAAACTGCAAGTGACGATGCTGAGGTCTGATTTTTAAACAGAATAGCTGCGTTAATCCAATCTCCACTGAATGTACAAAGGAAGAATTAATGGTAATTAGGAAGAGACACTTCTGGAATTCTGGACCCATATAACCCTCCAGTAACCACTTTAGGTCTTTAGGTTTCCTACTTGGCAGGAAAGGAATTATATACAAGGGGAACTTGCATACTGGAAGGAGGCTCCAGTCTGTCTCCAGTCATACAGAACATCTACAGGATGAGTGGAAACAGGTTTATAATAATTATACAGGGAGCTGGAAACAGCCTGATTGCCTAACATGTTCCATTTTCATTTTGCATTTTTCTTCTATTAGTGTTAAATGTTCTAATACCTCCTTTAAGGTAGCTACAAATCAACAATTTAGCCTAGAAAAACATTTTCCTTTGTCTCATTAAATTCTCTTTGAGTTTGTCTAAATTAGAAACTGCAAAAAATCCAATTTCTTTTCTGGGACTTGTATTCCCCAGGAAAACTTTAGGTAAAATACTAGCTGAACATGAACAACATGAGAGTTGTACCTCTGCTCTGCTCTGTAGCAGTATTTGAAGAGCTAAAGCTTTCAGAGCCATGGTAGTGGAAGTGGAAGGTGAAGGAGAAAGCTGTCTATATTGTCTCTGCTTTCCAGAATAAGCAAAGCACAAGCTTCTAATGATGGGAAAGAAAAGGAAACAGGATGGACTTGGCTTTCTGGAATAGTGGTGGCAGTGACAGCTCATTTTCTGCTGTGAAATAGAAGCAGGCATTAACTGCTAGCTATTCAAGTGAAGTTGGTAGCTCAAGCTCAAGTCTGCTTGTATGCTGAAGAATTGAGTTTTGAGGTTTTCCCTGGACATGTCACTTAATTTACAAATCAAACAATTCTCCACCGCCTCCTCCTTTTTTTAAAAAAAGATAGGAAATTCTCTAGAGAAGGTGACTGTACTGTATTAATGTTCCAGAATTTATTAAATGGTACATATACTGTGTCTTTGATGAATTAGTTGTACTGAATGTCTAATTATATCTCCATCTACTTTTTCTCCTTTAATTTAATGTGTGGGATGGATGCATAAAGAAATGAAATGTCCTGACTAACAAATACACAACTCAACATTAATTTGGCATTTCCTGAGATTCTTAGTTCTTGCTTTTGCATCCTCAACATATTTTAATAAAAACAGGGTAGCATTGCCTTTATGCATGGAAAATGCATGCCAGAACAGCTGTAATCTCTGAATATGGTTTAAAGAGATAAATCAAGCTTTGTAATTCTGGAGGTTCCTTATATAGTGACACTTTATATTAGTGTTCCTTGAGGGAGCAGAGATAATAAAGATGCTTTGCCCAGAACATAGTTTCCCTCCTTGTGTGTGTATTTATAATATTTAATCTAGTCTCTAAGTATGTATCACTCACTACAAACAAAAAAGTTAAAGTATGTTAATTATCACACAGATTTATTAGGGTTTTTGAACAGAATAAAAACAGAGAAGAGGAAAAGAGTTACCTTAGAATAGGAATCTCCAGGAAGCAAAACTAAACCCCATAATTTTATAGATTTTGAAACAAGCAGCATTTTTACTACATTCGGTGTCAAAGAGTAGAATATGATAACATAAATGTACAAAAATTAATTGTCTTGCGTGTCAAATGCAGTTTGAAATGCCTCCTAAGTACAGAAAGAGTGCTCCTTTGTAAAAGATCATTAAACCAGTGCATTTTAAGTCTTGCTTGTATGTCGATATTTGTATCCTGTTTTTTGAATCCTATACTTTGATCCTGGTGTAGAAATTATTTGAATTTTTAAAATGCAAAATAATAAAAGCTGACATTTCAAAGATTTCTACCGAGGGCTTATATTCAGGGGGCCTAAATTCCATTACCCAGGCTCATCCTTATCTCAGAGTGCTTATGTACTAGGAGACTTGTTATATGTGGGGTATAGACCAGCTTAATGTTTGGCCCTGCTTGTTGTTAAATTTGGAATTAGAAACCTCTCAGACAGCCAGGAATGAATTATGGGTATTTGTCCCTATACTTTTAAACTTTTATGCATTGGGGCTGATACTTAAGTAACTATTCTGTTATTATTCAGCTTCTGCTAAGAGTAATCACACAAGCATTCGTAGTGTTCGATCCTTGAATTGTGATTACAAGTCGGTTCTGGTATAGAAGTTAAAAACTTATTACACCCTAGTTATTATTTACATGCACTGAAATGGGAAAGTAAAGGTGAAAGAAAACATATTTCTTTTGACTTAAGGCTGTAATACGAGACCTTCTAAGAAGGATCATATCTTTTCAGAAATTCACTCAGAAAGATAATAACCTGAACATACCAGTTGTCCATATTTAGAAAATAAATGGTTCTCACATGAATATGCTCTTTAAACACTGTAGTGATTACAGCACTGGAATGGAGAAGAAAAGGCAGATTCAGAAACCCTTCTCCTAGATCTGCAAATGTCGTCTTGTGAAGCACTGGGAAAATTACTAAAAGCCTGATTTTAATAGCAAAATTCTATAATAAGGAGCTACTAATTTTGTTAATGCTGTCTTACAAGATGCTTTATTCATGAGGAATTTTAAATTAAATAGAACCTACTGAAATTACTTTAAAAGGTATTCAGTTAAAAAGATATTAAAAAGAAGCCTAAGTATTTGATGCTGTTCCTGTTGAAAATTTACTTCCTTAAATTCCATGGAAGCAGGATTAGGCTGGTATTATCGATTTTGTTTGCTCTAGCGATCAGGTATATAATTGATTTGATCTGTCTTTGGATCAGGTCTTAAGCAGCTTTCAGAAGGAGAGTGTCAAATACCACTCTGCTCTTTTTCAACATCGTGGCAAGAATCAGCAAAAAGAGACACAACAGAGGTGAATTATAACTTTTTAAAAAAACGACAAACCTCCTCTCTGATATCCCAGAAGAAACACTTTGTACGTGTTATGATGAAAACATAATAATTTGTGTCATATTCTAAAGTCAACTTTAGGAAACTCCTGATTTAATTCTTGTTGCTGACTTGTTTCTCCAGTTCTTAGCCAACAGGGCTCCTCTCTCTTTTGAGAGACCTATTTTGTCAGAGATATGTGTGATTCTTTTCTAATGACTGTTAAATCAAGACGTTTACTGGGATTAATAGAATGGCATCCTCAAGCTATGGTGCTCTTTGTGCCTCAGTAGAGAGCTTCTGCATGCACAGCCTGGCTTTCTGTTGCAAAACTAAGGAAACAGAATACCTGTCATCACAAGAACTGGACTTCAACTGCCTGTTTTCATTGTCTTGATTTATGATACTTATGAGTTCATTCCCCCTGAAAGAGACTGTAACAGGAAAGCTGCATCTCCTCTTTCAGGATATGTTTCTTTAAAGACACTGTAATCTTTTCTCCTGGAATTTTACAAAACAGCAGCTAGAACCTCAGCCAGTGTAAATTGGCCTCCTGTATTGACTATGATGGAGCTCTGCTAATTTACATTCACTGATTATCTGGCTGATGTTTTTTAACTTTCAAAAATGCAGAGGGCTTTTTCAAGGACCAAAAAAGCCGTGCTTGACCTTTAAAATTACTTACACACAAGGCAGATGAGAAATGCCTGTGTTTGTTCTTAATCCCTTAGTGTTTTAAAATTTAAACAAGTGCTTTAAAAATAGTTTAGGCCAATGTTAAGCACTTTGGTGGGACTAACAACATTCTCACTTTTTTTCTTTTTTTTTCTGAGACCTCCAATTTCATTTTAGCCAAGGTTAGGCCTGTAAGTGCTAAGCTAACTTCGCACTGGGGAATAGAGGAAGTTATATACTGAGAAAGACATTTTGGTGTTTGTCTTATTACAGTCTAAGGTAAGGTGAGTGAAAAAGCATTAGAACAGTTGACCTGGAAAAAGATTCACAGGTAAATCATAAGTTAATCTAATCATTGTACTCAACCTGAGAAACAAAACTGCTCTACAACCATGCTGTCCTTCCCTCCCCTAGCTTTCATTCCATCAAGTCTTCCAGTTACAATTGTTTTATCACACAACTGGCCTTTAGTACCCACCTGTCTTCCTTGACAGTAGCAGTGATATGTATCTGATCGTTTTTGTTGCCCATTAACACAAATTGAGTTGCCTGAAGTGGAGCTTTAAGGCTTTCACTTCATTATGTTATATAACATTTAAACTGTCCTCATAGTTTCCAAGCCAACACTGCTTTGCCAGGACCAGTTGTACTCCCAAATTTATTCTGCCTGTGCCTTGTTTCCACGGCAGAGACAGCTCTCTGCTGCATGACTTCTGCAGCTCAAGAAGCACAGAATTTTGTCACACAGTAAGTTAAGGAGAACAGGCAACACCTTTCCAGTTGTTATAGGGCTAGGTGCCTAGAACTAACAGGAGCAAAAGTATAATGGCTTGCTAGATTGTCCTGTAGGACATTGTCCTCCTTAGAAGAGACCAAGTGACTTTTCTCGTTCCAGTAACAGGCAGCCATAGCCCTGGTGCTTGCAGGGATGATCCTGCCCTTGGCTGATCACTTTAGGAAAAGAACAACTGGCTGCTGCCAACTGGCTGCTGCCAACAACTGGCTGCCAGACACTTCCATACCAACTCTCCGCTGGGACAACTGTATGATGATCCGCAGGTGACGCTCATTCAGCATCATGAACAGAACCGCCCTCAGCACTGCTCATGGTGCTCTGGTTTTTACAAGGTAACTGCATATATAGGAGAGTTCAAGTGTATGAGTCACACAATTTGTAACATGAAAAAATAACTAGGAGATAAAGGCAATTCAATTACATATGAGATATTTTCTAAAAGTAATGTTAAACAAACACACTTAAATAAAGGTCAAAACACAGTTTTTAAAAGTGATGTTAAACAAATGTAGTTAGAAAACATTCACAAATATTTTCTAAAAGTTACATTAGTTGAATGCAGTTAGAAAACAACAAAATAGTTTTTAAAAGTGATGTTCAGGACTGCAACCTAAAACAAGTTCATATTACATTTGATTGAGTTGCTTATATCTGAATATAAAGGTAGAATTTGGTTTTGCTTGCACAGGTAAATTATTGAGCTATTTTTTTACCAACAGAAATTTCACTTTCTGTACAGTCAGATGAAAAGACCGTTGACACTCCTGTAGGCTTCATGTGCCTGAATATATTGATTCAGTGCAGTAGTGTAATTTTGAAACTGTCAGTCATCCCCACTTAACGAAAGTTGACTTGGTTTCCACAGCAGATTTTGTGTGTATGTACTAGTTTCCATTTGTGTGAAAATAAACCAGAAGGTTTTCTCCAGGAGCTTAGAGATGCTCTCTAACCCTTAGTGAGAGTCCAAACCACTGACCACTTGGAGCAGCTACAAATGACATGCATGATGCAGATGTTCAGTTCATGGCATCAGACCAGATCCAGTCTGAAGGACAAGCCCTGAAACATACACAATATGGATGTAGGGGCATCAGCAGCCTCAGTCTGCCAATCTGCTTTGCCTTTGTTTGCTGAATTACTTTTTAAAGTAGATGTAGCCTTAGCTGCCTGAAGAGAGATTTATGGGCTCCTAAGACTTCCCATGGAACTAGCCCAGAGCTAGAAGGAGGAAAGGCTAAATAGTCTGTGGTAGATGATGTCTATGGGAACACCTAGAGGCTTATATTTTATAGAGTTGTTTGGTGGGAATGCATGCTTCATGCCATTATTTCCTGGGAAGCAAAAAGCACTCCACAAAACAGATGCATTTTTAGATACATTTCCTTCATTGCACAATTGGAGCTCAAACTTTGATTAGTTCTGAACTTGCCAGTGGGCATCAAAAGCTCAAAGGCATAGACTTCATATAGGTTTTTAATCTTGTTTGTTGGTTGAGTTCAAAGTGATGAAAGTGAAGAAATCCATGTCACAAAATATAAAACACAACAAGTTTCAAGATAATATTTTTATTGACTAGATAACTAAGCTCTGCAGCTCAGTTCCTGAGTAGCTCTGGTGTTTCTCTCCTGAATAGTTATACGAATAATGCCATTTTTCTATCCTTATGTTGAAAGTATTTATATTTAATGTTATTCAAAAGTATTAAACCTATGCAGAACAAACAAACAGAATTTTTGCTGACATTATTTCTGGTATAACATAGTTCTTTTATAAAATTCTGATTACATAGCCAATATAAGACAAAAAAAAAAAAAAGAGGAATACAGATGGGAACAGAATAAACTTAATCTTAACCTTTTAATTTTTTTTCCTTGTTTGTTTTGATATACTGTTGTATGAATGACTTTCAGATGTTTTCTCAGTCTTCCCACTTCTTTCTCATTCTAGGCTATGTATTTAATTAGGCAATGTTTGCTGTGTTGGAAAATTTTTCTCCTTTTGAATCTGTTTTATATAATTCACATGATTCTATAAACACATATTATACATTAATTATGTAATATGTTATAGGTTCTATATGTCATACATTATGCATTATATATATTATATATAATACTTTATATATTTTTCATCATTACAGTCTACACATAGATGAGAATCACATAGTGTAAAGTCATGTATTACATATGGCATAAAATTTCAACAGGTGACATGACTATAACCAAGCAAATTGTGTTTCTTCTAAATGGACCTTTTTGATAACAGCTTCACAGTGTTTTGGAAATCAGAGAATCACAAGCATTTTGTAATGTATTTCAATGGAAAAATCACACCATGTCCCTGGAACAGTCCCTGGAACATCTGGGGAAAAGAGCTATTGCTCTTAAATGTTCTTAGCATCTTGAGTTTTTTTGTAAAATGCACAAGAGCACATGAATGCCATCCATAAGCATTGTATAACTCACTGGAAGCAAGAGAGATGTATTCTAATGCATTATTGCTTTCTCTATTTGAATCTTAACTGCGTGGATTTATCCAGAGTAATGTAATTTTTGAGTTTATGAAGAAGCTGATTAATTTACTGGTAACATTCTCCCTCACTTGACCACTCAGTGCAAGTGCGAACCTCAGTGTAAACTCCTTACAAATAAGGCTTTGTTTTTAGGTCATGGTGAATGCTTTCTCTTCCTTTTGAAGGGAAACACTCTTTGATGTTGGTGACATATATAAGAGTGGTATCCCACAGATCTGGATACGCAGTCATGAGGGCCACATTAAGAAGGCAGGTGAAACTGCTGGAGTCCTGCTTGCTGCACATTTTCATTCTCAATAGAGTTCTACTGGGAGCTAAGACAACTCTAAATTTTTTAATTATCACTAGACTAATAGAAAGACTGCAGAGAAATTACATTATAAAAAAATAATTATATATTTTTACTTCTAAATTCTAAGTAGAATAGCTTAATACTTCAACATTCTTTAGATAGAATTGTTTTTTACACTAACTCAGAATTGATAGATTTTTTTTTTTGTGAAGGTTTCATGTATTTAAAAAAGCATTTAAGCAAGATAATTACTCATAATTAACACAGAGAAAAAAAGAGAAATAGCTGCAAACTTGGGACATAAATGTTGACCTAATTTTTTGACAGGGCACTGATTCCTGCATTTTTAAATGTCATTAAAGAGCTTAGAAAGGGCAAGGAGTAAGAGTGCTGTGTTTGCCTGATGCTGACAAGACAAGAACCCTTTCTTTTCCTAAACAAGTGCATACAGTACTGCTGTCTACAGTACTGCATATTTTATATTTAAGTGAGACCTGTAAGGCAGAGTAATGACTTTACAGAATATGTTGAGATTTTGCAGTTTGAAACATTTTAATAGCTAGTTTCATACATACAAAGGAGATATTTAAGATTTCACAAAATATACAACTTCCATAAAACAGACGTGAACAAAAGGCTTGAATGTGTCTATGAAGTGAGCCACATATCACTGAGTCACATCCATGGATATGACCATCAGTCTATAAGAAAAGTCCCATAATTAATAGTACTTCAGGCACAAACAAAATAAAGACCGTTGGATTTTGATTGAGTCATTCCTGTATTGGGTTGGCATAACTCTGGATGCAGTACTGCTGCAGAATTGTTGTGTGGCTTTCCTGTAAAAGGTATATATAGGTACAGAAATGTCTACTTTCTGCTGTGATGTCACAGAATATGTGTCCTTCAAGATGTGAGTGCAAATCACATCATCACTCCTACCACAGAGTACCCAAGCTATGCTGTTGTCATTCCTGGAGGCTCCAGACTTCATCCAGGGAAGGCCTAAAAGGCTCATTAGTCAGTGTAACAGTTTCTGTGACAAACATATCCTTCTAGGTGCTCACCAGCCCAAGTTATTTTGTGCAGGTAACTATTCAAGAAAACCTGAGTCAGGTTTTCTAATTTACTGTGCCATATAGGTGTCTGCACAAAATGGAAGAAATCCTGAAGCAGCAGAAAATGGCATATCCTTAATATAGCCCAGGCCTGTGGTTTCTACACAGCTTCTGAGTATTTGTCCATCCCAACTCTTAATCTGCACAGCCAATTTTCTGTAGGATTGGGGGTTCTGTGATTCAAACTCGGGCAGTCCTCTGTTGTCCTTCTTGTAACGACACACTGCTTTGTCTTTTAGCACTCCTGCTGACTCCTTTGTGTTCTCATCCAGCTCTCTTCATTTGCTACTTCTAAATGTCTTAACAGTAGCATTTGTTTTACCCTATGCACTTTTGCTGTTCCTTTATACCGATCCCTTCTGATGTGCCTTTTGATGTGTTCCACGCCATGCTTGCAGGTGTTCAAGATACGTCTGGATGTGGCGCTGGGTGATATTGTTTAGTGGTGTTGTAGGTAGGTGGTTGAACTGGGTGCTCTTGAAGGTCTCTTCCAACCTCAATGATTCCATGATTCTATTCTATGATTCTATGATTTGTTTCTGTTTTAGTTGCACTCAATGAAGCAGAAGCTATTCCTCATCTCTTCTTCATGTCTCAGACTAATTGTGTGTTTGATAAGGTTTCTTTCAGTAAGTAGTTCCCTTCCTACTTTACCCTTCCTGTATCTTCCCAGGAGATCAAACCCACACATTCCTGAGTTAGATTTTAAGAAATCTGTTTTACTATCACTATTTTGTTGCTTTCACTCCTTGCCTTTCTTGCTATTTTTAGAGTGGTACTGCAGTATTTTCTAATTAGTTGCATGCAGATGATTGTTCATTTTCATGTTCTCAACCACTTCCTCTATCTGTTAGTCTCTCTAAAGCAATAGCCTCCTAATAATTCCTTCTACCTCCAAGATAAACAACTGAGCCTGAGCGTATTGCAATATCTTACAGGAGAGCCTGGGGAAACATCTTTCAAACATAAGTGGTTATAGTAGTTTCATGTCTTGACAATATACATACATATTTTTTACTTTCTTTTGTGGACATTCTTCCATTGAGCTTTTCAGCTCTTTGTATATCAGATAATGTATTTTATACATCTAACATTTTATACATCTATGTAACATATAACAGCCTTAGTTTACAGTAGAGTACTTTCTCCTATTTTTCTCGCTTGTTCTTCCTGAACATTTTTGGCAGTCGTATATCAGTATTGTGACTGGCTTTTAAATTGCCAATTAAACTACTGTCTCTGTTATTTATCAAAACCCCATAAATATTCAGTTTATGAATGAGTTTCTCTCCAATATTGATTTTCTCTTAAAAGACTCAAATATGATATTTGAATCTATACTACTTGTGAGGACTTCAGTGTTTTTTTCTTTTTGAAAGCATAAAGGTAAAACTCCGAAAGCCAATTTTGTTTCTTGAACCTGCAAATGTGACAGTTTGCCATCCAGCCAATTCCTTATCCACTGAGTAGTCTATCCATAAAGTCCATGTTTCTCTAATTTAGAGACAAGGATGTCATGTGAGACAATGTTAAATGCTTTGATCAAGTCCAGGTAGATGACATCAGTTGCTCTTCCCTTACCCACCAGCTGTGTGACGCCGACATAGAAGGCCACCAAATTTGTCAGGCATGATTTGCCTCTGGTGAAGTGATGTTGATTGTCACCAATCACCTCCTTATTTTCCATGTGCCTTAGCATAGTTTCCAGGAGGATCTACTCCATGATCTTGCCAGGCACAGAAGTGAGACTAACTGGCCTGTAGTTCCCCAGGTTTTCTTTCTTCGCCTTTTTAAAAATGGGGGTTATGTTTCCCCTTTTCCAGTCAGTGGGAACTTCACTGGACTGCCATGACTTCTCAGATATGATGGACAGTGGTTTAGCAACTTCATCTGCCAGTTCCAGCCCTTGATCATTTTGCCTTTCATTAACTCTGAAAATTTTGTGTCAAAATTCTTCATAGCTCAGCTACGTTACCTTGTTTGTTTTGACCCAGCCAATCACTAGTTCTATTTCATGACTCCTGCTTCTTCTATTGGAAGAAAGAGGGTACAGTCTATTTAGTGGCATAATGATGCTATTTGCTTCTTAGTACTTTTAAACGTTGTTTGTTTTTCTGGTAGTTACTGAGTTCTGACCATAGAAACTACTACGATAATCAACCAATCTTATTGGTTCATTGGCATTTTTGTTTTCATTTGTGCAGCACATTACATTTATCTTCACTGAATCTACCATTTTAAAATCCAATCATTATGTCTCATACTTTCTACACTTCACAACCAATGCTCATCTTTACTATCTTTGAATAATGTAATAGTTGCAGGAAACACTGTTACCTTGCTATTTTCTAAAATTTTGAGCAACACAGTCCTAGCATGAGTACATGTAGACCTTCTTCCAGGGATCAAATGAATCCTACCCAGTGTTTCCTATCTCTAGCCTGCCTTTAATTCATCAGTGTATGTTGTCTCTTATTCTAAGTCCCCGCAAGAGCTTTTGATGAAGCATCTCATTGGATGCTTTTTAGAAATCCAGGTAGACTGCAGCAGCTGTATGTCCCTTATAAACAAGATTGTTGCCTCCTTCAAAGAATGCCAGGAGGCTTGTAAGGCAAAGCCTCCCTTCCCAATAATGACTTGAGCTCTTCTGCAATATACTGTATTTGTTCATGTGTCTGCTGATTCTGTTCTTTGTTGTAATTACCACCTGTTTATCATGCAGACGATAAACTTGTTAGTCTCTAGCTCATTGAGTCTATCCTGGAATCCATTTTGAAAGCTGGCATTACAGCTGTCCCCTTCCAGTCCAAAGGTGTTCAAGTATTTCTAATTCAAAAATTGCACATCATATTTACTAGCTGAGCTATTTTATCCTTGAGTTTCTTGGTGAATGCCATCTGGTCCTGGTTGTTATCATTCATTTTATGTATTTCTCCCATAGCCTTTTCTACCAGCACTTAAATTTGAATCAGCTACTGTAATAAGTTCCCAGTAAAGAAAGTTTCTAACCTAAGAACCTTTTCACGTGCATCCACAGTGAACACAAAAATAGAGGGTTAATTTTGTTTCTTTTTTATGGCCCTGTCTTCCCTGAGTGCTCCTTTTATTCTCTAAATATCTGCTGGCTCCTGTTCAATTCCCAGACAGACTTCCTGTGCCTGATATGTTTGAAAAAATATTTATTGTTCTTTTTCGCAAAGCGGTCTTCTGGTTTGCCTTATTGTGTTTTTACATTTAACCTGTCAAAGTTTCATCCTCTCTAGTTTCCATATTTGGACACCACTTCAATGTTTTCAAACTTACCTTCTTGCATTTACTAAGCTTTCTTGCACTGCTGTTTAGCCATGTTGGCTTCCTTTTGCTGTTCTCAAATCTTACATGACAGGAAGTATGCATATCCTTTTTACCTTCAGTATAGCCTCTGAATTGTGTTCATACTGCTGGTAGAGATTTAAATTTTTAAGTCAGCTTTTTATCATCTTTTAACTAACCCTTTCAGTGTATTCTTTAGCAAGCTTCATTATTGTTAGGTAATACTTCTTTTCGGAGTTGACCACAATCATAACTACTTTTTTATGTTTTTTTGTTACTGCTGCCAATGTTTTAAAACATGTTGTGGTGACTTTCACAGAGTTGTCAATAAATCATGATGAAGACAGCTGAGCTGAATTATTTCTTAAGTACTATTATTTCCCCTAAAAGCTTTCCTAGAATTTTTTGTTTTGGAATTGAGCTTCCTTCTAAGCTTCAGGCTGGAGACAGGCTAAATGATTCTGTGTAGTGCAATCCACCATTTAAGAGTATGAGTGAAGCATGCAGACAATTATTTTAAAAATGCATTAGTATATCTGGTTAGACTCTGTTGCAGAAGCATCCTGCCTATGTCTTGGCACAGTCATATGCTAATAAATGTCAGAAGAGCGGAATAAAACAGGCTGCTTGGACCCTAGGGATTCGCCTAACCTGGAGGAATCTTCACGAGGCTCTTTAAAACACAATTTTTGTCTTACTGCATGCAATCTAATTATATTTTAATATATTTAGTAATGTGTTCAAGGCACATAAAATAGAGTGTACATTTTTCAAATGGATTGATTATATCTACCTTTACCCTGTCTTTATAAATCTTCTCTTTTCTCCCATAATTGACTTGGTAAAATAACCTGCTGAATGTATTCTAGGAAGCACATGATATCCACCAAAATAGCAATTGTCATCATCGTCTCTAATTAACCAGAGAACAGTTGTGTTAGCAGTGCTGGCCACATCTGATTATTTTAATTAATATGGGATGTGATTCACTGCTAACTGAACATACAGTACAGAGTACACCAGCTTGTTTTGTGTGTTGTTTCTTACAGAATTAAGAACTATTGTTTTTCTTCAAAAGGTAAACTGCACAGCTTCATCTTTTTCCCAAATATGTTTCAAGTGCATAACACAGCAAAATAAATCCACATAGGTATGTTAATACTCTCCTAGAACTATTGCTCCAAAAAGTTTCTTCTGCAGCTAATCAAATATAACTGCACATTTTTCATATGACTTCTGCTCAGCTAGAGCCTTTGCTTAGATAATATAGCATAGCCCCAAAAAGGGACAAAAGATAGAGTGTTTAGTCTAAATTAAACTGGTTTAAACATTATATTCAGGGGAATTCAAGCAGGAACAAAAGGCTGCAATATCAGTTTTAAGCTAATCTGTACTGGCATTACCAGGATCCTACTATTTTTCTTCTCCAGCTCCATACTCCACACGCCTCATGTCAGCACTTGCAGTCATCTGAATCCAGAAAAAAAGAGTCAGTTCAAAAAGCTACATTGACAGAAGGATATCTCACCTTTTTTTTTAAATAAAAGGAGTTAGTTTTTTGTTAGGCTGGCCATCAGATCACCATGGAGTTGGAAAAGAATTGGAACTGGTGGTAAGGCCAGAGGAGGAAACAGCAAAAGAAGTTTCTGAAGTTACATCTGACATATATAGATTTTGATTTCACTGGTAGCTAAATACTTGTGACAATGGGCATTAGTAAAAATTTCTAGATTGCTTATTGCCATCTTCCAAGGAACCATCTATCCATCCTTAATGGCAGTTGTTACAAAAGAAGAGAATCTGAAACTACAAAAAATACCTGGGATGAACAGGAAAAAAACATTTGTTTTAGTGAGTGTGGTAGAAAATTGTATTTTGAAGGGTGGAGAAAGACCTTTTTTTTTTTTCAAAAAGGGGAGAGAAATAAGCAAGAGTTTTCAAAAGTACCTTGCCTTCAGTTAGTTTTTACTATCTGCTTAATAAAACTGGAGTTTTCCCCAGTTTCCACATTCTCTCACAACATTGCTAGAACTGATATATTCACTGAGACATGACAGTTGTTTTCCCTGTATCTACAGCTGGCAGAAGACATTTTTAAATAAATCTGGGTGAAGGAATTGACACTATAGTGGTTTACATTGTGTATTATATTTTTAGGAAAGAAAAAATAAAAACATTTTCTTTCAATGAAAGAGTAAACTGTGAAAAAAACACCAGAAGTTGTGCAATTCAGATGATTATGAAATCTTCACATCTTTGCCCAGGATGTGATGTATCTAGCTGCCAAGTCTGGAACCCATGTCTTTTTCTGTCACAGTAGGCTAACTCTCAATTTACCACAGAGACTATCCCACAACTTACTTCAGAAAATGGAACCAAAGCAGGATTTTATGATCTACAAATATTGTTAGCTAAGATGGGAATCTCAGTGAGTGGATATCAAAACTCTCTTATTTTCTGTCAAGTATTATCTTTGTAATTGCATATGACAATTCTCTGAGTTTTACTTTAACTTAGTGAGTGTTGAATCTGTCCTGTCCCTTTTTAGAGAAAAACCAAACTGGTTAATTTTTTTATGGTCCAAGTTTCAGTGGCTAGACCACATTGGATGGCTGCCTACCGCAGCTGCAACTACTTGCCAACAACAGAGCAGTGTGAGAGAAGAGTTTACCAAAACTTCTGCTTTCCCACTATTCCCTCACAAGGGTCGACACTTAAGGAGTAATAGTGTATGTTGCCACTGCTCTTAGTGTACAATTCCTTTGTCATTCTTGTTGAATAGTGCTTCAGCCGAAGAGCACTCAAATGACTGATGAAAAGGACATAAGCTGGTTGCATTCAAAGTACTCTGGGCTGTACGGTGTCCCTGGATGAAGTATGGAGTTGTTAAATAATAAACCTATGTACAACCTCATTAACTGCTGGTTTGTAGCGTGTGTATCTGGGTGACTACTTTTTGATTTTGGCTGCTCCGGCTCCCAGATATTTTGGAGTGGATCTTTGTGTGTAGTGAAAAAAGAGTATAGATCTTTAGCTCCACTCATATCTTCCTTTCTTCTCTTTTTCTGTATAATTAAACATCTTGCTTTAGCCTCTTTTTTGGGGGACTTGAAATTCACATACAAGACCATTTTGCTGTCAAGATGTATATGAGAAACATTTGAGACATTTTAGTTTGATTGATTAGCTTGATTGCTTACCCCAAATATATCATAATGTTCTACAACTTCAGCTTGCAGTGTGGTGCCAGAAATAAAAGCTTTTTCAGCTAAGCTACTTTCCTGGTACTTCTTTAATAACTGCAATTTAAGGAGTCTGAAGGTGTTACATGGAAGAAGATAATGGGTAGATAAACTTCACGCCTCTTAACATGACTAGATGCAATTTTATTTTGCCAGCGAGGCAAAAAAAATGACACAGAAAGAAAATGTCCCGGTTTAGCAATGGCCAGGGCAAGCCACAACCCAGACAGAGTTTCGCTCGTATCACTCCCCTCAGAAAATAGAAGGGGAGCAAGGAAGAAAGGCTCAATGGTGGGAAATTAAAACTATAACAAATTTAATGGCACAGGGAAAGGGAGTAACAGGTGGGGAAAAAGGGGAAAATATATATATACAAATATATACAACCCGCCTCTGACAACCGCCGATACAGGCTCCTGAAAAGTCCTCCACTGCAAAGCCGATGGGGGTAAAAGAGAGTCCAAACCCCCAGCACCCGATGCAGTCGGATGCCGCAGAGCACGTGGCGAGCTGGTAACAAAAGGCTGGGTCTTCTTCAGGCTGGCTCCTCGTGGTGACAGGCAGGAAAGGGAACGCGGGACAGAGAGAGTGAGGGAGGGAGAGCGGAAGAGAGCACGAGCTTCCTGTCCTCCTGGCTTTATAGAGCTTGGCAGGAAATGGGAGGGAATACTGATACCCCAGGCCCCTTTTCACAACAGGGTCCTAAACTCCACCCCTCCCTCATTGGGTCCTTGCAGTAAAAGCTGTAAGAATTTTTGCCTGTCCCCTTAAACTACAACAGAAAAAATCTTTATTATAGAAAGCACACAAAGGAATTCTGAATTCTAACAAACATTAAGTTTTCTTAAGTTTCAATCAGTTAAAAAAGACTGAACTTTTTGTTTGTTTGTGGTTTTTTTATATGAGGTACTAGACAGAAATTACATTTCTTTCATATTGTTGCATTAATACTGGAAACCTCAGAGGGAATTTCTTTGTCTAATTCCTTCGAGAAGAAAGAAACGGTTCAGCATGTTGTAATTCCCTGGCTTGGCCAAGCAACCTGCAGGAAGGAGCAGGCTGCCTCACAGCAATCCCACCTGTCAACAGATGATGGAGGTGGCTGTTGTTCTTTTCTTCTGCTGCTGGGAGCATCATACTTGGTTTCAGAGGTTTCATTGGACAGATCTCTCCTGGAGATGAGGACAAGTGAAGACCTTCCCTGGCAAAAGCATGGTGAATAAGATTTATGTGTCAGGCAGGAGGAACTTGGGAAGCAGCATGGTGATTTTGAGGAAACAGCTTGAGAGGAAGGGATCTTCAGTGTTAATGCATAGACCCTGGGGCAGACCTGAGAGGCAGGAGCATTAGACGTGTGATTCCTGACATTGTGGAGCATGAAAAAGGGGTGAAAGAGAAGAGTTTTGTTCTTGTGAAAAGCATTTTTACAGTCAGCTAACTGTATGGCCAATCTTGCTAGTAAGCTGGACTTATTTTTTGTTCAATGATGTCATAGCTAGAGACCCATCTCTGTCTGTGATGTCTATCATCATAGACAAAGAGGGATAGAGAGCACTGAAAATTTAATTAACAATGAATATTGCGGTGAACTTCACTAATTAGATGAGACATTTACAAACTGATCATTTTGGGTTCTGTTTTCTGATTAACCTTCAAAACTTTTTCTTAAATTTCAGTTCTAGTTTTCCTAATATTACTGTAGAATTACACTGACATCAGTTATGTTGTTTTACATAACATGCTTAAGATATTGGTAATCATTGGATAGATTTGTAATTAAAATTAGACTATAAAAACAGCACACTTACTCCATGGATCTGACCTCTGCATATTAGGAACTAATGTTTATTTTAATGTCAAAGCCAATTTTTTACTTGTTTTTGTAACTGTTGCTGTGAAAATTAAGTATCTGGTTTGTAAATTCAGTGATGAAAATTTGAAGATAGAATTATATAATATATTAGCATTTTGTCATTTCCTTTTCCCTTCCCATGTTGTTTTCTTACAATTTTAAACACTTCTACAGAGGGGCTATGGACTGGATTACAGCCCAGGCTGCAGAGCTGTGTGAGGACAGCCAAGACAGCTCTAAAGAATACCAGCAGCAGTCTGGGACACCATTCAGGGTGTTTAACTCTCTGACACACAAAGTACAGTAGTTTGCACTGGATCTTGTGGCTGTGGCTGGGTACGTTCTGATTCTTGTTTACAGCTAGATCATGTATCACATCAATGTGCTGCCATCTGTCTTGTATGTCAGGCTGTTTTTCTGTGTTTATTCTGGACACTTGGGTGAGCTTGTTGAGATCTAATTAGGTCCTAAAGGGGTACACACACATATATTTAATATTTAACTCGTGCATCATGACAAAAAAAAAATAAATCATGCTCCACTGTGGAATACTGGGATTATTTAAACCTATATAGGCCACTGAAAACACTGATATTTAGATGTAAATTTTATCATGGGAATCTCTAGGTCTAGTCTAAAGTCTGTTGAATACATTTCAGTGGATATATTTCTACTAACTTCAGATTGCATTTGTGCCAGCTCTTAGACATACATATGAGAAAGCCTACAGCGTGACATTTCAGAATGAATATGAAAGGCTGGCACAATTACAAGAACATTTATTATTTGTAAACTGAACAGATACAACACAAAAAAAAATAGAAGCATAATGCCAGTTCCATGATTTATTTTTTAAGAACAGAATCATACTTTTAGTATCAAAGATCCACCTTTACAAGTAGGTTTAGATAAAATAGATCTTTCCTTTCAGATATGTACAGATGTCTGAGGTGAATTTTAACAGCTTCTGTCCTTAACTTACTTTTGGAAAGGGTAAACTAAGATTCCTGATGTTGTCAGTGTAGGGAATTACTTCAGTTCCTTCCTCCTAAGACATGAATCACAAAAATATATACAACCTCCAGATATCAGAGGACGAGGAAATTACACCTATTAGTAGTGTGAAGAATAATATAATCACCCTTGGCCTTTCCTCCCTGGAAATGACTTCAGGGACAGAAAACTGTAAAACTATTTATGGATTTCTGTTACCCTACTGCTCACACAGAGCCATGCATTTTGTAGCAAAACCAAAGGAAACCTTTAAGATGCATACTACCATTTATTGTATGGCTGAGCTGCTAGTACTGAACCACTTTATTATGGGATTTTATTTAACTCTGGCCAAGAGCATAGCAAAGCAGATTGTGCAACATTCTGTTTTTATGGTTTCTGTATAAACATATTAAATAGATTTTTAAGAAGAACTTCAGGATACAGTAATTTATTAATAACAAACAGATAATTTATACATCTGTTTTGTTAGTGACTTTTAGAAATTCTGATTATGAGAAGTGTGCAAGATTAAGCCAAAACATTCTAATTCTAAACATTATTAGGATTAAGTTGAGGCAGATTCAGGCAGTGCCAGCTCCACTGCAGGCTTGCAGAAAAGAGGTCTCTTGTGAATACGTATCTTTCTGCCCATTCATTCAAAGCACAGTCTCTTTTCTTTTTCACATGTTCTCTAACTTGATCCCAGGACAATTCCTGTTTCTTCCCCACCCTTATTTCTCTTCCCAGTCCCATTTTTCTGACACAGACATCCCTATTTCCTTCTTTCTGGCTCTCTTCTCATCTGTATGTCTCTTCCTTATAACAGTCTTTCATTTACAGTCTTTCTTTTTTTCTTTCTGTGTTCTGCATTTCTCCTCAACAACTCTTCTTCAGCTCCTGAGATGACCTTTCTTCACTAGTCACCACCACATCTTGCCTTGTTCCCACTGCTTTGAGAGAGTTGTCTCTCTCATTTCTGGGCTTTCAAACCTTGCCATCTCTTTGTGCCATACTCCCCCAGCTTCAGCTGTAGGCCTTAATCTGTTTCAGCACCAGAATTCCAACAGTGCATAGGTCTTGTTTCTAGTTTTCCCTTTTTTAGTCACCTAGAGGTTCACAAAAATGTGAGTACTTGCCCAAGTACTTGCTCAAATTCTTTCCCAGTAAGTACCTTAACCATATCACCTGCTTGTTAAAATTTTGGATATTTATAAACTGTGTGTGCTTACATTTCCCCTTGTCTCCTGAATGAGGTTCCTGGGTACTAGTCCTTTAGAATTGCCACAGTCTTGTCAAGACTGAGTAGCCGATTTCTGTGCTCACCTGAGATCATGTGTCAAAGAGTCCAGCTCATTGTGTGTTCCCAGATGCACCTCTTGAATTTAGCCCTGTACACAATGGCACCTTCCCCATCTTCTTGCTCAAGGGCAGAGTAGTCTAAAAGCTTTTCCAGGATGTGGGACACCTGGATTTGATTGCCATCTCTTCTTATGTCCCAGTCTTTGCAGACCACTCACTCCAGAGTAAGGCTCTCCAGACAGCTGAGCCACTTCGCTAATGGTAGCTTGGAGCTCATGGTCTAGTTCAATGCATGAACAGTGTGCATAATGGCAGAATTTGGACTTAAATGTGAGCTGGGAGTCTGTGCTAACATGGCAGCATAGAGTTACCCTTTCAGACTCTCTTGTTGCATCTATTCCATTTTGTAGGGAATAACTATATTTTAGAAAAGCAAGGAGGAAAGAAGGTGAAGGAGTGAAAGAGAGAATGACTTCCAAACTCATGAGTCTGCCAGCTAGAATGGCAGCATATCAAAAAGAACATAATACATATGCAATACAATATAAATGACTACATGACATGACTGTCACAAGGGGAGAGTGCCCTCCTTTTAGTAAGTGTCAGAATTCAGATTGTTGCAAATGACAGTGCTGCTGCAGAACACTTCTTACAGGTATAAGACAATTCTGTCTAGTCAGATTTTAAAATGTTTTCATTGTGGTTTTCTAAAGCATGATGATCTGTTTTTGTTTGTATAGATGTTAGAATAATGATAATTCCAGAGACCCTGAATCTGTTTTGTTTAACACCATCTAAAAATGTGTATAAAAGTAAGAAAAACACATCACAGACTTAAAATCTTCTAATTCAGTCTTTTCATTTGATCCCACAAGTCTGAAATAGGAAAAGAAAAAGCCACACCACATTGATGATGGTCTTGATTGGTGCCATTAAGAATTAAAATTTATAACGTTTTTCACTTTCTTAGTCATAGTGGTCTCCATTGTTCCAGTTCTTTTGGGAGTCTGCTCTAAAATGTAATGGTTCTTTACAGTTTTTTTTTCATTATACTCAATCAAAATTCTCTTACTATCGCCTCATATCAACTTAAATTTTGATTTTTTTATTAATGCCTTTCCCTACACTAATATAACTCAGCATAGATACTCTGTTCTCAAATAAACTGCATAGATTTATACTAGCTGAGGTTTTGTTTCCAAGGATTTGGACACAAATAAGAACTGTGAATAATAGTCTTTTTCTCTAGAGAGATCTTATTAAAGAAAAAAATCCTTTAATTTCTTCTTGTAAGTCCTCCTTTCAGAACTTTAAAAATTTGTGGTTCTCTGAACACTTTCCAGTTTGTCCATGTTTTTAGTTTTCTGACATACATTTTATTCCCTATGTAGTGTCACCACAGTAATGGAGAATGTAAGTTTTTCTTCCCTGTAGTGTGACTTCTCTGTGTGAAGCCTAAATTGTGCTAAAATTACTGAGTACAATCTGTAGCTTTTGTATTTTAGCTTTTATATATTGTTGATATTCCAGTAAATGGTATGTGAAGAGAGCTCAAAAGACTGTGAATGATGTAATACATAAAAGCTAGAGAATATAGATAAATTAATATATGTATGATCATATGTGTTGTCTTTATGTGTACATGACGAAATAGTGATATGACTGCTCTTTAACTAAGACTGAGTTTTCCACTTTCTTAAAGGTATCATGAGCAGTCTTAAGAAAAACATTGATAGATTCTTTAAAGAATGTTTGGGTGTTGTAATGAGTTAAATGTATTTAAAAGGATTCAATCTTTTTCAATGAAACTGTAGAAAATAGAAAGACATCTATAATCAAACGTTGCATTTCTGGAAGAGCAGGAGGTGTTTTAAAATATGGCTGAATAATTTTCAGGACACTAGATTAGTAGAGAGAAGCAAAATCTTTGATGCTGAGAAGCAGCAGCTTGAATTTTATTCAATGGAGAGTTCAGAGTAAGCATAGGAAGATCAGAATGGTGGAAAAAAATATGTGTCTGTGTTTAGAGTAGATTGTGCAAGATAAGTGTCAGACAATGCAAAAGGAAAGGATGCTTGTTTGAGTGAACAAGTTCAGAGATGAAGATTTGAACAAATCTCCATGCATTCAAGAGGAAATAATTATTTTCGCTAAGGTAGTTGAAGTCACAGTGCAGTACAATAACGAGACTTTTTTAGTAGAGAGAAGTGGTTTCAGTTGGACTAATAAATTTTGTTTAAAATTTTGTTTTAAGAATACCTAAGGTGACAAAGTGAGTGCTCAAAAGTTATGAAATTATAGATGCAAGTATTCCTGTGAAATTTAATTCACCCTTCTCTCCTATTATGACTGCACTTTATGACATGATATTCATTGGTAGAACATCATGCCATTTTTTTTATATCTGCTGCTTGTCAGCCAGAGGTAAGGATTCTGGAATTTTGGTAAGAGAGAAAACAATCCTTTACTGAGGGTATGAAAAGCTAAAGTAGTATAAGCATTCCTAAAATTCCCTGGACTAGTGTAAGAAATTGTAATTTGTGCTGCAAAAGTAGTTGAGGACAATAAGACATTGAAGAGTGTGAGTGATTGGCAGTGTCAGTCCTGCTGCTTGAATGGCTATCACAGGAAGACTGAGAATGAGAAGGTCTAATTGGCTGTCCTATTGTCACCAGTTTTGGTTACAGGGGATACCTAACAAGAGGACAGGGCTTAATGTAAGCAAAAAAGATCTTAGGAATTAACAAATTATTGGATAGTGGGTGATAAACTATGAACAACAAGGAACATTTGGGAATGTAAAGAAAAGTCTGTAGAGATGAAAAGAAGCCAAACCACCTGTTTAGCATCACAGCTAATAATGACAAAGATTTTCTTATCATGAATACTGAATACAAAAAGTTCCTGAATGCTTCCTTCCCCATTTGTCCTCACCCATTCCCAATTTTGGTCTTCAGTCTTCTTTTAGACACTACAACCAAAGGTTTCTATTAATGAAAGTTGGGAATAGAAAACTGTCTAGCATGCCTCCTACTCAAATGTCTCAGGAAGCAGGGGTAAAAATACCAATAGCGTAAGTTACATTGGAAAGCATTAAGGAATATTTGACATACTCAACAAATTGTAAATGATAGCAAAGTGGTAACAAGCATAAATGGCTAGAAGGACCATTGCTGCACAACATCAGAATTTGAACCAGGTTCTTGACAGGGAGGGACTGGTTATTAGTCACAATTTACTAGTTATTGTCCTGGGGACAGATGGAAAAGGCCCAGAGAAGGAAAGCATGACCTGGAGCATGAGCATATGACTTCTTCGATTATGGTACTGTGAAAGGCTTCAATTTTCTCAGTCAAGAGTGGAATTCTAAGAAAAGAGACAGAGGTCATACCATGAAGAAGAGGAAGAATACCTTTGACCACAGATTAACTAAATACATGAGTATGGTTTTGATTAGTGGTTTCCTGAGATTAGTAGTTTCCAATAACACCACATCAATTAATATTAGCTAGTCAAATGTGTAAACAGGACTAAGTAGAGAAGATTTGGTTACTCACAATAAGGTCAGAGAAGACACAAACAGGAAACAGTATAAGAATCTGAAATATCCTCAGTATTCAAGGACCACAGGCAGTAAACAAGACAATTTTGAGATCCTGATACATTAGTCTTTTTATTATTTAATTGACCAAGCAAAAAAACACATGACTACAATAACATAAATATGAATACATTCCTCATAAAGAAACAGAAGGGAGATATGTTGCTTCAGAACCATTTTCTTTTGAGGTGTGGAATATAGAATACTAGAATAATTTGTGTTGAAAGGGGCCTTTAAAGGTCGTCTAGTCAACCCCCCCTGCAATAAGCTAGGAGATCTTCAACTAGATCAGATGGCTCAAAGTCCTGTCCAACCTGGACTTGAATGTTTCCAGGGATGGGGCATCTACCACCTCTCTGGGCAACCTGTTCCAGTGTTCCACCACCCTCATTGTAAAATATTTTTACAACAGGCCTACTGAAGTTTGTCCCCATCTTTCTTATAAAACCCTTTTAAATACTGAAAGGATGCAACAAGGACTCCCCACAGTCTTCTGCAGGCAGAACCCTGACTCACTCACTCTTTCCTCATAGGAGAGGTGCTCCAGCTCCCTGATCATCTTTCTGGCCCTCCTCTGGACCCACTCCAACAGTTCCATGTCTTTCCTGTGCTGAAAACTCAAGAGCTGGACACATTATTCCAGGAGGGGTCTCACCAGAATGGAGTAGTGAGGCAGAATCACCTTCCTTGATCTGCTGGTCACACTCCTTTTAATGCAGCCTGGGATATGTTTGGCCTTCTAGGCTACAAATGCACACTGCTGGCTCATGTTCAGCCTTTCATTTACCCGTACCTCCAAGTCCTTTTCTGTAGGGCTGCTCACAATCCCTTCATCTCCCAGCCTGTATTGATACCAAGGGTTGCCCCGACCCAGGTGTAGGACTTTGCATTTGATCTTGTTGAACTTCATGAGGTTCACATGGACCCACTTTTCAAGCTTGTATTGAGAAATAGATTATTGAAAATCCCTGGATATTGATCAATGGAGAGAAAAGCAAACATACTCATGCTCAAAACTTCTACTACACATCTACAAATGAAGAAGATCTTCATTTGTGTGTCTGTGTGTAGCAAACCTAAGACTTGATGCTAATGTATAACTTAAGGATGTTTGCTGTGGAAAGGATAGTTCTTGGAAAATCAGCTTATGACAGTATTAGTAAATTAAACAGTCCCAGGATCACTCTGGGACACAGGGACCAAGTGACCTCCTCTGTGAAATTGGACAGGTCCTTGGCATAGTTTTAGTCCATAGTGTAGTTGGAAGTGCTCTTGATACCCACTGGAGTGGCAGCCATTTGGTGACACAAAGTTACCCCTGTCCTGAAATCTGTAACAGAAAACCATGGAGTGGGAAACCCGCAGAGTGTGACCAGGACTATGGGCAAACTTTTCCTGGTGAGAGAAGGGGGGTAAAGGAGGAGATCATATGCTTCAGTCTGCCACTTGTTTTTGTGAGAAGAGGGAGAAACAGACATGCATGAGGACCATGCTGCGGAAGGACTGGGGTTACAATCACCAGGGTGTAGCATCATCGTAGTAAATAGCAATTCCCTTAAGACTGCTGTTTTGGAGAATGCAGTGTGGTTACATCCAGTGCTATCAGAAACTGCCATTGGGTATGTGTGGCCATTGACAGGATGAATTGTTGACAGTTGCCCAAGCATATTTTGACCGTGTCCATCATGTGTGGATGGTGTGACTTGTGATTGAATAACAGTGGCTTGGGATGTGGCATAGAATCATAGAATCATCATGGTTGGAAGGGACCTCCAGGGTCATCAAGTCCAACCTTTATCCCATCATATTCCTGACCATTAGACCATGGCCTCAAGTGCCTCATCAACCCGTTTTTTGAACACCTCCAGGGACGGTGACTCCACCACCTCCCTGGGCAGCCTATTCCAGTGCCTAACCTGGTTGTTAACCTCGGCATGTTTAGTTACCAGGACATGTAGGTAAATAATAATAATAAATAAATAAATAATAAACATAACTAGACCAGCTTGTCAGCCTGACCTTGGTACCAGGCAAGGTCATGGAACAGATCATCCTGAGTGCCATCACACGATACGTGCAGGACAGTAAGTGGATTAGACCCAGCCAACATGGGTTTATGAAAGGAAGGTCCTGTTTGACCAAACTGATCTCATTCTATGATAAAGTGACTACTTACTAGATGAAGGAAAGACTGTGGATGTGGTCTATCTAGGCTTCAGTAAAGCATTTGACATTGTCACCCGCAGCATCCTCCTAAGAAGGCTGCCCATGCTTGGATGGATATATTCTTTGCTGGGTGAAAAACTGGCTGGAAGGACAGGCCCAGAGAATTGTGGTTAATGGAACTAAATCCAGTTGGCGGCCAGTCACTAGTGGTGTTCCCCAGGGCTCAGTGTTGGCACCAGTTCTGTTTGATATCTTTATTGATGATCTAGATGAGGGGATCGAGTATACCTTCAGTAAATTTGCAGATTACACTAATTTAGGTGCAAGTGTTGATCTGCTTGAGGGTAGGAAGGCTCTTCAGAGAGATCTGGACAGGCTGGATCGATGGGCAGAGGCCAGCAGGATGAGGTTCAATAAGGCCAAGTGCTGGGTCCTGCACTTGGGTCACAACAACCCCAGGCACTGATACAGGCTTGGAGAAGTGTAGCTGGAAAGCTGCTCAGCAGAAAGGGACTTGGGGGTGTTGGTTGACAGCCAGCTGGATAGGAGCCAGCAGTGTGCCCAGGTGGCGAAGAAGGCCAATGGCATCTTGGTCTGCATCAAGAACAGTGTGGCCAGCAGGAACAGGGCAGTGATTGTCCCGCTGTACTCGGCACTGGTGAGGCTGCACCTCGAGTGCTGTGTTCAGTTTTGGGCCCCTCAGTTCAAAAAAGACATTGAGGGGATGCAGCATGTCCAGAGAAGGGCAGCAAAGCTGGTGAAAGGACTAGAAAATATGTCTTATGGGGAACGACTGAGGGAGCTGGGGTTGTTCAGTCGGGAGAAGAGGAGGCTCATGGGGGACCTCATCACTCTCTACAACTGCCTGAAAGGAGGTTGTAGTGAGACAGGGCTTGGTCTTTTCTGTCATGCCCATAGGGAAAGGACGAGAGGAAAAGATCTTAAATTACAGCAGAGGAAATTCAGGTTAGACATAAGGAAAAAGTTCTTCACTCTAAGGTTGATTAAGTATTGGAATTGGTTGCCCAGGGAAGTAGTGGAGTCACTGTTCCTGCAAGTGTTCAAGATGCATTTGGATGTGGCATTGAGTGACATGGTTTAGTGGTGATGTATGTAAGCAGTTGGACTGGATGATCTTGAGAGTCTCTTCCAACCCTGATGATTCTATGTTTCTATGATTCTAGGTGGTCCCTGCTTTTCATCTCCTCTCTGCAAGATCTGTTCAATGACTCATTTAGTGGGTATCCCTGAAGCAAAGCTTATGTGCCATCAGCTTTTTCAACTTCTAATATCTTTTTACCCCAGTACGAGAGTATCTACTGCAATGCACTCACTCAAACTTGTTTTGCAAGAGTCGTATATATTTTCACATATATTCTTAATCTGAACCCATTTTTGAGGACAGCAGAGTAAGGAAAGGGCCCTATCTGGGTCTCTGGTCATCCCAGTCTGCAAGTGGTGAAGAAGGTCCATCTCTGGTGTCCTCAGTCTTTCTCATGTGATGTCTATGGATCTTACTGTGGAGTGGATTCAGAGCAGACAAATTAGGATTTTTGAAAGTTGTCCGTAAAAGGGTCACGTGTGTTGTTGTGGGCTGTCCCAGTGCAAGTGATGTTGCATATGCAGCTGTTTGGTGTTCTTGTCTTCAGTTTTCGAAATAAGCAGTGATGTTACCTACTTTGTCTGCACTTCACTAGAAGCAGATCATAATCCTTACCTGATCCCAGAGACCAGCTGGTAGTGCATAAGAAAAAAAGAGCAGGAAGTCAGGAAGCAGGAAAATTTGTTGTTAGAAATACTTAAATAATAGGACTCTTTACTAACAATTGTCATTGACAATTCACCTGAAGGTTAGAAGAAAATACATCTAGAATATTTTTAAGGATGCTTGTATACAAGATAAAAACCATAATTTTGTTCTTTATTTTAGCATTGTTTTGTTTGCACAGCAGCAAAAAGTACTAGCAGAGAGAAGCTAAGAACACTGGTTAATTCCAGGAAGATCAAACACTTGTGTCATAGCAACATGAAAAGAGGCCAAAGGTAATAGAATCCTTTGGTATTGAAGTGCATAACATAATAAAGGGTATAAAAATTATTTGAGGATCAGTAACTCTTTGCTATCAATAATAACCAGAGGAAAATATTGTGAAACAAACCTCTGAGTTTTGTTTGCATAACCAAAGCTGTCTGTTATGTTCAGGATTACTAAATGGGAAAAATCTTTAAAGTATGTAATACCAACACCCTTTTTAAACAAGTTCTTGCAGAACCCTTGATAAAGAAGTCAATAAGCCTGTATAAGCCTCTGGACATCTACAATTAGCTAAACCGAAGAAGATGAAATAACTAATGTGGGACAAAACATTGCAAGTATTTCTGTATATTTGAAAATTGACTATGCATTTATTTAGCACATACTTTTGATGCTAGACTATTACTGTTATCGTATATCTAACACTTATCCAAGAAGAAAGCATTAAAACACAACAGCATTTATTAGTCTCCATATGTAGTATCTGGAGTAAAGAGCACATAAACTAAAAGGCATTTTTATTTGAAAAATCATTTTTTTCAACTTCTTTGGCTTTAATTACTGAAGAAGTAGAAGAAAGAAGTATGAAATGAATAGGCACAGCTAAATCTTCATCTGCCTTGTTTAATACAACACAGTCTCTATCCTGACCTGCAGCAACACTGTTTTCCTTTTTAACTAATTCTTGCTTACTTGAGGAGAAAAAACCCATCATTAAAAATCAGGAATATAGTTTTGTGAATTGGACAAGGATGATGTAAGGAAAGATCGGGGTTTCATTTGTGGTATTGAGTAAAGACAGAGCTAGCATTCAGATGGAAAGTTCAGTCAAGAACACCTTGAGCCTCAGGTAAAGAGCCTGCAAGGTTCTCCCTTACATCATTTATTTTTTTAAAAAATATATCTGTGTGGGACATGAGGGCATTTCTCAGTTTATAGCTAGCAGCTAGCATATGGTAAGACATATTTAATTTTCTTCATAACCATGAAAAATATACTAAAACAAGAAATGTCAGAAGTGAAATAGGTCTTGTATTTATGTAGCTTATGAACATCGTAGAAAGAGAAGTGTTTATATTTGAAGAAATAATTGGATTTAAATTAAAAATGTTTTCTGGATGCAAGTCTGAACAGCATTCACAAAGACGTAATTTAAATAAGACCCTCAAATATAAATATTAATACACTAAACTAATGTGTTTTCTACTACTCTGCCAAAGAATATTATCATGATGGAAAGTAGATGGTTCTCCTTCTGCTAGGAAAACACTAAATCAGAACACTCCAAATATGAACACTGAGACACATGGACACAGAATGACCTTGAAACTCTGATACACATGGTTGCTTTTTCATGTCACACTGGGCACCGTAGGACAATGATGTTGGCCTGTGGTGCCATTCTCTTCATCTTCCACAGTACATCTGGACTACAGTAATCTCCCCAAAGAAGGAGCTGTTATGCTTGTCCCTTTTGTGACTGGATTAAGTTAGGGATCTGTAAACTAAGGCTTCCACACAAATTCTTTTGGTTTGCTGGACAGATAGCCCAGGGAAATCAGCCTCTGAAATTAGGTATCAGGGTTAGGTATTTAAAGGCCAGGAATGTAAATATCTCCATTAAAAGCTGCTATAAAAAGAAAGCACAAACTGGCCTATATTAGATTTTTCATAACTTTTCATCACTTGTGAATGGGTATACATAAAGTATAATACACATGTATTTGGTTTAAAACATGTTGAATGAGTTTCTAATTAAATAACTACTGAGTACAAAGCAGCAGTCTTGTCTTTAAGCAAGGAACTTCTGAAGTGCAAAGTCCTGACCTATGTTTTAAAGCTAAATCCAACCCAAATTTTGTACAAGGTTGAGTCCAGAAATTATTATGCTGTCCTATCAAAGGTGACAAACCTCTCCTGTCAAAGGTGACAAACAGGAGAATAAGGCAAGAAGTGCTGCCCATCTTGAAGCATATTTTAATTGAAAAGCCATTCCTGCTGATCAGCATCTGCTTCCCTTGCTTTGACTCATACAGAATCACTTTCTCTATTTAAACAATTTGATCTAAGAGAAGAACAGCAGATGTTCAGTGAATTACATTTTCTGTCTATTGATAATTTGATTTTAAAAAGGAAACAGGAAATACATTCGTTTGAAAGAAAAACACTGGTTTTGCGCCCCCTCCCCATCTTTTTGTTTAAATGCCATAGATTAGAAGTCTTTCCCCATAGAAAAAAAATATATAAAAATATCTGTATGCTTTAATTGTATTTTTTTGTCTCTCCTTTTATACTAAACCAGTGGCATGCATTTAAAGACTTGAAAAAAAAATAGCACCCAGAAACGAAAATGCTAAGATTAATAGTTAAATAATTTATTAAAGGTTTTGTCTTAGAATGAAATGAAAGGAATTGCAGTAGGAATCTGGAAACCACCTCCTTATTGTTTTTATAAAATAAGATTTCCAATTCATTAATGGTTTCCTCTCACTAAATGCTTAGTCTGTATTTGAATGCTTTTAGATGAAAAGGACAAATCACCTAGTCAATTTTGAAATACATTAGTGACTGCCAGACTCTCATCCCTGTAGAAAATTATATTTCTATATAGTTACAATGTAAATCTAAGTACATTGTCAAATTTATATCTGAGACCATCTCATGTCTACTACAGAGGCTCTAGATCGGCCTGAATTCATGAAGGGGGCGTAATTAAATGTACGCTTAAAAAGTAAATAGGTTAAGAAATCACTGCACAAGTAAATATCAATGTGAAACAATGAATTCTAGAATATTGTCAAAAAGATCTTTTAAAAAATCCACCTCTGCTAATAACTAATGCATTGTAAAAGGCAATTAATTTGTTTTATAGCAAATAATATAATACTGAAAATTCTACTATGGTGGAAATATGTTGAAATAAACCTAGAGACTTCTCTGTAGACTTAGCTACATAAAGTCTGCAGTATGTTTCAACTTGCTTGTGTTTAGTGTGATTTTAATGCAGCAGATCAAAAGTATTTTTGCAGAGAAAAAAAGTGAAAATATGTTTGGTATTTGAAGAGTATAATTTACATAGTTGTCTTACCTATTTCAGCTTAATGAAAAGTGTAAGTCTTCAAGTACAAAACAATCTAAGCAATAAAGGGTCTGCCATCATCTGCCTTGTAAAAATAATGAGTTAAACACATGAATCCACCTTCTGGGCAATACCATGCTCCCTGTGAGGTGGGAGGCCAAATGAGAAGGGATTAATTACTTTGCAGGATGTCTAATGCTATTTTTATTATTAGAATGAAACGTCTTTTTCACCTTTGACTGGATATTTAGTGTGTTGAAAAGCTTAATAACATTGTAGATGAAAGGCTTAATAACTTTGGAGAGAAGATAGCAGGTATGATGATACAAATATCTTGAACTAGTTATTAATATTCCACAGCTTTGTCTAATCCTTCATCCTTATCAGAGAGTGTTAGTGCTTGCTACACATCTACCCAGCTGAACTTTTCCAGTGAAACCATGAAAGTGTTGCTTAAAGAACTTTGAGATTCTGACATTTTTCAGCTGTGGAACAGGAAACTAGACAAAGGCCAACAACTCACTTTTGCATAGCCCATTAATGTCACTTGTGTATTCCCTCCCAAATGCCTTTCTATTCTCCCATTTTCTCCCAACTTAGTCTTTGTGGAACCTTTTTTTTTTTTTTGCTCAAAGCACACGTAAAGAATATTCTCCTAGCTACTTTGATCATATTTATATTTCCTCTCTGCACAATTTGTAGCTCTATTCTACTACATCATATTGATAGATGGTTATCAATATGATGTAGAAGAAGGCCCAAATGTAGCCAAAGCCAAATTTCTGAATGTTCAATTAATTATTTCTCTTCTCGGTTCTCCTCCTAATTCTCTTTTGTCATATGCAAAAATGGCTAGGCAGACATTCTCAAATGAGTTGCCAGTACGAATATTAGGGGGGGAAAGTCTGTATTTAGATGTAGAGACTATATAAATTAAGCATTAAGGAGTTGAACAAAAATTATGTTTACAACATAACAGTGTCCCATAGGGAGTACCATATTTGATTTTGTTATACATTTTAAAAAACCACTTAAAAATTATAGAAATTAGTGAAAAGTTTAGCAGCAAAACACACACACAATATAATTCTAATATCAGAAAACTGCCTGACACTGAGAAGCTCAGTCTGTTCACATTATTAAAAATTACATCAAACAATGACTTGATGAGACTTCCCTCATTTGGAAGAGACTGGTTCATACTATGCCTATGACAGAAACTTGAAGTGATGTACTTTCTAAGTATGAAAAAGGCTCTTGTTTTTAAAAGATAGTGTAATGAACTTCTTAAAATCCTTCCTGCCCTTAGAATTTTTATTGCCAAAACTGAATGCTCTTACTGATTACGCTCTGGATAAAAGCCAATTATGATACCTGTAATGTGTGACTAGTTCTGCAGTCTGTAGGACTCATTGACACAGTAAGGTTGTATCATTCAGTCAGTTTTTGGAACTAAAGTAAATATTTCTGTAGGAAATGTATAAAGATCTCAAGTATTTATTGCTGATGACTGAAGTTTTCTTTGTGTCCCATTTTCATGTGACACAATGGTCAAAGTATCATTCTCTTAGAAGACAGGTATGAATTCATCTGCAATTGTGTTTTTTACATTAGCTTTTGTCTCTGCTGTGAACAGTGGATTTGATACTTTAATTCTAAGAATATGGGTGGATTTTTGTTTTTTTTTTTTTCCAAGTGAAGCTGTGTACTAATTTACAACTGAGCCTTTCCACAGAAACAGTCTGCATATTCCCTCTTTGGAAATGTGAGAGAGCACATCCTTTGGAGAGAGAGGTGTAACCTCCCTAGCATTTACCAGCATTTGCCTCAGGGTAAGAACATTGCGTATGGGTAGTTCCTGAAGAGAAACTGATGTGGCAAAGATTCAAACATTGGTCAACAGTTGGAATAACTTGTTTGTCCACTCATGTCTTTAATTTTCTAGTTTCAGGAATATTTTCAAATACATTTGTTCACAAGCAATATGATGGCTAATACTCTTAATGTGGATTTGGAGAGGATATACAGTATGAAAAATATTTTTGATAAAATGAGAGAACAATTAGTACATTTTCATGAGTCTGTATCAACTAACCTAACCTAACCTAACACAGCAACTTTTTTGTAAAACAGACAAGAAAAAGAAAGCAACTTTCTCCTTATTCCCATGTAAACCTCATAAAATCAATGTAAAAGTAGATGTGAGAGCAAGATTTGTACTTCAGCTTCCTGTTGCTCCTACGATGCTTCTGGTAAACAGAAACATCTGAATTTCTATTTATGAGTTTCAAACTTGTGCTGCTATCTTGCAGTGTTTCATTGTGGTGGAACTAATAACCAGCTATTCGCCTTGAAATAGGAGTTGTGTAAATTTCCTTGATTTTTTTTTTTTTTATTTTTGTTTTTGAAAAATCCCCTATTTGGGCATCTGGAGTACTCAATTTATATACTTCATCTGTCTGCCTAATTAATTCCTTTTGATTTGTGATCTTTTGAGCTAGAATATCTTACATCCTTCTGTTATTGTCAAGCTATTTCCTTCAGGCCTTTTTCCCTTTTAACGGATTTATGTACTACAGATTCAGGATGTTAAGTGATTATTTTATTTTAAAAGGACAGTTGTTATTTGCTTATGATTGTGCTTTTAGGTAGCATTAAGGTCTTCACTGAAGCTGCTTATATCATTCATTTCAATATTTTCATTAATTAGTGTCAAGGAGATATTCTTTCCAGTCTTGCCTGCTGTAGAAATTTTATTTATAAAATTCTGACCTCTAATGTAGATTCATTTGTGCAGAAGACTTATGGCTTAGGGGCTTTAGGCATTTAATTAGCTAATACAATTTAGAAAATATAATTTGTTAAAACTGATTTTAAAATACCAGTTTTCATCATAATTCAATAATACTGTTGTTATCCCTAATGCAAATAGAACTTCAATAGTGTTAAGAAAAAGTACAGCCAAGCTCCAATTTGCAAGAGCATATTCCTGTGATCTTGCTTCAGATTATTTTTTTGGCGTAATAATGGCCTTTCAAATGTAAAAAATTCCTCGGAAAATCACAGAATCACAGAATCACAGAATCCTAGGGGTTGGAAGGGCCCTTGAAAGATCATCTAGTCCAACCCCCCTGCCAGAGCAGGGTCACCTAGAGTACATCACACAGGAACGCATCCAGGCGGGTTTTGAATGTCTCCAGCGAAGACATTCTACAAATTTTGCAAGATTGAGAGCCCATGGGTTCTTGCATTTAATGGATGCAGTCTGTAAAGAGGTAGAGGGAAAGGTTTGCTAGTTTGATGGTTTAAGGAGGTAATACTATAAGAAATATCTCCCAGAGGCCACAGGTTTTGTTAAGGCTCCACTGAACAGATTTGGAAGTGCATTTTATAATGAAGTTTTGCTTTAATAATATCTGTAACTGCATACTGTGTAAGAAATATCTATCTAATTGTTACTTTTTTAACAATTTCATGTTTAATTAAGTGTTTTGTTGTCTTTTGAATTGCTATTTATACATAAGGGATGAAAGTAAATTGTGATTTTAACAATTGCTTCAAATCAGCAGGAAGGCTTGTTAAAAGCCACTGAGAATATTTTTCTGTTATCTGAAAGGGAATGCCTGGCTAGACAAGGCCATCCAAGCCTAACTTCTCTCATTATGAAGAAAAAAAAAGTCTTTGCTAAGTTCTTATGCACTATTTGAGTAGTATTATTGTTGAAAATTATTTCTAGTAATGTAGTATAAAACTTGACCTGCCAAAATGCATGTTTTCTATTTTTTATTTACTTTTCAATTTATTTTTTTGCATTTAGTTAACAATTCTGCTTTCAAATGTAAGCCTTTTAGTGTCTAAAAGGATACAAGATTCTCTTATGATGTCAGTTTTGAAGTGGTTTATATGCAAATAAGGTAATAATTACTGTTGACACTTCCATATAAGCAGTATTTTTTCTAATATAGCAAACAACTGACCTTTAGATAACTCTCCAGGAGGTTATAATGACTCAAAATATAAGATGTCCTGCTTAAGAATCCCATGTGTGTATCTCAATTGTCAAATCTGTCTCCCATGATTAAGATGAGTCACTAAAGCAACTTTCATACAATTTTGTTTTATTATCAGTACGAAAGAAATGGCTGGATTGGAGAGACTTGAAGAAAGACTTGAATAGAAATGACTGTTGCATTTGGGCACATTTTGGCACTTTAAAAGAGGTGTGCTAGTTCTGTCCTGGGTGTGAAGTCAGAAAGGGAATGGAAAGCTTTTCCAAAAAGACTGAGCTGCTGAGGTTTAATGAGATAGCTGTGGGAAAGGCACTGATACCATAGAATGGTTCATCTTCTTGTCCCATCTAGGCAAACAACTAGCTTTCAGCCCAGTCTTCAAGGGAGCAACAAATAGTTCCTCTTATCAGTCTTCATCAACTCATTCATTTCATGGAGGGGCAGGAAAAGCACTAGCACATGCCAAAACCTTTGGGGCATCCTGGAGAGAATATTAGCTCTCCAGGATATAAAAGCATAATCTCAGACTGTTTCAACCAAATTAAGAGTACAGACTAGCAAAGTAATGAAGAGTTGCCTATGATCATGGATAACAAGGTAATCCATTTTGTAGCACAGGGAATTCTCATCCCACATCTTCGTTACACTTTAGCTTTACTAGTATTTTAAATTCAAAATTTATTTAACCGTTTTTCTTTTTCATTTTGATCAAAGCACATTAAAATTTTTCTCTTAGCCAATAGTCCTGTATCTGCATTTCCACGCACATTAGTAGCACCATCATTACACTCCCATCCAGTAATGCATCTTCTGTGTTCTTATTTACCTTAGATACCATTAGATCCATGTCTGGCAGTGCATTTTGCAAACTGATTGAGACAGCTCTTTTTCAATCTGCCTTCAAATTGTTTTCTGCTGTGTGAGTAACGATTCTTATCCCATCTACTCCAAAAGGTAGGTAACACCCGCTGCTAACAACTGCAGTTATCAGCTGGTACAAATGTGAGTTTACACATCTGTGAAGTGAATACAAACTAAAACCTTAAGAGGTAGTGAATACTTCTCGAAAATGTAATAAAGAAAGTATTGCACCTATCTAGACAATATCTTTAATTGACTTTTTGAAATGTATTTATGTAGAGAAATTGAAAGGATAAAATTCTTGCATAACTTAAAAATAAAAGTCTTTTATAACTATAGTGTGACATTGCCAAACGTAACTCAGAAGGAAATTCTTTCTACTTCAGCAAAGAACTTCAGCAAACATTTTCTTGATTAATGTGACAATTATTCCAGTTTAAGTGTTAACTAGATCTAGCTCACCAAAGAAAGGGTGTATTGTAGCCACTGTGACCTGATAAGGAAAATAATTGTTGGCACTTGAGTCTAATGCACAGTAAGAGAAAACAGAAATGTGATAGGAAATCTACAGGTGGAGAACTTACATGTGTGTTAAATAGTGTTTTTTCACTTCAAAATTCATCTAAGGAAGAATCACTAAAAACATCACTAAAATTTTTTAAGGATTTTGGGGGTGGAGGAGGGGAAGAAAAAAATGTTTTAAAAACAAAGCACTTTATCTTGGATTATAAAAAAAAAATCAGATCAACCAGAACTTTTCAATATTTATAATTTGCTAAATCTCTCCTCATTTTTCCTCCCTAGTTCAATATGAACACACCCTTGAATTCCTCTTTAACGTTTAAATCCTTTTTTCTGATTTGACAGGCTGTTCTTGCAAAATCTTTGTCATGTGCAGGCAAGTGGCTGTTCAGAATTATATGCCATTAATGTTTTACAAAACATAAAATATTAGTGTGCTAATCTGTATCTCTTACTTTTATAGATAGCATCCTGAGGAACACTGCTGATTACTGAGTTTTCAGTTGTCAGATGTCTGTAGAAGTGCATCATGTGCTAGTAGAGGGAACCTGCATAATTGTTTGGAGTCAGCAAAAAAATTGCTGAGAAATTACGTGAGAATTGATCATTAAATATCCTTTTAATGTTAATTTTCACTATTATTTTGAGATAGCAATATAAGATTTGCATTATATACATAGACTTATAACCATAACATTATAACCATAGACTTACCCTTTGATATCATAATGATTCTCTTGCTGTGAAACAGTTTTTCGTAGAGTGTTGTCACCATTATTATTTTCTTCAGATATTGAAATAATAAAACATGTAAGTGCAAAATATAGCAGAAGTTTACATATATAACATGTGGCTTCATTAATTAGCTATCAACTGAAATGGAGAACAGTAAGAATATATACCTTTCTTCTTTAATCAACTGTTGGCTCTTTCATTTATTATTTTCTGCTTTAAACTTGTCTGTTGCTTATTTTTCTTGTGTTGTATTTTTCTTGTATTTTATTCATGTGTCCTCCTTGCACATTGCAGCTTCTCAGCAACAAGTTCCCCTCCTACTCCTACAAAGCCTTCTACAATCTCACTTGTTCTTTATTATACTGAGAAATTAGGAAACATCAGATCAGGATAGCTAGTCCAAACTTAATTCATCCTCCCTTCCTCCTCTGTGAATATATATCAGATGATATAGTCTTTAATTAGCTGTTTAAGTGGCCTTTTTCCATATTTTCCATCTTGCTTCTTTGCGTAGGATGGCTGATATTTCTAAAAGTGGCCACATGGTATATTATTCAGTATATGCTTCATTATGGTAAATGGAACTACTTCTAGGCTCAATTCTAGAAAAGAAATCAAGGTTCTAAAACTTGATTTATGCACATGCCGAAGCATGACATCCTGGAAATCTCCCTCAGGTGTTAAAATAATCCTGGAGCACCAAAAACCTACCTCAGGGAACTCTCTACTGAGCATGGTGATTTTCAGGGCTCCTGAAGGAACTAATCTTCTGCTTTTATTCTGTAGGACATATTTACTATAGCCACTTCGAGAGACACAGGTTCACTCTGCTCCTGTTCCAAAGGAAGCAAAGCAAAGAGACTGTGTAACTAACTGTGCCACCAAACCTGATTAGTCCTGCTGCAAGGTAGAGTTTGTTACTCAAGCTCTCTGACTTTTTCACAAGGTCACATGGTTCTTGGATAGCTCAAGGCAGTTCAAGTTGTGTTTGCATTTGCTGAGTAACTGGATAGCTCTTGAATCCCAGCACTACACAGTGCAAGTATAATCTTCTAGAGCAGACCCTGTGGAGGGTCTGACAACTAGAATTAGCCTGGTTTGGTGTCCAAGTGCTCAGTTCCTCCTGATTTGAAAATGTATCTCTTTTTCTCCCTCCTGATTGGAGAAGCAGATGTGATCCCTTCCATCATGAATTATCCTAAGATTCTTCGTCTTCTATTAGTATCAATTCTGGAGAAGGGCAAAGATTTGGAGTACCCCCTTTAGATTCAGGTTTTCTGAAGTCTGCTCCTTGCTGAGTGTACCTGTTTTATAGACACCAGTCTAAAACATCTAATTTTCCCTGTGCATTGTTTGGGGATACTGAAAAAAACCCCTGTCTTGAATCACAGAAGCTACAAGTAAAGCATCACACATACTAAGCAGAAATTTGAAGAGAAACTTATATCCTTCTAAAACTCCCTTTTAATAATGCACAAGTAAATTATGTTGCTTGGTGTGTCCAGGTATTCATGCATATTTTTCTGATGTTTCTACCCAGTAACAGAAACTAATCCATGTAATGTAAAAGAAATATGTTAATAATTTGTGACCCAGCAGAAAAAACATGCAATTTTCAATTAAAATATGTCTAACATGTTTGGCACATTTAATTAATGCAAATATTTTAGTCTATCATGCCTTCAGATTGTGTTTGTGAAAAACTAGTCAGATGCATTATGAAATCCAAACTCTAAAATGGTATCTAGAGAAAAACTTTTTATTGGTTGAGGGAGTATATGGAGAGTAAGATACTGTCATTTTACAGGAACACATTATGCTCAGATTTTGCTCCAGAACACTGGATTCTAAAGGTGTCTTTTAATGAATTTTAGAATAAAAAGCATAGAAATCCTCTCAGAAAGTTTCTGTAAGATGAACTTTCAGATTGCAAAAATGTCAAACATCTTAAGTAATATTGTGGACCTACCCTCTGTTTCCACAGGACATGTTCTCATTCAGGAAGTCTGGTGCTAATTACTTTGAATCAAAGAGCCGGACAAACATATCCTTCCAGTTTGGAAGATATGCATCTGGTGGGGTTAAAAAGGGATTCTGCTAATGCTCAGGTAACTATTACATGGGAAAATATTACTACTCATTCTTCTGTTTAGCAAAAGTTATTACTCATGTGTGAGTCACAATAAATGGAGAATAAATGGAAAAGACAGAATAACCTTTTAACTCTTCATTGTCTTTTTCCACATATTTGTCTACAAAGTTTTCTGGGGTGCTCATTGCTGTAGCAAAGGAAGGAAAAAAAATCAACAACAAAAATGAAAAAAATTACTTTTGTTAGGTCCTCTTGCTGGTGATTTGAATGAAACTGAGTTACTCTGCCAAATCAAAAATTTGTGGTCAGGATCTTGCAGCTGATCTTTAGGAATTCTACTGTGAGAGGCTGAAGGATGAGTCCTATATTATTCTAAGATTGTCTCTGTGGTTCTATTTTTTATTGATAAGTCTTCAAATTAATAGAGGAACAGTTCATTCCCTGTTATTACCAAATGGCTGAAGTTTTTCCTATAAGGCTTTTCCTACATAGCTACACAGTCAAAAATTGTATAATTTCACATCAGATTTATTACAACATATTTTTTGCTGACATTGACTAATATAAATATGTGTGTTTGTATAAATATTTGTTGCATCTATTGGGTGCTGCTGTAAAGATTATAGAATCACAGAAAGTTTTGGTTGGAATGGACCTTAAAGATCTTCTAGTTCCAACCCCCCTGCCATGGGCAGGGACATCTTCCACTAGATCAGGCTGCTCAAAGTCCCATCCAACCTGGCCTTGAAACACTTCCTGGGCGGGAGCTTCCACAACTTCCCTGGGCAGCTAGTTCTGGTGTCTCACCACACTCACTATAAAGAATTTCTTCCCAATATCCAGGCTAAATCTACTCTCTTTCATTTTAAAACCATTACGCCTCATCCTATCATTACACGTCCTTGGAAAAGTTCTTCTCCAGCTTTCTTGTAGGCTCCTTTCAGATACTGGAAAGCTGTTATAAGGTCCCGTGAAAGCCTTGTCTTCTCCAGGATGAATAACCCTAGTTTAGTATCATTGGCAAACTTAATATACATTAGAATCTTCCATCCGGATAATTTAGAAAAACTTTAAAGAACACTTTTTTTTTTATACTAGGCTTTAAACAAGAATGCTTGTGGTCTCTCCCATATGTAGTTCCCCCAAAAATCCCCCTAGTAATTTAATCGTTCTCTTTAATGTTTTTCCTTCAAATTCCAATGATGGCCTCAAAACTTGGCAGCCGTGGAGATTATAGCTTACTAATTTTCTATGACCATATACTCTTACACTTGTACCTATTTGTTGTACCCTATATTTATATCACAACCTCACTTGAGACAGGGGCCATTGTACCTTTGTGAAGACCACAGTGAACTGAAATGTGTTCCTGTGTCACCATAGGTCTTAGAAATTACCATATTATAGTAGTAGTATAGCAATAGGAACTTGAACCTTTGTGCTCAAGAAAATATGCAGTAACTCATGTGGGGTAGGACTTTCACATGTTGTTGTGTGTCACTTAAATATGAAGTGTCACTAGTTATCAGGTTCTGACATTACTGGAGCTGTTATGTAGTCTCGAAAATTGCACTCAGGGTAAATATCCTTCTCCAGTTCCAAAGGGTGGGAAAAATGAATCAAATAACAAGAGTTCTTCAGTTCACTACTGCTGCATGCATAGTGTTAAAGCAAAATTTACTACTGGTGTCTTTACACTGGCAACAGTGAAGGCAATAGCATTGGAATGGTACTACAGAAAAAGAGCACTATCTGTTCTCTGTATTTGTAGCAGGCAGAATTAAAAATGATGGGCCTAAGCAGCAAGAAAAAGTCTGGTTCAAGTTTAGGGGAAAACTTTTATAACTAAGGAGAATGAAATGTTGGAGAAGTATAAAATTTATGTTCTCAAAATTATGTAAAAAGAGGTTAGACAAAGATAAGTCTCGAGGTTACAGAAAATGGTCTTTGGCCTCTAGTGAGCCTTTCCTATTCTTACTGTAAATTTTGCAGATAGATATGTGTATGATATTGTTACTGAGTCATGGTTCCAGATTTCAAAATACCAGGGAAAAAAACCATGCTTTTTATTTAGAAAGGGGTATTTAAGAAGTAAACCAATGATTAACCAAGCCAACTTCAGAATCAATAAATGTTATGTAAACAATTATTCATTCGATGTATAATATTTTTGTGGTCTTTATTATGTTTTAATTAAGGGATGTTGCTGTTTTTAATGTTATCTTTATGTTTAGTCATACAGAAAGGTCTGAAAGATTCTATTCGAACGAAGGCCTTCTTTTTCTTCCTGTATGTCTGTCTATTTTCAAGTTAAATCCCTTGATTTTTATTAGATATTTGTCTCAGAGAAAGTAACTGGGAGTTTTGCAAGCTTTAGCTAGAGGATCAGAAGCACAGAAAACTCTTACATAGATACCTTTGTTTCTGAGACTTTTGTTTAAATAGGCTGTAAGCAAAACAAAAATGAAAGGCTTGGGTTTATAGACTGATCTCTGTTTGCTTTGAACATCTGAAGCTTTACAGAACAGACAGAAAAATGCTTTAAAGAAGATTAGTTTGATGAGAATCATGTCAGAAGATGAAGAATCCACTTCCATTTATGAAGATCAGTGTAAAAGCTAGCAGTAAATTCTTGGAACTTTGGCTACATCAACTGTCTGCAGTAGTCAAAGCAATGTGGGTGGAATTAGTCAATGCAATTAAATGTAATTCCTAGACTGCTTTACTGTAGGCGCTGAGCTGTTGTACCTTTGGGGAGCAGTGATTCAGTGGAACTGAAATGTTGGCCTTGATAATTGACCTTTCTCTATACTTTCTTAACTAAACTGAGGGCAATCTTGGCATAGCTGATTTTCTGATTCAAAGAATGTCACTGAACTAAATAAAAACCTCTTCCGCTCTCTGCTAACCAAATATCAGCCAGCAGATGATTAATTTCATAAACATAGCCTTTTGTTCATCTTTTGAATGTTCCTGAACCCACAGTAACTTCGTTATTCTTGTGAAAAGGCAACATGGAGATAAAATTAGGTTTTTGTAAAGCAAAAAGAAGAAATTTATCACACTTTTGTTTGTATCACATTCATATGACACTTTCTGCGATCCATATTAAACCACTATTATTTGACGCTGAGACCATGGGAGACGAAAATGAAAAATGAGAGTATGTTAATAATTTTTGTTTGATCTAGGAAGCTTTTATAATTATAGGATTCCTATCACCACTTTCTCAATGAATAGCAGATGCCAGTGTCAGAATTGCTATTCTGAGGGTTTTATGTTAAAAAAAAAAAAAACAGAACAAAAAATAAAAAGCAAACCACTATCAAAGGGACAGTTTTAATAGATTTGTTACACTTTTTGGTATGCTCTTTTTCGGTTGTGTGTTGATTCTGAACACTGGTTTAGATATTTCTGATGTCCTTATATTAGCTATGTAGCTAATAATTCTATTTCCCTCACCACTGATAGCTAAATGTTTAGGCAATATCTACATCTTTCCAGCCTCCACTAGCACCCTGATCCATTTGGAAAAATAAATAAATATATAAAACCAACTTATTTTTGTACAGGTCTGTTTCATTTAGACATTGGCACACCTCACCAAGGCAGTGTAGGCAGTCTTTCTGGTGTTGGGTAAGTAACAGTAAGAATCTTTAGAAGCTGAAATTAGAATTTCTTTATTGCTAGAAAGGCAGAAAGGTTGAAAAAAACAAAGCTATTAATTCTTAGCAAAATACTTGTTTGAAGCTTGTATGTGGTATTGTTTTTTATTTATTCCATAATATTCCTTGTAATTATTTGGGGAATATCATATGTCTAACTTAGAAAAAATCATCCATAAATTTGGCTTACGATACAAATTACTAAGGAGGAGTTACTACAAAATTCCTAGTTTCTGCTAGGGTACCAAACCCAGTAGCCCAATAGAAGTAAGGCTGCCACAGCTCTATGCCCCCAGGTCCTACCAGTTAGTGAAGCTGAGCATGTATTCTCCCAGTAACCACACAAACAAACACATGTGTACAGCACTATAAATGCACACATACACACAGCCAGCCACACACATGACACAGACAGATACACTCAGTACTCCCACAAATACGACAAATAGCCTCATCCAGCTCCTCTCTCTGGCTGAGCAGGATGAAGGTCTGCTAGTGAGAATATATGTACAAGGTGGATCCACTTAGTATCTGGATTCAGACATTCAATTGGCCTGGTAATGGCCCCTGGGTCTCAGCCTCTGCAGATGCTGGCACCTAGACATATGAACCCCAATTCTGCAGCCCCACTCCAATTGATGCTACAGATATACACACACAAGCTCCCACAAACAACAGCTGATCTTGTCCTCAGAGCCCCCCAGACCTTATGGTTCCTCTGACATCAGGGACATGAGTCGTTTATGCCAGACACAACCAGATAATCCCACTGACCACCCACTGTTTAAGCTCTGCCAACCCAGTTACCACTTTATTCCTTTATTTTCCCATTCTTGTTCCTTGCAAAGCTGCCTTTCTTCACCTTAGAAACATCCTATAATATCTCTTGTGTATCTTGTGTCATCTCAAAATGCTTTTCCCCTGCATCCCATAACCCATAAGTAGTAAACCTTCCTGAAATATGTTCCAGAGTTGCCTCTGTTGACCCATTATGATGGGTTTCACGCTTGAACATTGGAATTTATGGTCTCCTGGGAAAACCTTGGGAGGGGTCCAGACAGGGTGTCCATTCACATGAGCCTGTATTTTGCGTTCTTCCTCCTGCCATTGCATTTCTGTGCTTGTGTACTTGGGCCTTTGATGGACTGAGCTCTCCTGTGATGGTCCTTTGAGTGGCCAGGGCTGGGTAGGATTTGTGTTTCCCTACCTGCTGTTCTTCCTCTGCACTTCTTGATGTCTGTGGAGTACAGTCTTTTATCACACAACCTAACAGCTTGCTTACTGTTTATCCATTAGTGGTTATAGCTATTAGTGGAGAAATACAATGGAGTTCAACTATCTTTAATAGCCACTGACACGCAGTGGTTTTGTTAAGAACAGAATTGGGAAAAATGGATTTCCCCAACTCAAATGTAGGGATTTAGGAAAGCGGATTGTTAGGCCTGGCTGAAAAATGTAACTTGGTGGACAAATCTTTGCCAATACACTTAAGAAACTGAGGACAAAGTGCTGAAAGACACAAAACTTCAACAGTAGTGACTGGCAAGCTATGGAAGAAGGCTCTACAATGGATACTCCCATTACTGAGTCCCCAGGAGGTGACTCCCTATCATGTAATATATGATTTAATGGTATAGTTTTACATGTGATATTCTAAGTGTAAATAAAATCTAGGTGTAGAGGAAGTAAATGGGAAAGGGTGTGAAAACTCCATAGTGAAAAAAGAAGGTAACCTGAGTTACCACGCTAATTTATTTGAAATTAGTCAGTTTTACTCCATTCACATTAGTATTTCATTATCTTAATATTTTTAATATGATCTTAGTATTTTTCATATATTAAGCATTAGTCTACTAGAATGAGTTCAGAAAATGAATCAACCATTAATCTTTGTGTTAATAGCCTCATTTTGAATTCTGTTAGCCATTTTTTCCAAGCCAATGAGTGTTATTTGCTTGAATTGAGAAAATCTGGCATATTTCAGAACAGATTAGCATATCATTATGACATCAGGATTACACATAATGGAGATTTCCTGCTTATTTCTCTACTTTTCGACAAATTACACAGTGAAAAAAACCCTAATCTGCATGAATGATACTTACTGTGCTAGTTCAAATATTTTAGTTATTTTTTCTTTAATTCATTAATGCTTTGGAGGTAGTATGAAAATTTTGTGCAATTAATGACCAACAGAATTATCCTCATTGTATCCTTAAACTCAGATATACAACCTAGATCAGTGAATACTAGAGTGTTTGGTTAACAATTCTTGACTTTTATGTTGTATGAGGGAGTAAAATCCCTGATAGTACGTATTTCATGTAAGGGTATGAACCATATACAGGTGTATATGGTGAGATGGTGGAGTTCAGG
>VZRW01009673.1:12738-78589 GCA_013398125.1 Aegotheles bennettii
GGACGAAGCGGCGGCGGCCGCCCGGGTCCCCTTTGTGCGTGCCCCGCTGGCTGCGGGGCCGGGACCGACTCCTGCCGGCCCCCGGCGCGGAGGCTGCCGGCTCCCGAGGATCCCACCCCCAGCGGGTCGGTGCCGTTCGCTGGACCCCGGGCTCTCTGCCCGGATAAACCGGGTGCGGTGAATTTCGGGGGCTGTTTAGGAGCAGCTGCCTCCCGCCCCCCGGGCACCCCCTTGGAACGGGGTCACGTTTGCCCCCTTGTATGAACCAGTGCCCGTTCGGTGCCTTCACCGGGGTCCTCCCCATCGCCCCCCCGAACCCCGGGGCCGGTAAGTCCGGGTGCTTCCCGTGCAGGGGCTGACCCCCACGAGCAGGGACAGGCTGCCCCCTGCCCCCCAGCCTCAGCCACGAGGAGGATTTGCTGTCCCCCTGCACCCCCCGGAGCTCTGGGGAGCGGGGAAGGCTGTGCTGGGACAACTGGGGGCTGAGCTGCAATGGTTGGAGCTGAAACTTGACCTGGAAGCTTTCTCAATTCCGAGGTCAGGTTTCCTTTCAAATCCCAGCCCGTGGAGAGGAGTGTGAGCCAGCGGGTTGGGTTGTGCCTGCAGCCTCCCAGCACGGCTCTTTCGGCTCTTCCTTCCCTGCTGGCTCTGGGAGAGGAGTGGGGAGGGAGCGAGGGGCTGCTTGCCTGGGACTTGTGCGGTTGGAGGGGAGGCATTGGTGTAAAGTGGGTGTAAGATGTGTTGGGAAGGGCTGGTCCGTGTGGGAAGGGCCCGGAGTAACGCTGCCCAGCATTGTTGCTGCACGGTGACACCGGTACCAGTTCGACTCTGTAGCAGTGCCCTAGGAGCAGAGCCTGGGCAGAAAGGTCCCATTCAGCCATCTGAAAGAATTCTTTGATCCCGAAATGCAGCCCAGTTGCTGTGTGCTGGCAGCCCCTGCCAGGGGTGATCTCCCCTGGTTGTAGCTGCAGAGAGGAGCTGGGCAGCGTTCGGATGGACCCAGCAGACCCCCACATGGGGTCTGACCCTGTGTCTCCTCCTGGGGCCAGGCTGGTTTGCTCCTCACAGCCCCCCCTCGGGGACCGCGCTCGCCTCAGGCCTCGGGAGGGATCCCTGTGCAGATGTCTGTGTAAGGCTGGGCACACTCCGTGCTCTGCTGTCGGGGCCCTGGGGAAGGGGAAGGTGCTGAGGGTGTGGGTTTGTGTTCCTCACCACACGTAGGCTGTGCAGGGGCTATCGATGAAGCACCAGGCTCTGTTTTCCTTTCCAGTGGACATTCACCGGGTCAGGCGGACTTTGACATGGCATCTGGAGATAACAGCCCGAGCACTCCTGGCTCCCGGCCCCTTTTCCCTAAAAAAGGGAAGCAGGGAGTAGCTGGGTGCCTGGATTAAAGGTCCGGGGTTGTTCTGACCCGTGAGGACCCGTTCCTGTACAGAGCCTGCTCTGGTGGCTGGGCACACGCTGCTGGCACGAAACACTGCCCTTTACATCTAACTGGATTTCACAAGCTGGATGTGGGTCAGCAGTGCTGGGCACACCAACGAGAGGGAATGTTAATCATCCCGAAGGGCAGGAGGCCTGTATTCATAATTGTCTCTGCTGGAACCCGTGGAGTAGAAGGGAACAGCCAACAGTTTCTGCATTAACCGAGGCAGCGATTTGCATCCAGTCCCTGGTGGTGCAGGGCTGGAGCCTGTGCTCTGCTGGGACGAGCTGCTCTGGTGGCTGGGCAGGAGCTGCTGCTCTGGCTGGGGCTGATGGGCACCTGCAGGATCTCTTGCTGCTCTCCTCTGTTTCCTGCCTTCCATGCCCCTTTCCTTTGCCTCTCCTCCTCTTTCACAAGGAATGCTTGTTTCTGTTCTGAGTGACCTGCTGAATGGGTTGTTTTCCACCCAATTTCCATTTATAAGTCATCCAAGTGACTTTGCTGGAATCTCAGCCCTGCTCAGGCACCGGGGTTTTTAACGAGGGTCAGTTGGTGACTGCTGGCAGGGAGGACGTGGTGAGCCGTGGGGCATGGACCTCGTGTTCCCATGCTCGTTGGATGTGGTGTGTCACCTTCTGCTGAGCGTGAGGAGGGGCAAGGAGGAGAGTGTTCATTTTCACCTTCATTTTTCACTTGATGTGGAGATGAGAATTCACTGTCCTGGGAGAACACGGCTGCCTCCTGACTCCAGGGATCTTCCTGATGTGCTGTTGTAGCTCCTTCCAGGCTGGTTGTCCACTGATTTTTTGAGTCCCTGAGGATTTGAGGTGATAGCTGGGCAATGGGCAAAGCCAGGGCTGAGTTTGACTCCTCATGTGTAACAGTATCCCGTGTAAGGGCTACCTGGAGTTGTTCCACCAGGTAGTGACCCAGTGATGCTGCAGCCCTTGGCAGAACACAGCCCTTCTACCATGGCAAGCACCACTGGAGAAGAGTGAGAGTCCCGCTGATGTTTTCCCAGGTTTTAAGGATGAGCACAGGTCAGCATGGTGACCTCGAGCAGGCTGCGTGCCGGGGTCCAGTGTCCCTGTGCCGATGGAAGCCGTTCCGTGCTGGAGCTGCACGTGTGAGGGCCTTGCACAGGCACCTTTTTTAAACCATTTCCTTTTGTTTTTCAGTGAGTGTTGGTGCTTCTCCTGCCCTGCTGCTGTTTCCCCTGGGAGTGGTGGATGCCTGGTTCCTCCGGCAGCTGTTACCCTGCCACTCACACCCCTCTGTTCCCATCTGAGTGTGGCAGAAGGTGTATCCCAGTGCTCCTTTGGCAGGAGGTCTGCTAAAGCCTCAGAGGGAGCAGTGGCCTTGGGCTTGGTTGCCATGGTGGGGATCAGGGGCTCTTCCTTAAACCTCACGGAGGCTCTGACCACGTCACCTGCAGTCTGAAGTGGTGACGTTGTGTGTTTCAGTGCAACATTTTCCTTGCTATAGCAAATAATGTACGATTGCCGAGAGATTAATGCAAGGGTATGATTAAATTTGAGCCCAGGCTGCTTCTTGGTGTGCAGATGGGCAGAAATGGGGCTGGGAGTGCTGGCTGAGAGCCCCATGTCCCTGCAGGGCAGGGACAGGGACAGAAGCTGTGGCACAAAGGGATCTGTGCCTCTTTCCTTGGTAGGTGCCTTGCAAAGGTTTTGTGAACGCCGTGGAGCCCTAATTAGGGTTTCCAGAGCCTGTGTTCTCATTGGTCTTTGAAGGAGGAATCGTGTTAGGTGGAAATAAGGAAATAGCAGTGTGTTGCTGGGAGACTGAGCTCCTCCGGTGCTGGGTATCTTCACAGGGAAGCAGCAGCTCAGCTCCTTTTCCCTGTGTGCCCTCCCTGGGTCGTGTATTGCCCTGCTGCCACTGCTGTAGCACCCTGTGAGCAGCTTGGCCCTTCCTGCTCCTGCCAGGAGGATCGTGGCACGACCGGGTGGTTCTCCCCAGGAAAGTAAAGCTGGAGGAAGTTGCTCCAGTGTTGCCAGCAGTGCAGAAGTTAGTTTGCTGTGGAAGTTCTCCCTGGCTGAAGAGGTTCTCCTGTGGATTGTGACTTCCCTTCGTGAGCGTGACGGGCACTGGCGCCTGTCTGTCAGTCCCGCTGACATCTGTCAGTCCCACTGGCATCCCCATGGTGTGACTGAGACGCTGCCTTCAGCTGAAGGTACGTGAGCAAGGGTTAAACTGACTCAAGTGTCTCCCTTTGGAGCTGGCCCGGGTTTGAGCAGAGCAGTGTGGTGGAGACTCTCTAGTTAAGCCATTGTACTCGTTCCTACAGACAGGGCCTTTCTGCTGATCCCAGGCCAGGGGTTTAATATGCCCCATTAACACTTAAATGAAGAAACCACTGAAGGGCTGATTCATTATTCGTCATTATGTCTCTCTTTCTAGTTAATCTGACCCCGAGCCTCTGTAGTTGAGGCTAAACCTCACCCTCTCTGTTAAATGGTCATCAAAGGGGTTCCATAAAAAGGGAATTATGTGGCCTCAGCCAAATTTCAAAGTAGTCGAGTCACGCTAACTCACACAAACAAACTCCCACACCCGGTGGAACCGACACGCTGTGCTCAGAAATAGCCCAGCGCCCGCCTGGGTGTGCGGGGGGAGNCCCAGCGCCTGCCCCTGTGCTGGACCTCACGGGGAGCCCTCAGTGCCACGTCTTGCCGGGCATCGTCCTGATGGGTTTCATTTGCAGACAGCGTGTCCTGCTCATGCTGCCATGTCCCTGCTGCTCCTGGTCATCCCACAGCCTCTGGGCCTGGCGCTGAGTCCCGGTGTGGGCAGCTGCAGTTCGGTGCTGGGGTGGTGGTAGCATTGCAGAGCTGCAGAAGAGATGTGGTCCTTGCACGTAGCTGGTGTTGGGGGTGACTGTGACGTCCGCTCTGTGAGGGGCAGAGCTGTGCCGTGGGGAAGCTGAAATCCATGGCAGCTTGGAGTTCCTGAGGATCCATACAAAGGAGCAGGCGGGTGCTGTGGGAGAGAAAAGCAGGATGTGGGCACCTGCACGATGAGTTAATGTTGTGATTTGCAGCTGGGTGAGGTGCCTGGCCTCGGTTTTGGGGCTGTGCAGTGCAGAGGTGGCTGGGTTACTGACAGCCCAGGTCGATTGTTCCACTCCTGCTCGGTGTTCGCTGCTTTCCTGGATGGTTTGGCAATAGGAAGCTCGGCCTTCAACTCCTTAAAGTGTCTGATGCAGTTATAGTGCGTTAATTATCGAGTTCTGAGGATTGTTTAGAAGAAAAGGAGTCTCTGTAGGGTATCCGCATGTGACTGCGGGCCCGGAGCTGGAGGCGAGAGTGGTTTGACAGCGAGCCAGGCCCAGGGCGACTGTCAGAGCTCCATTAGGGCAGCGCACGCCTCGGTGCTACTGGGAATAACCGGGAATGTGGGGCTGCGGCAGCAGAGCCCAGTGTCTCAATTAGAGCCTGCCTGTGTCTGCTGCCTTTCAGCAAGCAGATGGATGCTTCACGTCTCCTACCACTAACTTTCTGTCGGGAGTAGTTCTGGGTGAGCAGAGCTGGTGAAGCGCTTCCACGGCTGAAGAAGTGGATTTCTGCCACAGTAGGACAAGCTTTCTCACTGTTTCTCCTCACCTAGACAAGCCTCGCCCAGCCCAGGCTGGCTCTGGGGCTGGCGTGGGCTCTCAGCTGTGACCTCCTCCCATGCACAGGCTGTTAAGTGCAGGAGTACGTATGTGCTGTGTATGGAGGTGAGCAGTGGCGGGTGGATGAAGGAGCCATGGCCATCACCCCATGGGTAGAGGGGTTTTGAGGCTGAGGGGTGGGTTCCAGGTGTGTTTCTGGTCCTTCATGGGGAAGGTAACCACCTCATCTGTGGTTGCCTTTGCACTGAAATAATCAGTGCCATGGACAGACATCCGCCTGGTTACTGTCACAGTGTGTGCCCATGTTCTGAGCTTCCTAAATGTTGGCTTAAGCTGACAGCAAGTGAGGATGAAAATCCTTAGTCTGGTACTTAGCCTGTCCTCTCCAGATGTGCTTGTAGGAAATCCTTGGGCTGTAATCTCACAAGTGGCTGTGTCAAGGTTATCAGCCAGGCTGGAGTGCGGCTGACGGACGCTGCTTCCAGCAGCCTGTGCCCGCCTGCCTCCGGGCTGCTCCTGACTCCAGCTCCAGCAGCAGCCCCGTGGGAATGGTCCTGTCTGGGAGCATGGGAAGGATAATGTGCTGCTGGACTTAGGGCAGGTTTTCTTGTTGCCAGGTGGCCAGAAGACAGTCATGTTCTGTTTTGGGAAGCTTCTCTTGCAGCTGGTACCTTCTGCATCCCTGAGGATGGTAACAGCTGGAGCTGCTCTCAGCAGTTCTGGAGGTCGTAGGGCTTCCCCCTGCTCCCCCCACTAGAAAGACTGATTATTGCATAGCTTAGCTTGTGCCACTGTTTTTTTGCATGTGTAAGTGTGCCATTAAACACACAGTGGTCACCAGTTCAGGAGCCCATTCTCAGCCCTGCAGAGCCTGTCTCTGCTCCTGGGCTTGGGTGTTTGACAGTCACCAGTTACACAGCACCTGTTTGTTTTCCAGCCCGATCTCGTTGGGAAGCAGTAGGAATCATCCTGATTCATTCTGTGTGTGAGGATTTTAATATCTGGCTTCTGTGAAGGTTGTGTTCCACCTGAGCCGCGTTGGGAGCGCGAGATGAAAGCACCAAAGGCTTTTCCACTCTGCTGGTTAGTTCAGCTGTTCTCTGTCATCAAACCCGAGTGCTGGGTTGGTGGGGGAGGAGGGGATCACGGCTCCCTCCCCAGGCTTGCTGTGGTGTGGGTGCTGTGTGCCCACCGCCCTGGCAGAGCACAGGGGCTGCGTGGGGAAACCTCGGCGTAGTCAGAACCCAACAGTGGTGTTCGCAGCCAACCCAGGCTCCCGCTGCACAGTCAGAAGGCAAGGGAGGACTGACTGTGGGTATTTTCCCACTCAGTAGGCGCTTCTGCAGTTTGAGTCACTTGCCAGACACCGTGGGCCTTCATCCCAACTCACTGCTGTCTGTGTGCTGGGCACGCTCTGCTCCTGTGGACAGACCCAGGTCCTTGGTGTCACTCAGGTGTGGGTCGGTTCCTTCTCACGAGCTCAAAGGGAAACGCGGTGCTTCGGGAGCTGCAGTTCAGGGTTTGAGGCTGTACCAGCTTTTTTTTTAAGGCAAGGGGAAGATGCAGCCTCTGCTTACAAGGCTGATTAAATTCTTTAGTTCCTTCTGATAGATTTTCAGAGACCTGGGAAAGCCACGTGTGGTCCCCAGCTGTGAGTTTCCTGCAGACACTCGCCCTTCAGCCCATCTCCTCTGCTGGCAGTGACCGCTCCTGCGTGCTCTGCTTCGAATGCTACAGCAGCAAGAGGAGCAGTACAGAGGAAGTGTTCCTGAAGGTGTGCTGGTAGAGCCCATGAAATGGCATCACGTTTGTACCAAGCCTTGTCCTTGGGAGAACTTCAGGGGCTGGAGCTCGTGCAGCTGGGCTGTCTGTGCGGCGGTGGGAGCTGACGTGAGCCTGTGTGCCAGCAGGGACTGGCGCTCCCGGTGAGGCTGACAGGTTGTCCTGAGTGGGGTTATCAGTGGTTGTAGTCAGGACAGGCACACACGTTTTCCTTCTGGAGCAGCACTCTTGGATGATGATCAAATTCCTTTAATTTAAAGGCAGATGGGTTTCAGGTGCAAAATCATCTTCAGAACTAGATCAAATCTTGATTGTCCTGAGGGAACGCACACGGAGTGCCTGAGCCGTCCCAGCAGAGCCGGGGCAAGAGGTTGTGTTTCATGGAGATGTCACTGAAGTGGCCTGGCAAAATGCTGCTGGCGGTGACCGGGCAGGGACGTCGCGTGGCCAAAGCCACTCTCAGTCGGTGCGGGCAGCGGTGTGGTTCCTTGTCACTGTGCTGATCAGCAGCAAGGTGCAGAGCATCGGTGGTTTGTAGTTGGGCAGGAAATTAGTGGGAAAACGAAATGTGTCAGAGCTTCTCACCATGGCAACAAACCCCAGCTCACGGTGCGGCGAGACAAAAGCGGGTCAGGTCTGCGTGGGGCTGGGAGCCTGCGCAGGGCTCCAGGACCTGCCCCGTGTTCTGGGCAAGGGAAGCTGCCTGTGATGCCAAGGGTGATGGTGAGTTCTGCCCATCTCCTCCTCGCTTCAGCAAAGCATCTGACTCGTGTTGTGGAGGCTGCAGTGGACGGGGATGTGACACTGCCCCGTGCAGTCGTTCGTTCTCCAGCTCTTGCTCTTGGATTTGTAGGTTGTGTGAGCACCAAACCCCTTTCTGATGGCACGCCATCAGTTTGTTCTTCTGTCCTCTCATTCCATGCCCACATCTTGAGCACATCAATGAGAAAAGCGTTGAACAGCACTGATGCCATCCGTGGAACCAGGAGGGGCTGTGGCTGCTTCTGTGCCCCAACAGTGTCCCTCAGCACTTCTGCCCGTGTTTGGCCACCCCTGGCCAGGGCCCAGGTTGCAGTGGGAGAAGCGGCAGCAGCGCTGCTGCGCACGAGTTACTTCCCTCATAACTGACAAGGATATTAAAAGGTTTATGGTTTACAGTTACAGGCACTGCTCCGGCTGGAGGAGCATCGAAATTGATACGCAATTACTGCCGGGCTCACCAGGGGTTGGTGACTCTCACATGCTTCGTGAGACACAGTGGGAGTCGCTGGAGGAGGTGGACACGGGCTGGACAGGGAGCAGGGGACGAGGTGCCGGCTCGTTGCCATCCCTCCAGGGGCCAGCAAAGCCACTGCACTCAGGGGGGGTCAGATCTGCAGAGCACAGACATTAAAAGAAAAAAACAAAAGCAACTTTAGAAGTGCTATGGGAGCAAGAATGTTAGATAAAATTTGCTTATTCCCATCATCTTCTCTCTGACTTTGCCCTGAAGGCAGGAACTGCAGCTGAAGGAGGGTTTGTCTCTTTCCAATGCTGCATTTCACCAGTCTGCCCTATGTTTGATACTTTCCAGTTCCACAGCACAACAATGGACTTAACCATTCCAGTACCAATGCCAGCCTGCCCCAAACCCCGCTGGCAGTCACATTTAATGAACACCCACTGGGTCAGGAGCTGCTCTCTAAGCATGGGCTGGAGCTGTGCTGTGCTGGAGCAGCCTGGCTGCCATGGTGTGTCCTCCCTCTGACGAGGCCTGGCCATCCCTGCCCTGCGCTGGGGAATGCTGCTCCTGTGCGGATTTGCATCCTGAGCCCTAAGTCAGCAGTCTGGGGGGTTGCGTGGTGGGGTGCCCTGGCTTGTCCCAGTGAGTCATCATTCAAATAGTCACCAGAGCAGGCATGCCTGTCCGAACACGAGCGGCTCTGTGGAGGCACCAGGCTGCTGTTTTAACGCCAGTTATGTCTCTGAGGTGAGCAGCAAAACACTTTCTTTTACCACACACAGGTCTGCAGACCCAAGAGCCTCACGCAGCAGCCTGTGACCAGAGCATCCTGGCCTCCTGATTTGGTTCCTGTGGAGCTGGAGGGAGGAGTGGTTGGGCTGAGGTCTCAGAGCAGAGGCTGCTCTGCAGTCTCCCGTGGTGCCACTTCCTTCGCACAGGAGACGACCTCAGCCATGGAGTTGTCAGTGGGGACATTCGGTGCCTGGGATGCTCCCTTGTTTGTTAGAACAGGAATATCTGCTCTCCATTAACTTTTTGGGTTTTTGCTAGGCTTTTTCTTTCATTCTGTTAAATGTGTTTCAAGGTCTTGCGCAGCAATTCCCATCTCCTGCTGGTTTTGATCCTCTGGTTTCTGTTGGCTTGGTGGAGAAGAGGGTGCGAGTGTCTCTGCAGCAGTGGTGGGTGCTGTCAGGGGGTTTATTTGTACTGAGCTGTATCTTCAGCCTCCACTGAGCTGCTGGTTCATGGCCTGAGCAAGAGCAGTTGTCAGTGTGTGACGGCGGTGGGGCAGGGGATGGGGAGGCAGCTGTGAGCTCTGCCCCTGCCCTGCTCTCACCCTCTCTTCTTTCACATGATTCCTCCCCAAAATGCCCCCCCAGGCTGCAGGGACACTGACAGGCGACTGCTGCTCTCTGTAGTTCTCTTGCTGCTGTTTGTGTGTGGTGGGGAAGCGTTCCCAAGCTCCCCTGGCCCCACCACGTTGCGGTGCTGCTGTTTTGGCTCTGGGCTGTGTTTTTGTTTGTAACGGGCTCCTCTGTCCTTGGGCTCCAGGCGTTCGCAGCTCTGGCTGTCGGAGCGTGCACCTTGGCAGCGGAGGGCAGACACAGCACCCAGGTGCTGCCCAGGCACGAGGCTGCTGGACCTTGCTGGGTCTGTCAGGAGCTTCTCTGGAAGCTCAAGGTCAAGCAGGCTGCACCTCTGGCATGGGATGGGAGCCCTGCTCTGCTCTTACAGAAAGGTGCAGAGCAGTTCTTGCTGGCGAGCTGCTGCTGCCCGGGTGCAGAGCCTAGGTGCTGGTGACCGCCTGCTCTTGGAACTGAACTTCCCATTTTCCCACTGCTTGATAATGGTCCTTGGGTTCTGTTGCTGTCGACTCAAACCCAGGGGCTGAAGGGAAGAGCTCTGTGTGTTTTAAATGTTTCTGACGCTACATGAGGTGCAGGTCCTCTGAGGATGGATGGGATGTGGGTGACCGAAGGTCAGTGAACGTGGAGCAGGGAATTCTCGAGGTGAGCACTCACAGCTTGGCTCAGTGTGTGATGGTGCCAGTCGTGGGAAGCTCTTGGTGCAGAAGTAGGCTCTGTGTTGTTTTCCAGGTGGAAATTTAGGTGATGGGGGAGCAGGAGTAAGACAGGAGCCAGGAGTGTGTCCTGGATGTTTGGTCTGTGCGTGGTGACACAGGCGGTGCAGCGTGCACTGCTGCCCCGTGTGCTCTGTCTGCTGTCTCAGGTTCTTAGTTGAGAGCTGTGAAAAGCTTTTTTGGGGATGAAGGGATCTGGGATCCGTGTAGCTCCGATCAGGCTGGTGTGTACAAAGTACCTTTGCATAACAGTGCCATGGCAGTTCTGCTGGGGCAGTGACGGGCAGGGCCTCTTCTCGTGTGCTTGGGCTTCTTCCAAAGTGTCCCATCTCCCGTGCACGAGTGTTCTACAGCCATAAATCCTGAGCCTCTTGTGGTGATATCGCTGTCATTACTCTGCTCGTAGTTTCTAGAAGTCAGTGTCAGTGCTTCCCTGTCCCGTGATGTCTCCAAACGCCCCCAGGATAGATGCCAAGTGCTGTGGTTGGAGCTCAGGGTAACTGATGCCTTGGGCACCCGGCTCGAGATCAGCAGGAGCAGATATGAGATGCTCGGTGGCTGTTGGGGCTGATAGTGCCAGGGAAATATTTAGCACATAGGTGATACCTCTAATCTTTAAAGCACTTCATAAACATGGGCTAATCCCACCGTGCAGCCCTCGGCTGCAACCTGTCTGTCTTCCCCAGGGAGAACAAATGGCTGCGGGACGGTGTGGGGCTGCAGCGCCGGGCTGTGCTGCAGCTGGATTTCTGTTGCAGGGATTTAAAAGTGTAATTCAGGCTACTGGGTCTGCTGCTTCGGTGACCTGGGGCACAGGGACTACGCACCCTCCCCTTGTCCCTGCAGCGGGGACTCCAGGTCCTTGTTCATGGGACACGGCTGTGCTGTGCAGCAGGGTGAGGGGGGATTGGGGCGAGGGGGGATCGGGGCAGTTGTTTCTGGCTTGGCAGGCACTCTTCCCACTGCTCTCTTAGCTCTTCCTGTGCCTTTCCTGAGGGCCTCCAGCTTGGCCCTGGGCTCTGCCAGCTTCAGGACTTTCAGGCCTGTCAGCACCAGCTCCTGATCAGGGCGGGAGGAAGAGTTTGTTAACGGAGAGCATTGCGATAGAGGCATGAGAGTACTGGCAGTGACCTGGCAACTGCAAGGTCAGCCTCACTGCTCCCGTTTTCTGGAGTTTGAGGTGTGTGAGGGTGAGGAAAAGCAAACTGCTGGAGACAGCACCATGCCAGGAGCACGACTGGAGATCCAGCAGCTGTGCAGGTGGATCTTCGGTGGTGCGGCCACTGCAGACTGGCAGAGCAGGAGGAATCAGGAGCCATGCAGGACATTGAGGCTCTCCTGACGTTGGTGAGATAACGCCAGGCGTCAGCAGTTTGTTTTCTAGGAGGTGGTTACCTGCCAGCTCTTAAGTAACTCTTTAGGAGAAGGTGCCCAGTGTAAGAGGGGGCTTGACGGGGACCTTGTCTTATAGCATTGCTTTCACCTTCCTCTGGAAGAGCCAAGATTCCTTGTGTGGTGTCCAGCTCGTTTCTGGTTCAAGGGACTTGGAAGGGAGTTGGGTTTTGCAGGGATTTGTGTCAAGAATGTGTGTTGGAAGCGGAAACAACCCTGAGTCTGTAGCTTCTGACTGTACCTGGAGTGAGATGAGTTCAGTGGAGCAGTTGGACTCCTGCCGGAGCCTTGGGAGGTTTTTCCATATGGATGGAGGGTGTAGGTAAGGCTCTAGCTCTAGGGCAGCGTTGTCCAAGCTGGGTCTGGGAGCTGAGGTGAATCTCTGCCCTGTAAATGAAATTTCCTAAGCTCTTTGTTGTTTGTTTATTTAAAAGCTGTTTTTTAGGGGTTTCTCTTCCTTTCTCAAGTATCCTTAAGCAAAACTCTGTTGTATGGCTTTGATTTGCAACATGGAGAAAAACTGACTTAATTGTGCTCTTAACCAGCTTGGCCCTTTCCTGCAGTGTGGGAAGAGCGAATCCACACGCGGGGCAGGTGAGGCTTTGGGAGCACCTTCCAACTCGGGGCTGGCGTGTGGTTCCTTAGTGGAACCGAGTCCTTAGTGGAACTGTGCACCCGTGGTCTCCGGTCAGGGGTGAGTGCTGGTACCCTGCAGGAGGTGGGAAATTGTGTTTGCTACGATACCAGGGCTGAGCCATCTCCTCAAGCCTTGGGGCAGCCGTGCCTCTGGCTCCTGCGAGGGCCCCACTCACTCAGCTACGGGCTCATAAGGGAGGGGATGCTCTGCCTCGTGTTCGGACTGGGGTACTGTGTAGGAAGGAACGTAAGATTTGTATCATCAAAGGCTGGAAGCAAGAGGGAACATGATTTTGCAGCCTAGTGATGAGGGAACTCCCCTGGGAGGGGGTAGGCATCTGCTTCCATCTGTGTTCCAGGGACTGTTTATGTATTTTGTGTTGAGGATTGCTGGATAAAGCACATCTCGAGCTGCTGGGGAGTGATGGAGAGCGCGCTGGGCTGGCTCTGACTGTGCTTCACTGCCATCGTGGCTTGGCTTCACTCTTCAGGCTGTTGTGTTTAGGACAGGGACCTGGTTGTTCAGAGGTGACTGCAAGCTGCTGGGTTACTGCAGCTCAGTGAATTGATGTGTCCCCACTGCAAGTATTACTCAGCCACAGGAGAGCTGCTGGTCTTCTGCAAGGAGACTGAGTGTGTGTTTGACTTCCTTCGGACGACCCAGGGTGTGAGGATTGTGTAGTGTGTTAGACAACTTCTACCAGAAGATGAAGTAGTTACTATGAGCTGACAAAGAACCAGTTTTGATTAGATCTCATGATTAAGAACCTTTCTTTCACTTCTGACTTACTGCTGGGGTATCTAAATGGCTTGGTGAGGGAGAGAGTGATATGGAAAGCCAGCAAGGTGGGGAGCAGGGTTTCCAGTAAGGCTTAAACCACGAGGAGTTTATCAGAACTGGGGGGATCCTTCTGTGTATTTATTAGTAAAGAAACCAAAGAGGGGAAGCACAGCGCAGAGGATGGAGCATCTGTGCAGCTTTCCAGGTGTGGGTTTGTGAGAGGTGAAGGAGATGAAGGTGAGCAGTAGCTGCGTGCTCGCCATCGGGAGCAGAGCCTGCAAGGGCGTTGCTGCATGGAACAAGCCTGGGCCTGTAGCATCTTGTTCAGATAAAACATACAACGAATGTTCAGCAGTAATCTGCAGTTATTTAAAAGTGCTCGGGACCTTGATGAACCTTTCTGCTGGGCTGCCTGGTCAGCCGGGGCGCTGGCAAGGTGGCCGAGGTGAAGGGCACTGCCCTGCACGGGTGGCAGTGGGGTGGATCCTGTGTGGGGACACAGGATGGGTGTGTGGGGAACCAGCCAAGCCTCTGAACTTCAGTGTGGAGGCACAGCCCGTGTGTGAAGCCAGGATGCAGCGGGCCATCCTGTGCAGTGCTGTGGTCCCTGGGGCTGGCTGCTCGCCGGGCTGCTCCTTCCTTGCATTCCGCAGCGAGACCTCTCTGGGCTGGTGTCCTGTGGCTGGTGTTAGCCAGCAGGGCTGCTGGGGCTACCCCACCGTCTGGTGCAGGGGGAAGCTGTTCTGATCAGATGCATCACCCTGACCTGCAGAGGGATGAGTGTTTTACCAGCAAGCACCAGTCACCCATCGGGAGGGCTGTCGGCTCCCGCGGGAGGGGAAGGGTCGGAGCTGTGTATAGCCAGATCTATTGGCTCAGAGACTTCTCAGAGACAAACTCTGAGCTGGAGGCTAATTACAGCAGTACGTCTGCTGGCAGCCAGTAATGAATCAGGGTATCTTTGGATCTATCCATATGCTCTCTCGCTTGTGTTACTTTTCCAGGGACTTGGGTGCAGTTGAGGAGGGGTCTCAGGAGGGCGAGTGGCACAGGGAGATCCCAGCTTACCTCCTGTTGGGGTGAACTCGCTGCCTGTCTCCTGCTGCTCTGCATCCCCATTCTGCAGCAGCTTGGTCTGTGTGAGGCAGCGATCTGCTCGTGTGCTGCTGCCTCTGAGATCATAGTGTCACAGCATCCTAAAATCACGTAGGAATGGGTAACTCATCGTGTAACCCTGAGTGAAGAACAGGCCATATGTAGGGTTGCTCTGGTGCTTAATATTTGTAAATTAGTTTCCTTAAAGAGCCACTGCAGAGCCATGGATCTGTGACTGTGTGTGTGCTTCCCGGGTGTAGCTGGAGAAGCCTGGGAAAGCAGGCGTGCAGTGCAGAATTTGTGCTGTTCTCAACCAAGACTTGCTTTGTTTTATTTCTTTCTCCTTAAGTTGATAGCTGCAGCACTTCAGCAAGCCCTCTGCCAGCTCTTTGAGACAGGGAATTCTTGTAATGCTCGCACAGTGTGTGACCCCACTGTGATACCTGTGTCTTGGGTTGCAGTACAAGTGGGGCAGAGCTGGAAACCCACCTCCAGCATCATCGCTTCCAGATCCGGTGACTGGGAGGTGGCCCTGCTGCACACTGGCTCCTTGCACTCGGTGTGATTCAGGTCCTGCTTTGTGCCTTTTGTGGCTGCTACCTGGCTGCTCTGTGCCGCAGCTGGTGGTGCTGCTTGTCCTGCTGTCTCCACACCTCTGCAGTGATGTGCAGCTGAGGCAGGGATGAGTAATGCTGTTTAAAGAAGTGTTACTCCAACCTTTCATGCTGGATGCGCAGCTCCAGCGTTTTAATCTCCAGATTTTCCATTGCTTCGGGATGACTGTACATTCCTATCAAATGATTCATTCGATTAACATAACTTTTCTATGAACCAAAATACCTCCTCAGACCCTTGGAGCAGAAGGGATCCTGAGCACCACCCCAGGTGCAATGTCCAGCGCCATGTCTGTGTCTCCCACAGCCAAGTGCTGGGCACAAACAGCTTGCAGTGTGAGGCTCTCCTTTTTCTCCCACTACCAAGCTCACTTGGTTCCCTCACATTCCATTTCGGTGACGTTGGAAAGCTTTTTTCTGTCTCTTTCCCCAGGGGGACTGAGCAGAACTGTTTACCCTCAGCCAGCCAGCTTCCCCTTGGACAGACTTCCCACGTACGGCGAGGTGAATGTGAGGAGAAGGAGAGGAGAGCGTGGCCAGGCTGGGGTGGGAGCTGGGATGGTTGGTCCTCACCTCCTGAAGTGCTGTGCTGCTGTTCACTGTACTCTGGCAGTTCTGGGGCCCATCTGTCTCCCGGGCTGTGCTGAGCACACAGACCAGTCTGGCACGTGGGAGTTTGTGGTTGAGGACCATTTGCTGCCACTGGGTCCTTGTCCCCTCGCCGCTGCTCTCTGGACAGTGCTGCAGCCTGGGAAGCACCCTGCCCCGAGGCCAGGCGTGCTCTGTACCAGCGGGCACAGATCAGTCTGACCACTGCCTGTGCCCCTGTGGTGTGGCTGTCACTGGTTATTGTGTCCCGGGAGATGATTCCAGGCTGTTCCTCAAGCCTTGCCAATGTGCTGGGGTTTTTCTCTGGCTTGCTGTGAAGCTGCACTCGCTGTACGCTGTGTCTCCTGGAGGAGCTGCTTGCCCATCTCCCTGGTCAGCAGCTGTGTCTGCACCCATCATCTCTTGCCACTGTGATCCGTGCCCTGGTGAGCTGCGGTCCATGGGTGAGTTGTCCCTGAGCAGTGAGCAGCTCCTGCTCAGCCCTGCTGATGGCATCTCCCCGGCTCTGGGCCCTGCCATGGCTGGAGCACCCGAGCACTGTTTGGCTGCATCACTCCTGGCTGACCCTGGAGCTGTGTTTGCCCCTGGTAGGGTGTGAAACTGTCACTGGAACTTCAACTCATCTTGGTGTGATTCCTGAAAACTCCGTTTCCAGGTGGTTAATCCTGCTGGAGTGCTAGGTCTGTGTTCTGCAGCTCCCTGGGACACGCAGCCCGTTGGTGTGATACAATGGTGCAGCTGATTCCCTGACAGCCAGGTTTTATAGCCTGAGCTGTGGGCTGGGTGCTGGGGCTGGGCATGGACAGGGGATGTGACCATGAGCAGGAGCTGAGTTCTGAGGAACACGCTCTGCAGAGCCGTGCTGACGGGAGCACCTGGCTCCTGCACGGGCTGTGGTGGCTGGAGAAGGTGCACGTGCTGGCCCTGGCCCATTGCAGTTATCTCACATGTCACTGTTATTTATTCTCTCAGACTCTGCCACATTCCATAGCCAGGGAAAAGTTCTTGTTTGCCCTCAGGCAGCTGTTGCGTTGAAGGAATTTTTGGTACGTGCTGGAATAGAAACTCATTTTCATTGCGTACCTGGTCCTGAATCCCTTTGGCCTTGGTGGAGATGGATGTTTCTCAGGATGTTCTCTCTCTTCCCAAGAAGAGATGTTGCAGCTGAAACGCAGACTCTGGGCTGTCTGGTTCCTAGCATGGAGGGTGGTGATGGCTGTTCATGTTACCAGGCTCGCTGGCAGTAAATAAGCTTTTTTTCCTCTGCATTTAAAGAGAGAAAATAATAATGGGCCTTGTGAGACAGTGCCTTTGTTTTCGTGCTGGTATAGTTTAAGTTAATAGAAATCTCATTTATCTGCTCCTGGTAATATGTGTCCCTGGAGAGCCGGGTCATCACAAATGGTCCGAGTGAATGAGGAGGGGAGATGGGAAATGTGATCTGCGATTCCTGCAGGCTGGCTCATCCCGCACCCTCCCCTGTCGAGGGAGACGCTGTTTACGTCACTGTGCCTTACATAAGGATCTATAATGTGATAGCTCCCGAGGTTGTGTGGGTCTTCTGAGGCTCCTGGGTAATTGGTTCAGTGTGTGCTGAGCAGAGCCGCACAGCCCTGCAGCCGTGCGGGAAGGTTTTGTCTTAGGGAATCTTCAGGCTGCTCTAGATTTCTCCTATTTCCCCCTTAATGTCACCGTTTTCTCTGGTGTTACAGCTGTGTGGGCATCTGGGACTTGGGGTGCGTGCAAGGTTGGAGATGCAAAGGGATGCATCAGCTGCCCGGGGCCAATATTTGGGGCCAATGTTGATGGTGAGTGTGAATGAGCAGGAGCTGTGCTGGGATTGCTCCACTGCCTCCGTGCTTCCTAGTACAGCTGCTGTAAAAACCTTGCCCAAGACTGGTAAATCACTTAAATCAACTTCTGATCTTTTTCTGATGGTGTGCTTCAGAAGCAGGGATGGTTTTGGAAATGCCCTGAGTGCCATGCACAGTGCCAACAAGCAGAGCTGCGAAGCTGAGACCCGATGCAGGAGGACACTGCGCAGCCACGGGATATGGGCTTGTAAATAAACACAGATCCAGCTCGAGCTGTGTGAAGTCAAAAGCTTCTTAAAACCAGACCCAGGGTTCGCTCACGTTGGTTTATGATGGAGCTGAATAAAGCTTCCCAAGTTGGTTAGATGCTGGAGAAAGGGAGTGTCGGGACTCCTCTCCAGCAGGAGCGATCCCGGTGGCTGCCCAGGCTGGGCAGCACTGGCAGCCTGGGCTGAATTGTTCACGGGCCTCGTGGCACACACGGTGTGCAGGATCCTTAGGGCTTAGCCTTAAATGAGCAGGGTCCTGTGCACGCTGTGCTGCAAGTGCAGCCGCCGTGGTGCTGCTGTTGGCGAGCTCGTGGCCGCTCGGTGGGCGCTGCTGCTCCTGACATTTGTGTAGCAGTCTTGTGATGTTCCAGGTTTAGCAGGCGAGCAGTGTGTGTTACCGGACGGGTCATTCGATAGCTGCACAGCGTGAGCTCCTCACTGAAACCTCAGGCTGCACCACATGGCAGGGACAAGTCCTTCAGTGCCACGGCTCGAGGGCTGCACTGTGTGTGGGGACCTGGTGTGGAAGAGGGGCTCTGCTGTGTGGTGGGGGTCTCGCCCGCGAGCTGGGGCTCTGTTAGTCCTCATGACAAGGAGGAATCAGTTCAGAGCTGGCATCCACACTCTGCATTTCATTGTGGTTCATGGCTGCACAGGAATATGGAAAGCTGCTCTCACTGTGCGGCTGCAGACTCTGATGCTTTGCAGATTGAATGCAAAGCTTTTTTCCCTCTTGCCCTCAGAATAATGCCCAGGTGGGCAGGCAGAAAATGTGACACCAAATGTCTGCAGTGCCAGTGGGGGAGCTTTGCATTTGCTCATGGATCTCCACATGTCACGGGTGTGAGGGACAGGCAGGACACACTCTGTGCCATGGCCTCTGCCAGCACAAGACAGCCAGACCTGTGCTGGGGCGAGGGGGTGATGGTCCCTGTCCCTGCACCTCTCTGTGCTGCCATTTCCAGTTAAGGGTGTTTTTAAAAGCAAAAAGTCTTGTAAGAAAAATCAGCCCCTGCCTTGGCAGCCTCTGCGTCTGATCTTTGGTAACTGCAGATGTGCATCTTGGAGCAATTTACTCCTGGTTGTGTTCAGGGCTACCAGAGCGACTGTTTATTCCCACATACGGAGCATGGTTTCGGGAGGTAATTTAAACAAATGGAGTGCCACTTCCAATTTTTCAGGCTTCTAGTTCGGGAGCCAAAACTGTTCTCCTGGCTCCAGCTTGCCCACCCTGGCGGTGTCAGTTCCCACATGGCCTGCCAAGTTTGCAGAGAACGATCTGGGGTGCCCTTCCCCTTCGGAGGAGGCAAAGATCCCTTGGCCGGGAGCAGCTGGGACTCGGTTGGGCTGTGGAGCAAGGGCAGGGGCACACAGGCAGGAGCTGGTGGGGACAGCCCCGTGTGGGTGTGTGTGTGGAGCTCCCCAGCTCTGGCTGTGTCTCTGGGCCAGCAAGAAGCTGTAGAAAATACCTGTGCTCTGGTGGCTGTTGGGGCTGCAGGGGTACCTTGATGTGTTGTCCTTTGGCTTTTCTGTGCATCTTGCTGGGCTGTAGGATCTGGGATGAGAAAACCAACTCAGTAGCTGCATGGGTTTGTTCTCGTGACAGTAAATACTGAAAGAAGAGTGGAAAGGTGGTGTGGTGACCACTGCCCTGTTTGCTGCAGGAACACAGTGGGATGGGGAACCACCGTGGTTTTGGGTTGTTCAACTTAACTGCGCGGCAGGGAGCGATATCTGCCACGCAGAGTCCCCTCCCCAGGGATGCACAGGAGTTTGCCAGGCAGTTGCACTGATCCTCGACCCACCTTTGCTCCTATGCTTCTCTCCTGCTCAGGGATCCCTGGAGGTGCCGTACGTGCTCTCTGCCCACCACACTCCACACGGAGAAGCTCCAGCGCTGGACGTTCGGACACATGGGGCTGCGTCTCACAGGCTTGTTCTGAGACCCCCAGACGGATCCATAGATTGCCTTTATTTATTTGCTTTTTGTTTTCTTGCAGTTTCTGCACGTATGAAAGAGGCTTTGTCCTCTCCTGGGCCCCGAAGTTCACACGTACAAGGAGAGGCATTGAGTGAATTCCAGGCTGCGGCTTTGCTTCCACGTGCCCCTGCTGCATTCACCTGTGCTCGGTGCATGTCCCTGACTCACTGTTTACTCTCCAGTATTTAAACATTCCCTAGAAATTAAATCTTTTAAGAACATTATTCTTCACACCAAGTGCTCGGAGGAGCCCAGTTGTGCAATGCCCACGCTCGTGTGTTGGCTGCTGTCTCCCTCCCTCCCTCAGAACAGGATTCGCGGTGGCAGCGCCGCAATTAGAACGTGGGGACTGCAGTGCTGGAGTCTGCTTCAGAATAGCAGCGTCTGCACGCTCCAGGAACACACCCTTGTCCTCACGTGAAGGTTCAGAGCTGGGGGGGGTGATGGTTATTTGTCAAGTGATTGAGGACCATGTTGGTGCCGAGGGCAGGAACCCCCTCAGGTTTCCGTGGACACCAGCACTGCTGCCCCTCTCCCGTGCTGGAGCAGAGCAAGGTGTTTGACCTGCATAGATGAGCAGCAGTGATAAGAACGTGACACCCATTGCTGTTTGTGATTTTTGGCCCTTTGCCACACACACACTGCCACCAGGCTGGGGTTAATGGCTGTGTGTCACGCTGGGAGAGCGGCGTGGCACTGGGGTGTTTGGTGTGAAGCTCTGGAGTTGTCCTGTCCTCCCCTGAACTGACTCTGCTGAGGAGCTGAGCTGTGCTGCAGCTTGCACGGGAAGGTGAATCATGAGCATGAGATCTGACTCCCTGGTTGCTGCCGTGGCTCCTGCAGGAGTAGGGCTGAGGATGGTGCCCCTTGTTTGCTAGAGAAGCTGGAGATGAAATCTCTGCTCTGTCCCCTATGCTACCCTGTGCCAGGGCTCTTTCCTCTTGCAGGTGAAGCTTTGCCACCTTTGCTCCTTGAGCTGTTGGGAGGACTCCTCAGCTCACCTGCTGTCAGAGGGGGGATGCTGAGGGGCTCTGGCTGGAGTGTGGTGCAGCAGCATCACGTGGTGTAGGGCTGTGGATATGTGAGGATGGGACCTTTGCAGCAATGCCCTTCATCTCTGCCAGGTTTGATGGGGCCCTGGGTAACCTGGGCTAGTGGGGGATGTCCCTGCCCATGGCAAGGGGGTTGGACTGGATGAGCTTGCTGGTCCCTTCCAACTCCAGTGATTCTGTGATCCCTAAGGTTCTTTCCTCTGCAGTGAAGCAGTGACCAACACGTGGCCCAGGTGGGAGCACAGCAGCCCATGGGTGAGTTGGTTCCACCTCTGCCCAGGTGCCCTTCTGCTCAGACCATGCTGTACCACGTTCCCCTCAGAGGCCGTTCCCGTATCGTGTTCTGACTTTGAAGTAGGTTTTCAGCTCCTGAGTGTCTTATCTGCGGGTTCAAGTAATTTCTGCTGATAAGGGAAATCAGATACCATTGTTGGAAGTGGCTTGTAGGCTTCTCCAGTGTTGTAGCTCGGCTCTACACCAGAGTGAAGAGTGGTTTGCTGAGGCTGGTCTGTGCAGTTTCTGCTCTGGAGGATTCTTCTGCCAAGCTTCCTTTGTTATGAAACACATTCAAATTTTAAGTTAATGTTTTTGTTGGTGATTTCTGGGGGAGAAGCTTCCTGAAGCTGCAAGAGGCAAGTGCAAGACTGGGGCAAGGAAGGGGCTACCCAGTGCTTGGGGTTTTTCTCTTGGTTGGTGAGGGTTAACGAGCTGCCGGCTGCATTCCTTACAGCTTCACTTCTGGCTTCTCTTCCTAAAAATTTCCACTTCATTTCATAACAGTTTTGGAGTGAGGGGTGGTGATATCTGGGACCTGTGCTGAGGCTGAATGTGATCGTTTGTGCAATGAGGGGATGGAGGCAGCCACGGCTGCTCTCAGGCCCAGGGGAGCAAGGAACAGATCCTCCTGGCAATAGCATTAACCCCCCCAAATGAGCTACTTGAGGGATTTGTAATTAACTGAAAGAGTGGAGATGGTAAGCAGAGGCAAAGGTTTGGGAAAGAAAATTGCTTTCTTCTGTGTTCCTGTGACTGCAATGAAAGTTCTGACATTTTAGGGCTAAGAGTTTGTGTTGCGTTGGTTTGATCAGGTCTGTTCCTTCTGGAGCCAAGTGCAGGCTAAAGCTCCTAGGTTTTCAGGCATGTTGTAAACGTGTTGTTGATGGAGATGTCTCTGGTGAGTAAAGTACAGCCCTCCCCAGACTGCCCCGGGCAGGCAGCGGCTGCACGGACGGGCGAGTGGGTTTGCAGCAGCCCCCTCGCTGCTGCTGCCAGCCGGCTCGCACGAGGGTTTGCTGTGCTTGGGGCTCCCCTGGGAGCTGTGCAGGCCTGGCACTGCCCCGAGGTGGGAAATCACCCTTGGTTCTTTGGTACTGCCTGTACCTGTGCCTGGTGTGCACAGAGACTGGAGCCGGCACCTCCCGGTGCACCGGGGGGGTGCTGTGTGTCAGGCTCAAAGTGCCATTCACAAGACATCTTGTGATGGGGCCACTGCTTATTTGTTCCCATAGAAACTGCCATCTGATCATGGCAAATGGATCAGGGCTGTTGCTGGAAACGCAGCGTCTAAAAATCTCTGCATACATCGACTGGATCTGGCGTTTGCTCTGTCCTTCCTTCCCATCCCAATCTCGGTCCCTTCTTCTCGGAGCACCCTGGATCATGGAGCAGCGATGCACTGGGCACCTTTAAAATAAAATGCAATGCTGTCACCTTCTAACCGTGATCATCCCGGGCGAGGGACAGAGCTCACTGCCTGGCATCAGGGAGCAGGGTGAGCCATGGGCACTGGAGAGGTGCTCCTGGTTCACGGGGGGTACCTGGAGCCCGGGGTTTGCTACTTGGTGTCACAGAAATCTGGTGGTGGAGCTCCCCAGCTCCTCTTCTGCAGGTGCGTGCGGTGCAGTTGGCTATTGCTTGGGTTTATTTTGAATATCCAAGTGGATTTGCTTCAGTTTAGAACAGAGTGGACACTCACACACCTAGGAAAGATCTGTGTGAGTTTGTGTCTCAGTGTCCCTATTCCTGAGCGGACTCAGTGGCGTATGGGGTGCAGCAGTGACTGGTTCCATCTTCTCCATCACTTTAGGTTTTCTCTGATACAGTAGTGATCCCAATGTGACACTGAATGTTCTTGCAGTTGCCTCCTTCAGCCAGGAGCTCTGACCAGGAGTGCATACAGCCTGGTGGGTGTTAGAGCCCCGGCCCCCCCGCACCGCGGGCACAGCTCGGTGGAAGGGCTCAGCACGGGGCCACCACTGCCCCGGCTGCAGCGAGGGAATGGGTTCGGCCGCCGAGGCTGAGTGAAAGGGATTGTTATAGGGGATGACAGATTCCTCTGGAGGTTGTTGCTGTTTGCAGAAGGGAAGCCAAGACATCAGTGCTTAATATCTTCCAGAAGTCCTCTGCTTTAACCCTTGAGGAGCCTCGGGAGAGTAACTGAAAGCCGGTGCAGAGGCTCCCTGTGGCTCTACTGCACGTCCTGGGACAGTGCCAGTTATCTTTCCTGCTTGCAGCTTGCACTGCCCAGAGGATTTCTGAAGGCTGCTGAGCCAGACCAGCACTGTCCTGGCTGTGGGTGTTGCTCTTGTCAAAAGCCAAGTGACCCTGTGTGGTGCAGCAGTGCTGGCTGCTCAGGACCTGCTTCTGACACCAACAGGGTTAAGGTCTTCCCTCTCCTCGTTGGAGACCTCTCGATCCGAGCAGTGATCTTAGCAGCATTATAATCGCTCAGAAATATTCCAAACCAAGAGTACATCACGTTTCTGAATGTCTCACTTCATGCATGCCATCTACTCACTTCACTGCTGAGCTTTTGCTTTTTAATGATTGAATACACTTGCGTTCAAACCGGAGCCCCATTTTCAGCTGCATCCCTGGGATGGGCTCCTCCTCCTTGGCACTGTGGCTTTGGGTCAGGACTGAACCACAGCAGAATGACCATGTGGGGCAGCTTCCAGTGATGCTGTAGAACTCGCTTGCTCTGACATCCCTGCTGTTCTGTGAAGGCTTGCTACTGATCCATGAGACGGGGCTTTCGCTGACAACCTGTGAGGTAGACACGGTGCCTTGCTCCTGGTTTGCCCCCCAAGAAGGGAGGTCCCTGCCTCGCAGCAGGTCCATGTTAGCTCTGCAGCAGGTGGCCCTGCCCGCCGCCGTGCAGCGTTCTTGCTGAGTAGCTGTGACAGATTTCTTCCTGCATGCGACTACATTTCCAAAACTCTGCTGCTAAGCAACTTGGTCCAAGAGTCTGGTGTTGCTCTAATGCAGCGAGCGAGGAGCAGCCGCGATGGCTCCTCCAGCTCTGCAGGCGAGGGCATTCACCATGCGAGGATGCTCGGAGCAGAGGCCATCCTGATCCTGGATGCTGCCTGCTGGAACGGGCTGGGTGGAGTAGACCCTGTGCACGCTGCTGCAGCTACGGCTTGGTTCTGAGCAAAGCAGCCATAGACCAGTTGCAACTTCAGAATTTGTGCCCTTAACTCAGTGTGATCTGTGTTAATAGAGCTTCTGATCAGACACTGATGGGCTTTTTAGCAACACTGGCTCTTTGAGAGTCACGTTAGGTCTTACAGTGCCAATCTCAGGAGATGTTAGGAGTCAGATGTCTGAGTGGTGGTCAGTTATGATGCACAAGGAACATCTCCTGTCATAATATTGCCCAATGGGCACTGCAGGTGTTGGTAAACTGAGCCTGGTTTGTATGGCTTAATTGGGCTGCAGTGCGACCTTGACCCTGTGCTGCTGGGGTGGGTGCCACTGGGATGGGTTCCATGGGATGGGTGCTGTGCTTCCTTCTCTTCTGCCACTGGAGGTGTCTGAGAGGGGTGGAAGAAGTCACCATGAAAGGTGTCCATGTGTGGAAGTGCCCAATGGAGCCTGCTCAGGCCTGGGCAGAGACACGTCCACATCTGCTGGCTGGAGCGACCGATTGGAGCCTCCTCTCCAGAGCAGGTCATGCTTACGTGACCAGGACCTGCTGCTCCACGTCGCACGTGACTGGTTAACCGGTTTGCATCCATGTAAATGTACCCTCCATGAGACTTCACACTAGTCTGAGCTCATTCAAAAACCGGTTTTAATTAGCAAGTGCAGTCTTTGTGTAGTAAGTGCCAAGATTGCTTTTAATTTGCGTAGCAGCCGTGGAGGTAGCGCTGCAGCCTGGCAGCAGCTCGCACGGCTGAGCCACAGCCCCGCTTGCTGCCGGGTTTTCCTTCCTTTGCAGATTTTCTTAGCAGGCTTTAGCTGGTGTGGAGCTGCGGGTGTGAATGTGGGGTTTGTGCTCCTGTCGCTGAAATCCCAGCTCTGTTCCCCTGGGGACGAGGAGAGGTCACAGCAGAGCAGAGCATTCGCACAAGCAGGGCATTAACACTGCAGCGGGCCAAGAGGATTTGGAGGTATTGACTTTTCTCCCAAGCCATCGGTGTTTTCCTCACCTTGTGCAGCACACAAGTCACTGCATTGATCCGCAGGGGATGCGGGCGAGGCGATCGCTTCCTTCCTGAGCTAATGCAACTCTTCTCTGTGCATCTCGGTCCACAGTTTCCTGCTGTCGGTTGCTGCCAATATTTGTGCTTGTGCCACCTCCAAAAGCCACCAGTTTTGCTGCAGAATGGCCTAGTTTGATCTGCTGCATCAGGTCTGGGTGGGTTCTGCTAGCCAGCTAACGCCAAGGAGGAGATGCCTCTGGTTTGCCCATGAGCTGGTCACGAGAAGTCTCACTGTTCCGGTAACCAGCCCTGGTCTGGGCACCTCAAGTGTCAGTCAGAGGGCATCTTTTTGGCTGAGCATTTTCCAAGGACTAAAAATTGTACAAATGGCATGTTTGCATCTAGAGAGATCACTTCTGCTGCCCCCAAACACACCTCAGGTGACAGCTTGCCTGGAAAGACACGTGCCTCCACCATCCATTCTCCTGGAGATCCTGTGCAGCTCTGGGATCTGCTCACTAGAGTGATTTTTGCCCCTCCAGCAGCTGCTTAATCCAAACAGGCCGTGATCCCAAGCTTCCCGAGTGTTTCTGGCAGGCAGGAGCAGCTGGAAGGAGCTCTTCCCTGTCCGTGCCTCTGACAGCTCCTGGGGGCAGCCCAGTAGGCTGCGGCGGGTGGGAAGGAGAGGGCTCCTTAGCTGACATGGCTTGGGAATGGAGGAGGAATTCAGGCTCCTGCCTTGGTGTGCGGATGGACCTTCTCCAGGTGTACCCATCCATTGTCCAAAACCCTGCACCAGGGGCAGCTTTTCACTCCCTCATGCTCTGCCAGATGCCCCTGCAGAGCAGCAGCAGCCAGGTCTGATGGACAGGGCCAATCCAGCAGAATCGGGGATTGTGCGCTGAGGGCTTTCCAGGAGGAATTTGGAGCTGGAGGACTCCTCGGAGCAGCTCTAGGAAATGTTTCTCCTAAATAAACATGTTGATTTCTTTCAATGCAGTCAATTTGCCCGTGCCATCTGTTGGCTCTTGTTACATTGAGGAGATCAGTTGCTGGCTTGTGGGAGCACTCACTGCCATAATTATACTTCTCTAACGATCGCTGATTAGCCTGCTCACGTGGCCATGTTCTGAAAGAAGTGGGTTCTCTCCTGGCTTTAACTTGTGCCGCTACAGAAACAACTGAACTGAAATGGAAAAGGTGGTTTCTTTATGGAATTATATCTGTGCAAGAGAGGTTAATTATAGTTTAATTATAGTTATAATTAGACCTAAGCAAATGTGTGGCATGAAGTAATAGATGCTCGCCCATGACAGGGTCTTTAGCTTTTTCCTTTGTTCACTGCACAGAAGAAAAGGGAAATGTTCCCTGTTCCATGGCCTCTCCCCACTGAGAGCAGATCGTTGGCTCCTGCCTTTCTCCCCTCTTAGGTGCTTTGCAAGAAGTTGGAGCAGGTCAGAGCACGGTGGCTGTCCTCCCCATGCCCCCGTCCTCCTCCTGCCCATCCGCCTGGGCCCCCAGCAGGTCATTGCCCTTCCTGTTGGCAGGGCAGCACTGGTTCAGGGAAGCCTGGATGAAGATTAGCCACGCTCAGCTATTAAACAGGATGTCTGTATAAATTTTAATTTCTCCAAGGAGGTGTTCTTTCCTGGGCCATGAGTTGTGCCCCGTGTAGGAGACTCTCACCCTTGGCGTGATCTTCTCGCTCTGGTGGCCACCAGATCTTAAAATCCGGTCTCTCAGTGCAAAATAGGAAGTTACAGCTTTGAGGTGCAGTGGAAGCAACTCGCTGTTTTGGCCTGGAATGTCCTTTCTGTCCCTCTTGACTCCCCGTGTGCTGCAGGGGGACGTGTTGATGCTGGTGATAACTGCTGGTGCCCTCTTGGCCTTCCAGAGCTTCGGAACCTCTCCTTCAGTTCCTCAGCTACTCTCATCTGTAGTTGACATTTCCACTGCTTCTCAGAGGGCTATTGCCCAGCGTGCACATGTACTCAGCATGGCTTTAAAATAAGGAAAAAATCCAGAGCAGTGTTGGGCTGAAGCCTCTCCTCCAGGAGAGGGAAATCTGGAGAGAAAATGGACGAGGCTTCTGGCTCCGAGGAGCGAGACCTCCGCGGCGGCGTGCGGGCGTCAGAGCGAACACCTTGCTGTCTACCAACTGTTCTTTTTAGCAGCCTAACATTTCTTCCAAATAACAGTTTCTTCCTCAAATTACCAGTGCAAGTTTTACTTGGATCCAAGAAGGAAAGAAAATGAAATGTTTAGCAATGGAGGGAACATTCTGTTAATTGGTGGCAGCGTGTATGCTCCAGACTTGGCGCGTGTCCTGCCTGCAAGCTTCATTAACTCTTGATAAAAGAAGAGTTAATTTTTCAGACTCCTTCTTCATAGTATTTCATTGTTTAAGAGGATAGATCATGGTTTTCTTCCCGTTCTGAGTTTGTAGCCGAATTTGTGCTTTATTGACTGATGTTTAGTTGCTCTCTCTTGTTTGATGGAGGAAGGCGTGCAGTTGCAGGGGCTCTGTCCTGGCTGGGAGGCTTGGCCAGGGTGGACTTTGCCAAAGGAAGGAAAACCTGTGCTTAGCAGAGCAGAATCCATTGTGGCTGTTTCCCTGCCACTGAGCTGAAGATTAGGTCAGGCTGGCTGATGGGACCGGAGAGCTTCAGCCACTGGTTTTGCTGTTGAAATCCCAAATCATCTTTTGATGGAGGGAGAATATAGCCAGCTGGGAAATGCAGGAATGGAGGAACCAACTTGATCTGTTCTGGAAAGCCTTTACACCACTCCTTCCCTCTGGAAAAAAAGTGATCCTCTGAAACAAACCAAGCAGAGGCCCTCTGCAAAGCCCCAGGTGAAACATGGGACACACACACCACTCCCCAAAATTCCCTGAGCATTCCCTTCTGCAGCAGGCACTGAGGGGATTTCCTACTTCCACCCTCCCTCCCGTGTTGGTGAGGAAGCTCTGAATTTCCTGAAACCAGAGCACAAGGTGGTTTCCCCAGGCTTTTCCAGGAGAATTTTAACTTTTCTATTACATCAGTTGCTGGAGGCAGTTGAATGGAATGAGAACACTTTGCAGAAACCTCTTCAGAAGCACCAGGCCTCTCCTCCTCAGAGCTTTGGAGGTTGCGTTTGGGTTTGCTCAAGGGCCACCTGTTTGGCCGAACTCACAGTGAGTTCCTTTGCAAGAAGACATCTTCTGGCTGGCGTTTGTGCTCCTTTGCTACCGAGTCAGGTGCTGTGTGTCTTGTGGGTGTGGAGTTTCAGGGCACCGCACGTAAAACACACGGCGTAGCAAGATGAGAGCGTGGGGCAGGTGAGATGGCAGCCAGGTTCTCCCTGCCCTTGTCATCAGACAGAGTAATGCAGCTCTTGTGTTGCGTCTGGCCCTGCTGATGAAGCTGTCTTGAACTTGAACTTGAATTTGGCCAAGTATGTAGCTCAAGCCGTATAATTAAGCTGGGAAATGAGATTTCCTTAGAGCAAGTGCAGAGCTGGGAAATGAGTAGGGAGCTCAGGAATACTCCAGATCTGTGCATTCTCATTTATGTATTTGTGCCTGAAAATGACTCATGTCTCTTGGTAGACATCTTGGCTTCACTCTTTGAGGAAGCTGCTTTTAGCTTTTGATACGTGTATTGGTTTAAGCTTTGTTTCAGCTGGTTCTTGCAGGGAAGATCCTCGGTGAAGAGCCCGTAGCGAGCGCTCTCCCAGCCCGCGCTGGCTCTCTGCTTCCCAGTCCGCTCCGGAGCGTTGTCCCTGAGCCCACACAGTGGGGATCTGCCAGACCCATAGCTAATGAAACACATGCTGCTCACCTGCCTGCTCCTGGGCAGAGGCTGGGCTGCACCCAGGGCACTGCCAGCCTGGGACAGGACAGCGGTGGCTCGTCACCCCGTTAATCACCGCCGGTTAGCGCTTGGCAGCGGCGCGGCACGGGCTCCGGCTCTGCCGTTTCACCTCGTGTCTCGGCTCTAACCCCATTCCTGCCAGCAGCTTCCAGCGCTGAGTGCCAGACCTGGCTGCCTTTCAGCTTCTGTTCTTGCTGTAGGAAGCATGCTCAGTAACTTGGAAGTCTGGAATCGTTCCTGTACTCTGAATTAAAGGTTTCAAATGAAAGAAACAGCTTATTGTGCTCAGTGCCTTTGCAGGGGTTCTGCTGTGCTCTGCTTACATGCAGGGCAGTTATTCCCCTGGCAAGGATTTTATCATAAAATATGAAGCTTAATTTTCATGTGCTTCAGATTGTTCCCTGAAAGATGCTAAAGACCCTTTTGTTTGCTCGTTTTCCTCCGAACAGCACCGTGCCTGTTGGAGCATCGTTCAGCATTGCACTGGGGGCTTGGCACCGAGGAGCAGTGCACGTGTCTGGGACCGGCTGTTGGTCCGTGGACACGCCGTGGAGCGTGGAGCACTTGTCCTCACCCCCAGCGAGTGCCCGAGCCCGTGCCTAGCTCAGCATTTCTGTAATTGGGCTCTGGGCTCCGGTCTCAAATCTTCCTGGTTGTGCATCATCAGCGCTTTTTACCGCAGTGCTGCTTTGCATGCCCTTCCCCGTGCCTTTGCATGGCTCTGCAGCCTCTGCTGGCAGAAGTTCTCTGAATTGTGCTGTAGCAAAGCCACCCGGGAAAGGTTTGTAGCAGCAGTTCTCTTCCCAGGGAAGGTGCCATCTCCAGGCGAGAAAACCTGCAGGTGGATGTCACATCCAGCCCACGGATCTTGAACCAGGCTGGCACAGTGTAGCTGCTCTCTCGCACTGGTGTTTCACGGTGGGGAGGAACACACTCCTTAACTCTAGGCTGAAATCCGACTGGGAGGAGGAGTGTGGATGTTCTTTGCCAGTGGGAGCAGCCTTCTCTGTCATTTGCCCCAGCAAGGTGTCACACTGGCGGCTGCCTTCTCTCCCCTGATAGCCTGGTCTTCTGGAGAAGATCCCTCTCCTTATTACCTGGGGGCTTGGTGGCACAGAAGTGTCTCCCCGTTGGGGTCTGGTGGCTTTGATGGCTGTGTCCAAAGGCTGGGAGCTGCCAGCACTGGGGGCAGTGGAGGGAAGGGAAGTGAGGACCTTTTTGAGGCTGGGAGTTTCTGGAGAGGAGCTGACTGGAGGCACTTAGACTTGTTTAAACTGTTCTAGTGTAGCGTTACAGAGCACTTCTCTTTTAAAACAGGTCAATAAATACCTTGTTTGTTAGAATCTTGCTGCCTTCTGCATCATTGCTCTCTTACCGAGGTGCCCTCTGTAAGGAAGAGGTGCCGAGAGATGAGAATCAAAGCTGCTCCCTCCCCGCTTGATGGTGACCTGGTGGGGTTTCTGGGAGGCTGCTCCTCTGAGGAGGGACAACCTATTCTGTTTTTGTACAGTGTTCAGCACAGCAGGGTGCTACATGCACTATTTGTTCCTAAAAATGCTTCTCCCAGTATGCAGTTGGGTCAATAACCTCTGTTTCGTTTCCCCTTCTGCCAGGTCGCTATAAAGATAATTGATAAGACACAGCTGGATGAGGAGAACCTGAAGAAGATATTCAGAGAAGTTCAGATCATGAAGATGCTTTGCCACCCACATATCATCAGGTTATACCAGGTAGGAGCACTCTGCAGTGGCTTTCCCATCCCTCTGCACTCTGGCTTTACACCACGTAGTAGTGCTTTCTCCAGGGTTATTTCCATTTCTCCTAGGTGAAACACTGGGAAAGTCCTTTATGTTTTCAAGGTCCTGGAGTACTTTGGTTAGGAGGGGGGGAGGAAAAGTGTGGCTTAATCCTTCTCTTTTCTGGGAGATGATGCTTCCGCTGTGGGCTGGCCGCTTGCCATTTGTTTATGGCCATTGTGTGTGTTCAGTTTCCCAGTTGAAACCGGATGCGGGCTCCCCTTCCCGATCCAAGGCAGGGAGCAAGGCTTAGCAGGACTGCAGGCACACAGCTCCCCTGCCCTGCTCCGCACGCCTGCTTGCCCTGTGGCCCCGAGGACTTGCTGATCTGCTCCGTGCTTTCCTGGAAGGTGATCAATAGCAGCAGCAGAACCACTTTTGAATGTTGTTTGCAGACTTTTCCTGCTGCGCATTTGGCATTTTCAGCCTGCAAACAGAACCACCAGAGCCAGAACCCACCTGTGCTGCCTCTCACACCCACATTCGGTGCTGCCCCTCTGAGCAAATACTACAGCAAGGAGATGAGCAGGCAGCGGAGTGATGGGAGCAGAGGGAGAAAGGAGGCCAACACCTTGGTGAAATGTTCACTGCTCTTGTGGAAGCTGCTGGACAGATGTGACTCCCTCCCTGTCCCTTTCTGATCCAAGAGCCCAAGCAGTCACAACCACAGCGTGCAGAACAGCTCTGTGCAAACTCTCCCCTCCTGCCTGCAGTCCCAGTTCTGGGAAGCTGTGGGGCAGAGGCTGCTTCCCAGGATCCCACCAGAGCAGGGCCCTTAGCCTTGGGGCAGGATTTAGGTGCAAGAGACCAAAGGAGATGGGTGATCTCCCGTTCGTGGCTGCCTGACACGGGTGCCCAGCACTGGGATGATGATCAGTCGAAATCCCAGGGGGAATATGCTGGGGTTATTTCCTTCTGAGCTGTAATGTGCGTGCGTTGTGGGGGAGAAGTTGTGGTCACCCTCAGCAGAAGTTGCCTTTCCCTAGAACCACCTCTTGTCTTTCCAAGCACAGCCTGCTTCTCACTGTGCCCAATAGATCTGAGGGATTATTTGGACTCCAGAGAGTTAAAGCTGAGCTGAAGAGCAGAGGTTAATGTTTAGCTGTTTGGCCAAACAGCCACGTGTGAGATGCCTACAGCAGACCCTGCAGAGCTGTGGCATTTTTAAGGTACTTAGGGAATGCTTCTCTGCACAGTGACTCCTTAAAGCTCTTTTCTTAAGCCAAACCCCTGCTTTTCAGCCTGGTTTATTCCATCTAAAGCTTTTTGTGTGATACTGAGCAGGTGACACTTGTTGCTCGGCTTGGCTGAGGTGAGACAAGAGCACCAGTGGTGGGGCACTTCTCATCTGGCCATTCTCCCTGGGCACTTGGAAGCATTTCCATTTGGATAATAACTACTGAAACCTGGAGTTAGGAATTCAGAGCCTTTCACAGCTTTTCATCAGTAATCTGAGTTTAAAACTCGCGTTTCCTTGAGCTTATAAAACCTACAAGGTGTAAGAGAAGGAGAAAGTGTAGTGATCTGTAGTGATGGTGGTCTGTAATAGAAGAGATTGTCTGGAGACAGAAAAACACTTCATAAAATATCTGCCCAGGGATTTCCTGGCCAGCAGCTGCTGCTGGCTGCATCAGGCGTGTATTTTTTTAAATCTAAACTGTGTTTGAGTCCTAATTCTCAGCAGGACCATGGGGTTCCGCGTGGGGACCGCAGGCAGCAGCGCTGGGGTAACGACGTTTGCTGGCCAGGGTGAACCTTCACTCATCCTTCAAAGAGACAAAAGCCAAAACAAACCCAAAACGTTTCCAGGCCTTTCCTGAGCCCCTGAGTACCGACCTGTTGTGCTGGCCCTGGTGTGTTGCACTGCTGTGGCCCCAAAAGCCTGAATTCTTTACTTAGGTTTCTTTATGGACACGGCAGTCTCCTTATCTGTCACCTTTCTGTCCTTGCACCCAGGTCATGGAGACGGAGAGAATGATTTATCTGGTGACAGAGTATGCCAGTGGAGGGGAAATATTTGGTAAGTACAGTTATTGTGTTCTTTAATCAGATAATGCACTTGGTCAACTCCAATAAACTGCAAATAGCTGCCACGTTCCTGTCTCAGCTGAGAGGTGCCCTTCAGCCTGAAAACTTTCCGTTGAGAAGGGAAAGGAAAGAAATGATACCAACTGGGGGATCATAACTTCCATAACCTCTGTTCCTTCCCTGGGCTTCATTGACAGGTGGTGCTGTTCCTCTTTTCTGTTCGCTTTGGGGTAAAGGTGTGGGAAATAGCCATCCAGTTGCTGAATACTTTGCTTCCCAGGAAGTTTTGTGAAGCTTGTTGACGACAGTGGAAATGCTGGTGTTTGTCAGTGGCTTTCAAAGAAACAGGCTGTCCTGCGCTTCGGTAACGTTTTGTTCTCAAAACCCTGCATTTTCTTATCATTTTGATATCTGATGTTATCTTACCATGTATCAGCTATGTCCGTTTTAAACTCCATTGTCTGCTAACAATGTTTTGGCGAAGCCTTCTTGACCACAGAAGCTATTCTTCAAAGGAGAAAAGTATCTGAGCAGCACAATTGCGAGAACTGTTGACTGATTTGCTAATTTGTTTGTTTTATTGCCATGGCCATGCTGGAATTTGGTGCCAGATGACAGAATTTTGCAAGATTGGTCTTTATTAGCTTAGCCAGTGCATGCCTCAAAGAAGAGGGAGCTGGCTTAGATGTGGTCCCAGGCAGTGTCCTTGTGAGCACAGTCACACGCAGCCTGTCAGCTCGGTGGAAACACTCTCCTTGCTGTCCTCTTCCCTCACTGCAGAACATTTGCTCTCCATGTCAGAGCCTCACACTCTGCTGGAGCTGAAGCTGGGTTGTAATAAAAGGTGAAGCTCTTGGTGAAGCAAGAGAAGCCCTAGACTAAGGAGAATCTGGTAACTAGAGCTGAAAATGCTGGTTTCCAGTGAATATAATCCCACACCAATTCCTCAGTACCCTTGTAGGTGGTTGTCATACTTTCTTCTCCGCACTCTCCATGTACTTTGGATTTCTCCTCCAAGAAGGTGACAGCTGAAGAGAGAAGCAAGTAGCTGCTGATGTTGGGAGAGTGTGGATTGCCTGGTGAGAAGCCTGGCTGGGTCCAGCTGAGTCTTCCAGTTGATTCCTGAAAGGAGGATCATGGTTCTGGGTGCCCAGCAGTTCTCAAGGCTGGTGAAAGTCACCTTCCCTTGTGCAGCAGAATCACCTGAACGTGTATTACATCACCAGAGAAAAGCAGAAATGGCTTTTTACTTTTTCTCTCTCTTCTGTTGGATTTGGCAGAGCCAGGCTCATCTTTTGTAAATCCAGGACTGTGTGCAAGCTCACATACAAACTTGGAATGGATTCTCCCGGGGACAAAAATAGCCTCCTACATGAGTCGAAGCGAAAATCTAATTGCTCTCTGAAATGTTTTATGCTGTAGTAAATCCAGCTCATTAGCATGGCTAATTTCCATTACCCTGCCCAGCGTTTTATCCTGGCTGATGGCTGGGAGCAGCAGTTGTGTCACAGCCTGATGCTTTCCCAGCCTGGCACTGCGAGGCTGTGCCCCCACTGCCTGGTTTGAAGCATTTTCAGGTGCCACACGAAGCCTCAGAGCAGAGCAGGGGAAGCTGAAGTCTCAGCTTTCTGTAATCAGAGTTTCCTGGGGAGCCATCAAGACTTTGTTCTCACAGCGGAAGCCATTCATGGGGAGGAAGCAGCAACCTGCTCTGGGAGGGCTTCCCTGCATCGCCAGCGCCAAAAGGGCTCACGTCCTGGTGCTCTTGGGAGAAAGTTTCCCCATGCAGGCTGGGGTTTACCTATTGCTGAGGGGAAAACTCTGTCTGCACGTTGCTTCATCACAAGGTCCATCCCGTTTATGGTGGGCTTGTTGAGAACCACTGGGCAGGCTGCAGGGGCAGCTGCTGGGTGTGTATGGACAGGGCAGGCACCAGGGAGTCCTCTGCATTAACCATGCTGAGTCTTTTATCTTTTCTTGATTATCTCAGCATCTGCATGGCCTCGGCTGTAACACACAAGTGTGGTGCTGCTCTGCAGAAGGGCAGGGGGCAGCTGTGATTTTCTGGATGCTCAGTGCAAGGCTCAGTGCCTTGTGTGACCTCAGATACAGCATCACTGTCGACTGCAAGGCTTCGGTAGAAGTACAGCTGGATTGTTTCCCTTGCTGTTTTAAAAAGACTTCCAACGTTTTAAGCTGTACCATACAGCTGTAAATATTACATAGGCTGGACTATAGGGTGGCATTTTTAGCTGAAGGAATGGTAGTTCTCTGAATGGCCCCAGTTTAGGTCAGTAAGTCGCTGCTGGACACTTGCCTTTGCTGCCCCTGTTGCTCTGAGCTCTGCAGCCTGGCCAGAGCTCACACCTGGGAGAGCTTCCCAACTTGTTTATCTGAATTTCCAGTAAAGGGGCTGCCAGCTCCTTCAGTGGCCAGGCTGTGCCCGAAGTGGCTTTGATTCATCCCTTACTGGAAGCACCGTGACCCCTCTCGGTGTTTGCGTGGGGATCAGGGGGAAGATGTGCTCTGCTGTGGGCTTGAGCAGCCAGATGTAAATTGTTGGGTTTGTCCCTATGGATGTTCTGCGTGTGGTTGGGTTGCTGGTCTGGCATTATGAGCAAATGAATGTCTCCTTTTAAACATAGGGTGCTCTTTGTTCCAGGTCCCTCAGTGCCCTTTCTTTGAGGTCAGACAGAAGAGTCTGGAAGTCTGTTTTGATTCCAGCTGTTTACTATGAGCACTGTGAATAATCTGCAGTCCTCTCCGATAGGAATGCGGGTGCTTGGTTAATGAAAATTCTCAGAAAACTTGACAAAACAATCACCTGGGTGATGTGATCAGCACATCTGCTCTCCCTGCCCTTCTCTCCATCTCCTCCCATTTGCCCTGAGCTTTGTGTGCCTGAACAGGACAGCCGTGTGCAACAGCGTGGTGCCAGCCTGGAGAAGGTCGGGCTGCTGCTGCGCTCTTCAGCTCACCAAATATGCTGGAAATTTAACTTAATCCACCACACGGAGGAGATGTGAGGCTGAGGCAGCATTTGCTTCCCAGCCAGAAAGCAACCCAAAAGCACAAGGAGCCCCTCCAAGGAGGCAAGAAGTACAAACCTGTGGACCAGTGCTGTCCCTCAGCCAGAAGATGCTTTTTCTTCAGCGTAGATTTCACCACTTCTGCAATGCCTGGAGCATCATTGGGCACTTCATCCGAGTGCAGAGGACAACGACTGATGGTTTAATGGTTGTGCAGTGGAATCACACATTCCTTGCTCTCTGGAAAGCACTCGGAGTGGTGCCGTGCACCTCTGCAGCTCCCGAGGAGCACCCTGGTGTGTGTACGACCCCGCGGTGGGTGTCCTTCTGTCCTGGTGCCCTGGGGATCAGCAGCCGGGTCACCTCGGTCACCCCCATTGCATGCGAGGTTCACGCAGCCCAAGCTTGCAATGGTTAATTTTGGCATACAGTTGCCCTTGGTGGTATGTGAAGTATTCTGTAGCTTCATTGTTTCTGTCCTTCCTCTGGAGCCTGTGCAGAAATGTCAGCGGTCTCCAAGCGCTGCGCCTACGTGTGGAGCCTGGGGACCGGCCTCCACTCACATTTCTTCAGGAAAAGTGAAATTTCACGCCTAAGTTAAAAGGACTTTTTTTCACAGCCGAGGCAGGGCTGACAAATGAGAGGGGCAGCAGAGTTTTCTGCGTGAGTGGGCGTCTGGCACGGCAGCCCCCGGGAGCAAGAGTGTCATGGCGTGTCATCATCCCTGCACGGGGACAGGGGCACCTGGGTTGGACAGGAATAGGTGGGAGAGCCCTGTAGGAAGATACCTGCTGTGGTAGCTGGGGTTGATTCCTTGCCAGCAGGAGAATCTCTAAAATGTCTTTGAAAAGGTGGAGAGATTGGAGCCTGGTGCTTTGCTTAAGGCAGGTGGTGCTCCCGAATTGGAGCACAGCACGAGATGGGAATGACCTTGGCTCGCTCAGGAGCTGAGCTGCTCTCTGCTGATCAGTGGTAACACTCCCAATGTCACAGGCCCTGACTTAACTCTGCTTGTCTGTCCCTCAACTTCTTAGAGTAAAAAATTACGACCATGCAAATGACTTAATGAAGTGTGATGAGTATTGGAGACGGTGAATTTTGTTTTTCCGAGCCATGAATTGAGGGTCATGTTGGAATTGGGGATGGATCTCCTTCCCCAGCTCAGTTCAGACGTGCTCATGGGATAAGTTTATCCAATGAATAAAACTTAATTGACAAGTTCTCTGAAAAACAACTTCCCTCTGTTGCACAACAGGAGTAGTGAAGCGTAGAGAAGTAGGTTGCTGTGCAGTCAGAAGCCAGCAAAACTGCTTTGATGGATCTTGGTAATTAGTGTTTACTGCGAGTCAATTATGTCGCAGGTATTTTAATTAATGGGTGACTGGGAAAAACACAACCACCCGATGAGAAACCTTCAGAAGTGATTTATTTTTATTATTTTCAAGAAGAGATATTTGTATTGAGCCCTCCAGTTTAATGGAGTTTATGCAGTGAAATGAATCATTTCAGCCTATTTTTGGCCAGAAGTCTCTTGAGGCCACCTCGATGGCCCAGCTGAGAGGTAAGAGCCTCTTGGAATGGGCAAAGAGATAACAAGCCTACAAGATTTGGCTTGCTGGTGCCTCTGCTAACCCACTCTGTGCCCTGTGCTGGGGGGCAGAAAGCTTGTGCAAACCTCTCTGAAGCTCTTCCCACAAGCTTGGGGAACTCGGGAGCCCTCCTGGTCCTGTGTGTGGTCACCAGGGGCTCTCCAGGACCCTGCTCAGGTTTCTCCCGTTTTTCTGTAGCACTGTCCTCAACTCCATAATCTTGCAAGCTGCTGTTCCTACCCTTCCCTTACCACATCACTCTTAGCTAGATTTGCTTACAGGGTAGAGGGATGCTGGGGAAAGGTGATCATTGCATTTCAGAATTCAACTGCTACTTGCTTGGGCTCTTACACCTCTCCTGGCGGAGGTTTGTTGCCTGTTCTGATGCTCCAAGGGAGGGAGATGCTTTATCTCCTCCTTTCTCTGCCGTTCCTCCTGCCTGCCCGTCCCCACTCACAGGACTGTACCATGAGCAGCTTTCAGGTTTGAAGTTGATTGAAGCTGGGTGGCTGCTGTGTGCCTGCCATTGTGATCTCGCAGAGAGGCTTTTCCTGTCCGTGTGTGGCGTCCAAGAAAAGCCCAGCTGGCAGCAGATCCTGCCTTTGAGTGAGAGTTTAGATTCTCAACCAAATGTTTCAGAGTACTCAGGTTTCTGTAGTAGAGGCAAGCCCTGTTTTTGTAATGAAATGTAATGTAGGGACCTCCTGTGCTGTTGGGACCTGGCGCACACGCTGGTGCCCACCTCATTCCCCATCTCCATCCTCTGCTTGCCACGAGAAGCCCCTGTCTGGGTGTGAATAACCACGTTGTTCTTCCCTTCATCCCTTACAGACCACCTGGTGGCCCACGGACGGATGGCTGAGAAGGAAGCTCGGAGAAAGTTCAAGCAGATAGTGGCTGCTGTCAACTTTTGTCACTGTCGTAATATAGTCCACAGAGATCTGAAGGCAGAAAATCTGCTTCTGGATGCTAACCTTAACATCAAAATAGCAGGTGAGCTATGGGTGGGAGGAAGGCAGCTGCTTTCAGAAGTTAATAAATGTGGGCATTGGCTGCTTCCAGGTATTCAGGGAAAAGGAAGCCCAGTGCAGCTAAAGGAAGCTTTGGATTTCTCTGTGGCCCTCTGCCCAGAGCTGAAACTGCCAGCTTGTAGCCAGGAGATTTATATCTCCCTTCAAGCAGTACAAAATAACAGAAGGAAAAAAAAGCTGGTTTGGACTGGTGGGCAGATCTGGGACTGTAGATACTGCAGTGTTCCAACACACCGGGCAGCGGGCGAGACTGATGTTAAAAAATTGACCTTGTTTTGAGTCCTGCTGCCAGTTTAGGGCTCCTTTGAAGCAGGTCAGGCTAGGTGAGAGAGAAGGAATGGAAAGTGAGGATGACAGCGTTTATGGCAGAGCAGTGAAGGGGAAACAGCTCTCTTGGAATGGATTTGCTGTGCTGCCTGGCAGAGCAGGAGAACTGCCCCAGTGCTCTGGGTGTTTTATTGAGTGCAGGGAGAGAAGCTGAGGCTGCCACATAAACTGGCCCTTCCTGGCTGCTCCCGGGGTCTCGCTGGGCAGTGGGGGTTTTTGGCTAAAAGTGCCCTTCTGGAGACCCTGCACCTTGGGCAGTTGCTAGACTCACCAGGTGTGTGTCTGATCCTTCTGCGCGAGGCTGAGCCTTGGCCACTGAGCTCTGAGCTGCACTGACCAGGCTTGACTTTATTTGGCTTTGTGGGATTATGTAGCGACCGATTGGAACAAGAGGATTTAATGCTGCTGTGGGCATCTCGTTTCATGGGCTTTTGCAGTGAAGAGCTCATACTCACTGTGTGATTCTACCAGGACCTGATGCATAGCAGAGCGGTTTTGGAAAACACTTTGCTGCCCCTTCTCTTTACAGACTTCCTTAGAGAGCTTGTTGGCTTTTACAAGGGTTTGTAACTTGATGTTGTAAAAGAAAGTGCTTAGGGCTACAAAACTCTTCAATCTGTGAGCAGTTTCACTACCAGGAGTTGGGGAATACTCCTCTAGCTCGATACCATCTTGGAGAGAGGCAGCAGTCTTGTTTGTCGTGTTCCTCCTCTCTTCTATACCACCCGTAGGTGTTAGATTAGAGTGTGGCATTTGATTTGTAGTGAAGTGATTAGTAATTTCTTAGGTTTCTCTCATCCTCACTTTGTGAGGAGGGAATGGAGAAGGAATGGAATGGAGTGAAGGGCTTGATGAAACTCACTCTGGGCATTTAATATTATCAGCTGTGTCTTGCTTGGCTTTGGTGCGAGGGCACTGGTCTGTTCTGGGAGCAGGCAGGATTGGTTCTCCTAGCCAGACTCATTTCTTATGGCTGGGATGGAGCCTCTGTGCTGGAGAAGGGCAGCAGCAAGCACCCTCTGTTCCTGTGACACGGGCAGGGGACAGAGCCTGTGGCAGGTAACGGAGCTCCTACCGGAGAGGCTGCTCTGTGGGACCTTTCCTGGTGCCTGTTGGATGCAGATGGATGTGCTGATGATTTGAGGCCATCTTGTGTTCATGGGGGAAAATCTAATCCATGTGTAGGGGGAGGGTGCCCCACAAAGCCAGAAGAAGAAAGAGGTTAAGAACCAACCCAGGTAGGAACTGAAATGTGTCTGGGTGTCCTACAGCAGTGCCCATGTGAGCGTGCTGATGAGCTCTGCCCATGTCTGAAACCCTGGAAACTTTTTTCTTTATCTGAGGGAGTTGGAAACTGTTTTCCTTCCAAGTCCCTGCTCCCAGAACGGACTCGAGGAGATAGTTCCCGCCCTGGTGGTAGTGTTTTGCTTGGCAGGAAGATGGAGCAATGATTTGAAAAGTAGCCTGGAAAAGCTGATTTATGGTATAGGATTTTCCAAGCATTAAGTTTTGTCCCTGTAGCTCATCAATTACAACCTGACACCGGTTCTTCCATGGTTTCAAGAGCAAAAAGAGGAGCAGTAGCAGCTGATCTCTTTCTCACACCAGACCTCCCATGATAAATAGTATAGAAATGCACAAAGCCCTGCTGCATGGGGCAGAGGATCAGCCAAACCTTCACAGCCAAACATGTTGGCCACCTCTGACTCAAACCTCCTCAGTAATGCGTTTAGTGTTCAGCTGCTGGAAGCTACAGATCTATCTTGAGTGTCTTCTGAAGGCTCCGCTGGGTACATCAGCTCACGTTTTCCCTGCCAAGCAGCAGCAGTGCAGATGCAGGATGCAGCGAGCCCATGGGTCACCTCAAACACCTGGGACTGGGCTCCAGCCCTGTGCTTCTCCTGGTACCTGGGCACATGGCCATCAGGAATGTCCATCCCTCCACCAGCTGCTGGAGCTTTCCAGGCTCTCGGCAGTGCAGGTTTTCCAGCACATTACAACTGACCTCCATCTGCAGCTTTGCATCCCTTGCTCGGCGTTAGTTGAGGGTTTGGTGCTTAGCAAGGTAGTGGAGTGATCTGCCAGAGGGTTAGCACTGGTGTTCCCACTCAGGACTTTTGGGGTGGTTTTGATTATGTTTTTTCCATAAGCAGTAAGGTGCAAACACTGTTCCCCTCGCTCTCCTTTTCCCCGTGGAGGCTTCTGCTCCAGCATACCTTCTCGGAGCCTGAGTCAGTAGCTTCTGGCACTGTGTTCCCTTGTGTTTCCAGGCAGAGAGTTCAGCCAGGAGTTGGGATGATTGCTAAACACCCAGGCCGTCCCGGGGTAAGGTTTCAGCGAGGAATCCCATCTATGCATTGCTTTGATTCTCTTGCGGGAGCCTGCTCGCTCTGTCACCTTCTGAGGACAGAAGTCCCTGCTGTGCAGGTGCTCAAGCTGGCTCCCCGAAGCTCTGCTCTGAGGACACGTGAGGGACTGGGCCCACCTTTCTATACCATAAAGCTGTTTCTTTTAAATACTTTCCCTGTTTCACATCATTGTGACTTTTGCCTTGCTCTTTAAGTTGTGTTTGAGTTGTAGTTTGGTTTCGATTATTTTGTTGTTTGCTTTGGGGTTTTGAAATCCCCCCCTTAACTTTTCTCGGGGCTTTTAAGAAGCCTGCTGTTTTCACCAGCTTGACCTCGGTTCCTGCAGCACAGGTGGGTTCTGGAAGTGATTTTCCAGCCGTCTGTCTCCAGCTCCCCACAGAGAGGAGCAGCGTGACTCACCCGGAGCCCGGGAAGTGCTGGGTAGAGCAGCAGCTCTCCACAGGGCAGAGGGTTTTCATCCTAAAATGCGGGGCAGCCACAGGGTGAGTGCAGGAGCTCCAGGACCTGCTGGTGGAGCACCAGCACACTCCCAGCACCTCTGCCCTCCCAGCCCAGCTCTCTAAGGAGCAGCTCCGCAGCGCTGCTCTGCCCACCGCCTCGCCACTGCCCAACCGAGCTGTCAGCCTGTGGGCTAATTCCATCTTGATGTGAAAGAGGGGTAAGGTTTCAAAGACAGCCAATCTCCTGCAGCTCCTCGGAAGCAGAGAAGGTTGCAGGAAGCAGCTGTTGCATGTCTGTTTGGTGGCAGCCACTGGCTGGCATGGCACAGCTCTGCCCTGGCCACAGAGCACACCCTGCTCGCCTGCTCTGCCCCATCCAGCGGTGTGGCCCTGGGTGGGTGAAGTGGTGCAGGGGACACCTCGTGCCTCTGTCCTATTCAGAGCCAGAGCTGGTGCTGGGCTGCACGGGGCAAAAATCACTGTTTGTGATACGGCTGGTGCCCAAAGTGCTGCAAAGCCCACTGGAGTACGTACAAGGACAAACAGAAGTCACTAAACCAGAATAATTTGTTCAAAAAATGCAAAGCACCAAAATTCCTGTGTGTTTGTGTGCAGTTGGGAAGAGCTCATATCTAAATGTGACTACAAATGCTTCGTTGTTGAGGTGGAAATAGGTTTAGTGCTGTTGTCATTATTGCTTGCTCTCATGGCCGTAACTCAGGTGCCCATTACACATCGACGGGCGGCGGAGCAGCTCGTGGGCTGGCAGGGCTGGAGGGGAATTGTGTGGCTGTGAGCTGTGTCCCTGCACAGTCCTCTGGCAGCTCCTGTGTTTTGGAAGTTTAGATGACTTGGAAGGTGGTGTGAGACCCTGGGCACTGGTGTAGAGGGGCTTTTGTCTAAAGGATAACAACCATTTTCCCTGTGTCATGTTCAGTGTGTTAGGGCCAGCCGGTGGTTTTGTGTGGCTTAGGAAAACAAACCTGGATGGCTAAGGAACACGTGTTGGAGTCCTTACCTTTTAAAGCAGGGAGAAATGACTGCGAGGAGAGATACACAGCTAAAAACAAGGATGACTTCCCAAGATGAATCTGTATTTATTTCAAGAAATGGGAAGAAAGCTTCTGAGCTTTTGGTTCTCAAATATTCTTCACCATTTGTATGCATGCATTAAAATACACATTTTCAGACAAGTTCTCCTTGCACAACATGGGGATCTTGAGTTTCACTGACAGGTAGGCAGCCAGCTGGGCATATCCCAGCTGTGCTGTGGTCCTGACCGGTGGCAGAGTCGGGATTAAGCTCCCCTAGAAGAGATTTTTACTTTCTGCAGCTGCACCGGGTGTTTCCGCCGCAATGCTTTTTGGTTTAATCAGTCAGAATTTGCAAGCTGAGTGTTTCTGGCCCTCCTTGTTTTTTCCAGCATTTCTCACACGAGCCTGCTGTGAGGATCTGCTGCTGGTGCAAATGCCATGAAAAATGTCCTTGTTGCCGTGGGTCCCCGTCTGCCAGCATTAATGTCACTCTCCCTCCTGCTGGCACACTTGTAGCAGAAACACAGGCGCAGCGCTTTGCAGATAACCTTGGGGGCCCTGCTTCTAAGGACACCTCCTGCACGGGACGTGGAGGCTCCTCTCTGGGACCGTGTATTTGCTTTTGTTCAATTGAGGCTAAAAAAGACAGAAATTGTTAGTGAAGATTCTTTTGATGAGCACAAGCTCACTTCTCTTGAATGCAGACCTTGGTGTCTGCACTCTCTGCTGTGCCAGTCCCAGCCGTGTGCCAGGGGCCGGCAGGTTAATTAGCAGAGAGTGCCATTAGTGCCCACGTAAGCTGACGGCTGAGTGCCCCTAAGGTTAAGATCTTGCTTTTAATTTCTCTCTCAGGTTTTATTACTCGCTGTTGGGGGATGATTTGGCTTGGTTTGTAGAGCCACCATACCCAGAGTTCCAGCTCTTGTAGTGCTTTCTGGGAAATCCGAACGTCCTGTTCTTGTCCCTCTGGTGTCCGTGTATCAGTTATCTGTTCTGGGTTGGACGTGGCTTTACTAGACTCAACAAGTTACTTCAATACCATTTGTTTAGGACAGTTGGAGGGGATCATGTTCCTCTAATCAGTTCTCTTTGTTCTTTCAGATTTTGGGTTCAGTAACATCTTCACACCTGGCCAGCTGCTTAAAACCTGGTGTGGGAGCCCTCCCTACGCTGCTCCGGAGCTCTTTGAGGGAAAGGAGTACGATGGCCCAAAGGTTGACATTTGGGTACGTGATACACCTCCTTTGCTCTTACTTTGGGCTCGTTTTTGCTCTGTTTGTTTGGATTTGCTTCCTGAATACTTGGGGCACGTCTCAGAGGAAAGGTCCTGATGTGGCAAAATCCACCTGGGACGGTCTGCACTGCCTGCCAGCCCTGCCTTTCATCACTTTCTCCTCTTTATTATCATTGTACTCTATTCAAAAGACACTTGCTGTGGCTGACTGCAGCCTCCTGGTCTCTCCCCCCATGGCAGAGCCTCGGCGTGGTGCTGTACGTGCTGGTCTGTGGTGCCCTGCCCTTCGACGGGAGCACGCTGCAGAACCTGCGCGCCAGGGTGCTCAGTGGCAAGTTCCGCATCCCCTTCTTCATGTCCACAGGTAAGGGGTGGGGTGCCTGTGGTGGGCACCACTCGGGGCTCTGTTGACAGGCTCTTCGGAGCACTTAGGTTGTAGTACACCAGTTGGTTTATGTGGCAGTGAAGTGACATGCCAGGAAGCTTCTCCACTCCGTGGTGGTTTGTAATGGGAGCTAAAGTGAGTTTTTTTGAATCTAGGATTTGGAAACCAAAATACTCTTCCTTAAAATCTCAGCTTTCATGTCTGTAACTGTGCAAACTATAGCAAAATGATAGCAAAGGGCTCCTCTTCCTAAATGTTGGGAAATGTGAAAGCTGGAAATGGAATAGTGATGGAGAAGTGCAGAGGCTTTCTCTGTACCTGTTTTGGACAAGAAGCGTCTTACATCATCGTGGCACATGAATTCCCAGTGATGGCCCCTTCAGAGGTGAAAGTCTGTGTCCCATCTCTGCAAAATGCTTCTGAATGCTTCAGTAATAGATCTTGGTTTTGAAAAGTGTGATTAATTCTCTGATAAAAGCAACTCCACGTAAGACCGAGTCATAGGTGTGTTCTTGGTTGCCCACTCTCAGGTTAAGGAACAATTTGGCATGGGCTGTGTGGAGTTTCCCAGCTGAAAGCTTCCTCACCTGCCACCTTGTTTGGGGAAGAGGTTCCCCTCATGCAGAATTTCCTGCTAAGACCTGCAGTGCTCTTAAAGCAAGCTCTGGCTCAACCCTAGATGGGGAGAGCCTCAGCAGTCCCACGGTGATAGCACACACAGGGTAAGAGGGAGAAGAACCATTGCCAGCAAGCTGCTGCCAAGTGGGGAATAGCCAGAGGATCCTTGGCCCTTCAGCCCCCAGCGCCAGTGGTGTCCCTGTCTGTGGCGAGGCAGGGAGGGACAGGGTGACAGCGTGTGCCACCTAGGGGTGGCTTCCATCCTTCCCAGCACGGGAAACCCGATGTCTGCAGCGAAGCTGTGCCTCGGGGAGAAGCAATGTTCGTGCCGTGATGGCTTCCTACCAAGAAGCATCTCGATTTGGAAAGGAAAAGCTCTCCTGGCCCTGCAGTGGGAGGCTGTGTCCTGTGTCCCTCCCCGCGGGTCACCCAGCCCCTCTCTTCCCTGGCAGAATGTGAACACCTGATCCGCCATATGCTGGTCTTGGACCCGAGCAAGCGGCTCTCCATGGAGCAGATCTGCAAGCACAAGTGGATGAAGCTGGGCGAGGCGGACGCAGAGTTTGACAGGGTGAGGAGCAGGAGGGAGCTGGTGTGAGAGAGGGGTCTGCTCGGTGCCTGCAGACGGGCTCTGGGCACGCAGCCCTGCGCTGTTCATCCTGGCTGGGAGTGCTCTCCTTCCGAGCACTGCTCTGCTGCCTTTCCACTCCCTGCATCTCCTGGTCTTGCTCTCCACATCGCTCCCCATCTGTGTGTATTTTTACATCTTTCCCCCCTGGTGCTGAGAGCCTGAGACCCTCGAGCTGGAGCCGGGGTGCCCCCAGCCTGCCAGGCTGCTGCCAGCTCGCAGCCGGAGCCCGGTGCCTGGGTTCCTGGGAGCTCTGACTCATCGCTGTGCTGCTGGGAACATCAGTGCTGAAGCCTGTGTCTGTGCTCTTGCAGCTGATAGCAGAGTGTCAGCACCTGAAGACAGAGAGGCAGATGGAGCCGCTGAACGAGGACGTGCTGCTGGCCATGGCGGACATGGGGCTGGACAAGGAGCGCACAGTCCAGGTAGGACATCGCGGCTGGCAGGCGGGTCCTGCTGCTCCCCAGATGGTGCCAATCACCTCTGGTGGCTGAGCCTCAGCACAGTAAGGAGTGTGCTTTACTGCTTGACAAGAGGAACCAACTGCTTTCTCCTCCTCTTGCAGTCATTAAGAGCCGATGCTTACGATCACTACAGTGCAATCTACAGCCTGCTCTGCGACCGTCTGAAGAGACACAAGAATCTGCGCATTGCAGCATCCCCGAGCATACCCCGGACCATGACCTTCCCCACCTCCTCTAACATCCAGGTAGATTCCGCTTCCATAGTGTTTTTCCAGCCCTGCAGCCCAGCCAGTCCCTTACCTGCCAAGCTCAGACTGGCTCGTGGGTGTCCTCATCCTGGCAGGGGTGTCCAAATGTTCCTCATCTGAGAGCTTTGTGTGTTTAGGGTGCCACGATCCTGTGGTGAGGAACGCTTTGTCCCTTGGCTGTGGGTTTGGGGTCTCGTGCTAGCTTAGTGCTAGAGGAGGCGGTGGGAGGGTTACAGGCTGGGAGCTGGAGTTTGCAGACCAGGGCTGCTGTGCAATGCCTCTTGCTCAGTTTGAGCTGCTCTCCAAGAAAGGAACACTTGCTTTGAGAGAGGCCAGGCCACAAGGGAAAAGCAGAAGAGATGCTGACCCTGCTTGAGCAGAAGGGAGGAGGGGAATGAGGCTACCCCTTGAGAATTAAGAATAAACACATCTTCACTGGCTCCAGGGTAACTCCCTGTTCCCTAGTGCTCAGGTCTGTGTGCTGGTGTTAGTCCTGTGGTGTTTGTGAGGGGGTTGGAAGAGATGCTGGCTTCAGGGCTTCTGACCTCGTTCTCTCCGCTCAGCAGACGGAACAGACAGGCAATACCATGAGCATCAATGTGCCACAGGTCCAGCTCATCAACCCTGAAAACCAAATTGTGGAGGTGAGATGCACTCCTTGATGACCCCTGCATGTTCCTTTCCCCAGCTCACATTGAAGCCTTTTGCTTGATCTTCACCTTTTATTTCAACGTCTCCAATGTTTTGCCCACCTAGACTGATGGAACGATGAACCTGGACAGTGATGAAGGGGAGGAGCCATCGCCTGAAGCCCTGGTCCGGTACCTCTCCATGAGAAGGCACACAGTTGGAGTGGCTGACCCACGGTGAGTACTGGACTCCAACTCCCTAGTGGAAGATTATGGGAACCTGAAGATTTACTCCTAGCACAGGACTTTGGTCCTTCTGAGATGTCACAGATTTATTCATGTGCTCATGCCTTAAGGGGCCTCTGGGGCTCTGTGGTATCTGAGCTGATACTTTCTGGACTGGCAATGGTCCCCAGTTTCTGGGCTGGCAAATGCACTTCCCAGCTTGCCCCTTGGTCTCTGCTTCCCTCCTGCCAGACCAGGAGGTGATGGGTGCCTGTCTATAAATGTGACCAACCCATCTGTAAATGTGATTGCACAGGACGGAAGTCATGGAAGATCTGCAGAAGCTTCTGCCTGGCTTCCCCCGTGTCACTCCTCAGGCTCCGTTCCTGCAGGTGACCCCGAATGTGAACTTCATGCACAACGTGCTGCCAAGGCAGAACCTGCAGCCCACGGGGCAGCTGGAGTACAAGGTACTGACCCACACACAGCTCCCTGCTACAGCCCGTGCCCTGCCAGCACGGGGGGTGAGGCTGTGCTCACACTTGCTCTCTGTTTGCTGGTTCCTTGGACTTCAGAAGCTTCAAGATTTACCCTCTTGCTGTCTCTTGAGGGATGATTCTAGTTGGTTACTTAAAAAGCTGAAGAATGAAAGGAACAGTGCAATGTGAAATTAATGGGCTGGGGAGAATGAGGAGAGCCAGAGAGGGTGTCTTCTCTCATGCCAGTGTCGGGGTTGGTGGCCCTGGGGCTCTGGTGCTGTCAGGACGCGATGTGGGGTTGGTAACTGCCCTGTCTGTGCCCCCCAGGAGCAGTCCCTGCTGCAGCCCCCCACGCTGCAGCTGCTGAATGGCATGGGCCCTCTGGGCCGGAGGGCGTCGGATGGCGGGGCCAACATCCAGCTGCACGCACAGCAGCTGCTGAAACGTCCTCGAGGTCCATCCCCGCTCGTCACCATGACGCCAGTAAGTTGCAAGAGGAAAGAGAATCAGTGGCGTGCTAATAAATATCTGCTCCTGTAGGCAGAGGTGGCTGCCCCCAGGGCACAGCAGGCAGTGCCAGGCTCAGTCCATAGCACTGGTAGCACCACAGGGACGTGCCCACTTGCTCACAAAGGTTCCCCCACTCTGGAGCAGCAGGGTGCTCTGTCACCTTGTGAGAGAGCCGTGGTGCTCTCCTGAGGCTTGCAGCTGCCATGGTGTTCCTCTCTGGAACCGAAAGCATTTATGACCTTTCTTTAATGGTTGCTGTTCTTCTCCCTTGCTGAGCTAACAGTGAGAACTGAGATGTCCATCTCGGGCATTAATGCATGTTCTTCCTTCCTCGCTCCATCTGTATCAGTGAAGTTCCCTGGTAGCATCAAAAGAAGCAGAAGCCTTGTATGGGGGATTGGGGAAGGAGTGGTGGGAGGGGCTCTTGGCCAAGTGTCCTCAGTGCTGCAGAGAAGCTGCTACATCCTTGTGAAAGCTTCCTTGGGAAGGTCCAGGTGTCTGCTGTGTGAATGGGACCATGCCAGCCGCGTTCTGGAGCCCAGGGCTTCTCTTCTCTCTGCAGGCTGTCCCCGCTGTCACCCCGGTGGATGAGGAGAGCTCCGATGGGGAACCAGACCAAGAGGCTGTGCAGAGGTAACTCCCAGTCTGTTAACATTTGTCCCTACTGCCTTCAAGAGGCTCACCCTGTGGTGTTCCACAGCTGAATTAAAACACGAGCAACTCATTGCAGGCACCAGTGTTGATTACAGCGAAGGCTCAACATTTCTCTTGTTCTTGTGGGTGTTGATTACTGTAGACAATTAATCCTCTGGCACTACTGGGTGCTTACAGAGCTGGATTCCCCCTGAAATCATTAGCTAATTGAGCAGTAGATTCTCCAGAAACTCTAAGACTGCTGAATTCCTTTGCTTAGTGTGCGCCAGCATGCAATCCACACTAACCTGCAAAATGAGTGCTGAGTGATTCACCCCTCCCTGCTGAGCGATGGAGGTGGGAAGATCTCATCTGTGGCCTTGGGTGTCAACGCAGCTTTTGTATCAAGACGTGCAGTAAACATCCAACTCTGATGCCTTAAACAAAGTGAGCTTGCTGGAAATACGGGTACCTCTAGCTTCTAATTTTAGCTGTAGGCCTTAAAATAGTCTGTTCCAATAAGGAAAGGATTATTAGGTGCCAGGCTGGGAACTTCTGCTCTCTTTGTCTGCTCTGAACACATACAAGGAAGCGGGTAGAACACGCTTGTACCTTCTCAATCCATGAAAACACTAACCGTGTCCTTGCTAACATTTTCATAGTAGCTTTGGCATAGTTTCCTCTCTGCTAACCAGCTGGTGCACTACATGCGGTGGGTGTGATTATGGAGTGCTCCTCCTCCTTACCTCAGACTTGGAAAGTTGTCTGAATTCCCCCCAGTTTGCACAGGCCACCTCCTGGGGTCAGGTAGCGTTTCCTCAGGGCTGCACTCGGGAGAAGGATTTCAGTTGGGGTTGGCTGCAGGCAGAGGAGCACTGGGTTGGGTGGAGGTCATCCTCCAGAGCCTTTGCTGGCTCTTCTCCTTCCAGTGCTCCAGAGCAAAGGGGGGATTTGAACGGTGGGTGTGTGCAGTGACAGACTGTGCAGTGTGCTACTCCAGGTTGTAATTTAGGGCCCATTGTGTCCACCACCAATATTTCAGGTGGCAGACAGTCCTTCTGACTGCGAATCAGACAAATCTGATTCTTGGCAAGGGCTTGCCTGGACATCTTACTTGGCTGGATTTCCACCTCTCCTATTCTAAACCTAAGGTTGTAGTTGAGTCTTGAAGTTACAGCATTAGCTCAGCCGGAAGCCTTTTGAACCCCCACGCAGTGTTGTGTAGGTTGCAAGCCAGTGAAATGTTCAGATCCCACCAGGACAAGTCTTCTGGAGCCAGAGGTCACCTTGCTGCTCTTGACAGTGCTGCCCTTAGTCCTTTCATACCACATGTTCTTCTTCCACCAGATGGCCCAGAAAAAGCCCCGTCCAGGTTGTGTGTTAACCTGCTCTCCACCCCCTTGTGTTGCAACATGTCAGTAGTCACCAGAGGAGAAGGGTAAATAGCATTAACATCAGGGACAGATGCAAATATTTAGCTTCTCAGAACAGCGCTCTGTGTGCAGCCACCAGCGAGCAGGTTCTGTCCTCCTTAATCTGACCTTGAGAAGAGAGCATAGCCTTTGCTCTGCTCCAGGGAACACTCACATCTCCTTTGAGCTCTGGGAAACTTTCTTCCACCCGAAACGCTGCCATAGCTCATGATTGGATTGTTCCCTGGAGGTCTGAAATAAAATGATCTTAGCAAACCACAACTGTAAAGCTCTTTGGGAAACTTTCCCCATCTGCATCAAGTGATTCTTAAACAGCTAATGGCACAGACTTTGGCAAGTTACCACCACGCCGGGCGCTCTTCATTCTCTTAACTTGCTGTCTTCTGCTTAAGTGGCTTCTGGGGCTAGCAAAGAGCAGCTGGCTTTGGAGGAGGCGGTGACTTGCTTGCTTGCTGCTCTTCTCTGCTTCACCAGTCGAAGCTGCAGTTGTGGGGAGCCTTAGTAGGGGAAAGCAGTGATGGTGAGAATCCCCTCAGTGTCCCTGCTGTCACTGGCCAAGTGATCTTTGTCACAGTTACCCCAGCTGCCTCGCTGCTGCTGGTTCACGAGAGCAGTAGTTGAGTTCATAGGTGGGCATTCATCCCGCCTGGCCTTGGGTGGTGAAGTGCTGGTCCCTGCACTCGTCACCTCCCGGGGCACCCTGGGTAGCTGCCTCAGCTGTTATCTCTCCTGTCCCCGTGCCCCCAGCTGCCCCCAGCATTGCTGCAGCAGTACCCAGTGGCTGGCAGAGCCCCCCCAGCCCCTCCTCACATCCTTGCAGAGGCTCCTAGCGCTGCCCTGCACTCCCCAGTCCTCAGGAGGTTTGCAGAAGAGCTGCACTCTCAGCTCCACTGGGGAGGGTGCTTCAGCTGAAGCTGCTGCCCTCAGGCTCTGGTGCAGGAGGCTTGGAGCTGGTGGCCCTGGCTACAGAGGAGGTTTTCCTTCCCTCTCCCATTCCCATAGAGCAGAGCAGGGACTAGATGGCGCAGTGGGACTGGGCTGAGCACTGGCTCTCAGCCCAGCGCCCTTCCTCATGCTCCTGGGGCAGGCGGAGGCTCTACCCACCCCTCCTCCCTGCTGGGGTGGCCCTGGGGCACCCTTCCCTGCTGTCACCAGCTGGCCGCTGCTCACGGCCGGACCTGGGGCCTCCTGGGGTAGGTCTGAAGTGCAAAGGGCATCCTGAGCAGCAGCTCTGCTCTGCACCCGTTCTCGGGCCAGCTCTTGCTGGGATTTTCTGAGTCGTCTCTTGGCTCCATGTGTGCCACAGACTTCCCCATGGCTCCGCAGGGCCTGGGGAGAGGGAGGCAGACCTGCAGGAGTGGAGTCGAGGGCAGGGACTCACCTGGGTATTCCCAAAGGGCTATACCAGTGTTCCCCTGGAGTTGAGACGTGGCTTTCCCGCTGGGAAGAGCAGATGCCTGCTCTTTCCTCCTGAGGCTGACAGTAGCACACGCTTGTCCCCTAAGCACTGAAGATCAGTGATGTGACAGGCATGGGCAGCATGTCCATGGTGTGCTCCTCCCCACTCGGTCCTGAGCACAGCAGCAAGCATCCTTCCTTCCCGTTTACTCTGGGTTATCTAACACTCCCTGGTTTTGGAGTACTCCCATCAGTCTCTTATAAAATGTGCTCCTGCTTGTTGCAGATACTTGGCAAATAGGTCAAAAAGGCACACTCTGGCAATGACCAACCCTACAGCTGAAATCCCTCCAGACTTGCAGAGGCAGCTAGGACAGCAGTCCTTCCGACCCCGGGCTTGGGCTCCACACCTGGTACCCGATCAGCACCGGTGAGTAACGGCACCGGCCCTCCGGGCAGCTTTGCGCCAGGACACCTGCTCAGATGTCGTCTGGAATGGAGCACTGAGGACATCCCGCTTGGCAGGGAGGGGTGACGAGGAGGAGGAACAATGCAAAGAGCAGACACAGAGCAGAGCGTGTCCAAGAACGCTGGGGACACTGGAGCTCTGAGCTGGCGTGGGCTCCGTGCCTGCAAATCCAGGCACCGCAGGGGCAGGAGTCCGCTGGCTCTTCCTCTCCAGTCCTGTTTCTGTGGCTGGAGATGGTTTGCCAGCATGTCTGCCATCACATGAGGGTTGGGAATAAGCTACTCTGTTCAGAGGAAAGCTTTCCTCTGTTGTAGTTGTAGGTGTCAAGCGAGCAGTAGACAGCAGATTCTCTACAGCACATTTTTGGAGGCAGATGGAGGGAAGAGACTGCACCAAGAGTCACCTACAGCAGAGCTTATAGACCTCACTGTTCTGCACCAGAGTTGTGTGTTTTGACTGCAAAGTCTCTTTGCAAAGCTCTTCAAGAGTCATTTCATTTCTGATCTGAACCCCTAATGGGAATGATGGGAGGAAAGGAAGCTGGGGTGGGCAGCAAATCTGCAATGTCTGGGAATGAGGGAACTGACACAGATTGGATCTAAACACACTCAAAACATGTGGGTGGGGCACTCCTGATGGGCAGAGGTGCTGATCTGACAAGGAGTCCTTGGCACAGCAGCAAACTGGAGACGCTAATGCCACAGAGGGAGCTTAAAACCTGTGCTCTGAACCTCTCAGCGTGGAGAGTGCACCCCAGCTGCGAGCTGTCGGGAGAGCGGTGGCCTGCCGGGCTGGGCTGGAGCTGGGGTTGGATCTCTCAGCCAGCTCACACTGGCAAGCTTCACAAAGCGCTTTTTATTGTAGCCAGATACCTGCTGAGCTGAGCACTGATGTAATCAGCAGAGACAGGTGAACTCTGAGCAGGCTGAGCCAGGGCTAGTGCCACGCTGGAACCCGGCGAGGCCAAGATAAGCACCTCTTGCCCCGAAGTTACTCCCTCGCGGAGGTGCTGGGGGATGGGAGGAGCAGGAGGGGAAAGGTTTCTAGGGTCACAGCAAAGCTTGATACGAAGAGGAGCCCAGCTTGCAAAACCACCCGAATGTGCTGTGTCCTGCTTTAAGGATTGCTTCGAGCTGTGAAGGTAAGCTGGGCCACCACGCACTGCAGGAGCTGAGTTTCTACAGCATTGTTAAAGCACACTTACCCTGTCAATATGTTGGTGTCACCTCTGCCTCCTGGCCTTGGAGTCCTGAGGCTGTTGTGGTGCATTGTGAGCAGGGTGGCATCTGCTCATTGAACCCTCAGCGTGGTAAGGGCTGTGAGCCTGCCTCATGTTCTGCCTGCCAAATCAGGGAGCTCCATCTGACCATGGCCTAAGCAGGTTGCCCCATGCTGTGTCCAGGACAGAATGGCACAGAAACCATTAGCAGTCTTGTGCTGTCACATACAGAGACCTCAGTTATTGAATGGTGGAGTTCTACTTTAGCACTTCATATTTTTTAGGCCATCTTTGGTTTAGCACCTGGTTCTGGTCACGATGACTTAGTGTCTGACAGCAGAATGGAAATAAAACAATTGTACAAGGCCACACAACTGTTCTGCCTTGGCCACGTGGGTTTGGGAACCAAACCATAATTTTATCCATAGTTTCTGCTTCCCATCAATACAGCAGGAGACCCAGTGGATCGGGATAACAGGTGGGATAGCAGCAGGAGACAGGGGTGCAGCTCTGTCCTTGGGAGGCAGTTGTATGTAGTCTTTAGAAACTGGAGTATGTCCTGCTACAGCAGAGAAATGGCAACCCCACGTGCTGGAAATGGTCCCAGTAACCACCTGATAAGGGGGAGCCTCTCCCAGAGCAATTGTTTCCCTTCGTGGAACAGGTTCCAGGAAAGAGCCATATCCAGAGCAGCCAGGGCAGTGGCTGGGCTGAGGTGAGGTGATGCAGGACCCCACCAGCGTGCAGCCAGGTGGGCTCCTCCCTGGGCTCAGCGCCAGGCTGCCAGGTGCTGTGCACACCACGTCCCCATGACCACCTCAGGCTGGTTGTGGTGTTTGCTGGCTTTTGGGGATTGCATTTGCACAGAAACCATCAGGGCAGGCAGAGAACCCTGATCCTGCCTGTTGTAAGGCCCATGGGGAGATGTGTGGGGGAAGTTCGCCCTGCCAGTTACAGTATGGGCTGCACCTAATGGCAGGGCAGGAGCTGAGTGCTTGACTTGGATAATGGGGAGCCCCAACTCTGGAGAAAACAGCTCCTGAAAAAAATCTGGCTCCCTCTGATGGTGGAGAAGGGACCTCATTTGTGAAGGGAAAGCGCTGCCTGTGCCTTGGGCACAGTGGCTCTGTCTGCTTCCCAGTGCACCCGTTCTGATTGCCCAGTGCCCAGCACCCAGGCAGCTGGGAGGCTGTGTGTGAAGTGATGGCTTGGTTAATGCGGTGGGAAGATTCCCCCTGCTGTGCAGAGTTGTGTTCCTGCCCTCTTGGTTTAATTCAGTGCCTCCCTAAGCAGGGATGAGAGCCCCTCTTCCTCCCTGGAGGCTGCAGAACATGCCAGGCTCCTTTCTCCATGTGCCCCTCCCATTTTCCCCAGGCATGGGGTGTAGGCAGGGGCCCTGGGGGGCTGGCAGGCTCTGGAATTGGCTACCAAAAAGGTGAATTTTAGATTTTTAGCACGCTGAATGATTTCTGTGAACCTTTTCTGTCTGAGGGGTAGGTGCAGCTGTGTGGATTGACCATGAGTTTGCTGCCCATCCAGAAGCTGCTTTGTGGCTGAGTCATCTCCAACCTTCAAGGAGAGATCTGCCCAAACACTGAGGGGACTTTGCAATCCCATTCCTGCTCACTTTGTGTTTTGATCTAAACCATGGTTTACTCTGGATGAGTGGGCAGGTAGAGCTCGGCACGGCTGGTGTGAATGAAATGTCTCTGTTACTGGAGTTTGTTTATTCCCTGGCATCACTAACCCACTTCCCCATGTGTTCAGTTCTATTTACAAGGACTCAAACACTCTGCACCTCCCCACCGAGCGCTTCTCCCCGGTCCGGCGCTTCTCTGACGGTGCTGCCAGCATCCAGGCTTTCAAAGCCCACCTGGAGAAGATGGGCAACAACAGTAGCATCAAACAGCTTCAGCAGGTAAATGAGACGGGTGGGGGTCCCCAGAAGAGCCTCTGCAAGGGCTTTTTATTGTCTCAGCCGTGCTGCTTCAGAAGCAAAAGGTGAAGCCTGTACCACTCGTGGTTGAGGGCACGTGGTGGCTTCCCAGCCGAGGAGCACATCTGCAGTGACTCTGCTGAGCATCCTCTAAACCCCTGTGCTGTGTGCTGCAGGCTGGGGACCTTGGGGGCTTCCACTGCCCCGTTTCTGGGGAGCAAACCATGCGCTGTGCCCAGGCATGGGCTGTCCTGCCTGCTCTCGTGGGTCGCCCCAGCACTGTCAGGCTGTGGCTGCAGTTCTCCCACGTTTCCTGTGGCAGCAAAGATTTGGGGCTGCTCCAGGGTGTCCTGGGAACATGGCAGTTCCCACTGCCAGAGTTTAGAGTTTATTGGATGCTGTTCCCTGTGCAGCTAGCCCATGTCTCAGCAATGGCTTGGGCAGGATTTGGCCCAGGGGAGGACTTTCAACTTGCAACACAGTAGGAACACGAGATGCTCTTTTCACCTTGAAGCTGTCGTGGTGAGAGCTCTGTGCCTAAGGCTTGAGCCAGCCATGTCATTGTACACCCAGTTCTGTCAGACTAAATGGATTAGGCTTTTTCACTGGCTTTGTCAGAGGGGTAGGCTGCAGAGAGCACCTTTTTGCACAGCAAGTGTGCTGTGCACAGAAAGGTCACTGAGAGGGTGTGTTGGATCCGTTACAGGAGTGTGAGCAGCTTCAGAAGATGTATGGTGGGCACATGGACGAGAGGACGCTGGAGAAGACGCAGCAGCAGCACATGTTGTACCAGCAGGAGCAGCACCATCAGATTCTTCATCAGCAGATTCAGGTAGCGGAGCCTGAGCCAGAGCTCCTGAAGCCTTCGCTGGGTTTCCCTGCATTGCTGCAGATGCTGAGCAGGTCCCGGTGGGGTTGAGGACAGGAGATTGCTCGGCTTGCTGTAATGAGAAGCAGCCTGGAGGACCTGAGCAGTGAGGTTTGCACAGCTGCTGCGATAGTCAGAGCTGCAGTCAGGGGCTAAGTGTTTGGTGACTCTGGGTCTGTCGTGCTTTAGCAATCCATGTTTGCTGAATTTACTGATGGAGACATTATTGATGATAAACACTTCTTGTTTTCTCCTGGTGCCTGGTTCAGGACTGTATCCGGCCGCCCCAGCCATCTCCACCCTTGCAAGCTCCATGTGAAAACCAGCCAGCTCTGCTTACTCACCAGCTTCAGAGGTAAGGAAGCTGCTGTAACAAAGCTGTGGGGAAGGGGCTTGACGCTTACCCAGGCCCAGGGAGGAGCTGACACACCTCGGAGGGTCCGGGGCCAAGTGTGTACCATCAGGGTGGCACAGCCACTTCCCAGGGGAGCGTGCCTGGTCCTTTCAGCTGGATTCTGTCTGAGGGACTTCCAGAAGCAGAGCAGCAGGCTTCAAAGGCACAAACCTGCTTTGAACAGAGGACTGACAGTCCTGCCTCTGGACTGGCTGGCAGGGCATTGCCTTCAGCAGCCCGTTTCTCTCAGGCTTTCTGCTGAGAGCTGCTGCTGGACCTCACACCTTCTCAGGCGTGTGGGTAGGTGACCAAGGATGCTCAGCTTCAGCAGCTTCACCACGTGGACTTATAGCTGAGGCCGCTGAGTTATGGGAGAGGGAAAGGGAAGGTTTCTCACTGCTCAGAGGGTCGGGAGGTGCCCTGGCAGCGTCCTCGTCCCCAGGTTATGCTCGCTCACTATCTGTGGGACTTGGGCAAGTCAGATGGTTCTGAGGGGAGACACTGAGCTGCAGAGAGCCCGGGACCCCAAACAAGGGCTTGGTGGTTATTTAAAGTGAGAGAAATGCAGTGTTTGGCATCAGCTCTCACGGTTGCAAAGGCATCTGAGTGAGGAGCAGGCGTGATGCAAAGCCCTGGTGCTTGTTTCCCTGCCTAGGTTACGGATTCAGCCCTCCAGCCCGCCCCCCAACCACCCGAACAACCATCTCTTCAGGCAGCCGAACAGCAGCCCACCCCCCATGAGCAGCAGCGTGCTCCAGCCCCACGGTAAGCACTGCCTGAGCCCTCTGTGCCCCTCTGGGCCGGCCGCTTGGCAGAGCCCTACGGGACAACCCTGTGGGGTGCCGGGGCTCAGGTCCCCACTGCAGCCCAGGGCTCACTCCGATTGCTGCTGATGCAGAGATTTTCCATCTGGCAGCAAGGGCCGGTGTTATCGAGAGCTGGCGAGGAGCTGCCAGCTGGAATGTGCTTGGGTTTCTTGTCATGAGATCCTTACTTATCACTCCCAGGGTGGGGAGGAAGGGCCGATACTCCCGGGTTTATGCAAATCACTGTCAGCTTTGTTTCTCTTTCTGTACAAGGGGCTCTGGCTGTGACCTTTGCACACTGGGGCAGGGTGATGGAGCGGTCAGGAGCAGCGCTCCTCGTCACCCACAGACACGTGCTGGGACTCCCAGCATGGCCCAGAAGAGCAGCAGCTCTTGCTCCCAAGCCTTGGTGTGGGTGCTGAGGGTCTTTGTTCCTCGTAGGTGCTGCCTCCCAGTCCCAGTTCCAAGGGATGCCGTCCCACACCACCCTCTTCCCGCAGTCCGGTAACTGTTCCCCTCCCCCAACCATGGGGCTGACGTGCCTGGGCCTGCAGCAGCAGTCACAGCCTCAGCAGGTCACTATCCAAGTGCAGGAGCCCGGTGACATGGTCAGCAACAACCTGCTGCCGGGGGCCTCGGTGGCGGGGCAGGGCATGTCCTCCCACGCACGGGGCATGGCCATCAGCCCCAGCGCCAACCAGATGCAGATGCAGCACCGCGCCAACCTGATGGCCTCCCTCACCTATGGCCACAGGCAGCTCTCCAAGCAGCTCAGCGCCGACAGCGCCGAGTCGCACAGGTGAGGCACTGACCTCCTCTGAGCAGGGGGGAGAAGCAGGGCAGATGTCTCGGGCTGGGACACAGCCCCCTCGCCAGCCCAGGTTGTGCTGACTTCGGGCAGCGACTCCTGAGCCAGGTCAGGGCTCGGGGAGTCTGCGGGGCTGCTGCATGGCGTGGGGAGCACCTCCTGCCCAGGAGCAGCTCTGCCTGCCTCCTGCCCAGGGAAGGCAGCACCGCATGCCGGGCTGGAGCCGCTGCAGCGCAGTCACTCGCTGTTTCCTCTCCTTTGCAGCCTGAACGTGAACAGGTACCCCCCCGCCAACTACGACCAGGTGCACTTACACCCCCACCTGTTCCCGGAGCAGCCTCGCGTCTCCCCCAGCAACTACAGCCCGTCGGGAGGAGTTGGGTTTCCTCCAGCTCAGCAAGCTCTGAAAGTCCCGCAGCTCGACCAGTATCCCAGTTTCCCTCAGAATGCACATCAGCAGCAGCAGCACTACACCGCATCGGCACTACAGCAAGCACTGTTGTCCCCAACACCTCCCGACTACAGCCGACACCAGCAGGTACCGCACATCCTCCAGGGACTGCTTTCCCCCCGGCACTCGCTCACGGGGCACACGGACATGCGGCTGCCCCAGGCAGAATTTGCACAGCTCATCAAACGGCGGCAGCAGCAGCAGCAGCAGCAAGAGTTTCAAGAGTTGTTCAGGCACATGAGCCAAGGGGATGCTGGGAACATGGGTGCCAGCGTGGGACAGAGCCTTTCCGAGCGCCAGTCGTTGTCTTTGCCTTATCAGAGTGCCGACACGTACCACCCCCAGAACAGCCCCCAGCACCTCCTAAAAATCAGGGCGCAAGAATGTATCCAGCAGGTCCCCGGGGCGGTGCCGCCGCACGGATACGTACACCAGCCAGCCCTGTTCCACTCAGAGAGCATGGAGGAGGACTGCGCCTGTGAGGGGGCCAGGGACACCTTTCCAGACAGTAAGAGTTCAAACACATTGACCAAAGGTTGCCACGAGACCCCTCTGCTGGTAAACGCAGGAGGGCACGGGGACCCAGAATCTTTGCTAGGAACTGCTAATCACGGCCAGGAGCTGGGGACGCACCAGTACAGACACCAGCCCGCTGCGGGATTCAGTAGGAATAAGGTGCCCAGCAGAGGTAAGGCTTTCCTCCTGCTCGCGTAGGTGAAGCTCTTCCCTGGACACCCTCTCCCAGCTCGGTGAGGGCTTCGTGACCTGCTTTGCCTAGCACAGAATTCCTCCTGGCTTCTGTGGCCTTCAGTAAATTGCAGGCACGGTCTCTCTAATAAACAGTGTTAAATGAGGAGGGAACCTGACCGGCTGCTTCTCTTTGGAACTTGACCTACTTCTGCAGGCAGGTAGAGACCAGGGCCCAGGGTGCTGCCGTCCCCTCGGGGATGCTGTGAGCCCGTGACACGCTGCTGCTCGGTGGTGGTTCCCCATCCCATGGAGGCGGGGTTAGTGGCGCACCCCCGTTCTCCTGGGAACGCACCCCCGAGTCCTGGCACTGCTGGAGCTTCCCCAGACGTGCGCGGGAAGGGCAGTGTCAGCTCCCGTGGCACTTTGGGAAGCAGCAGCGAGACTCCAGCCCTGCTTGAACCAGAAGGGGTTGGTTCTGAGGGAAGGGAGTTCAATCTCGCCACGGGTGCCTGAAGACCTTTCCTGCTGGTTGGAAGCGGCTGCGCCTTTGCTCCTCGGTGGCTGCGTTGGCGGCAGCACGCTGCGAGAGAAATTCCTGCCTGCGCTGTAATTACAGCCCTTCCCGGATGAAAAACACCATCCCAGCTCCTTGCTAGGAGGGCTCTGGAGAGGCTTTCCAGGCTGGGCTGGGTCGATCAGTATTCACTGCAGCACCGAGCTGTGCTGGGCCAAAGCCACCCGCTTGCCCTTGGCACAGAGGCCCCCGTGGTGGAGGAGCAGTGTCCAGGACACGGCTTTGTCTGAGGGCACAGCGTGGGGTTGTTGGGAAAGTTCTGGGTTGGAACAGGCTGAGGGGGGCAGAGCCAGGACCCGGTCCTCCCTGAGCATGGGCTGGGGCAGGGACATGGCACAGCTTTCCTCAAGTCTCCTGGATTTTGGGTTCCCAGTGTGTGTGTGCTCTTGGACCTTGGTGTCCCTGCGGTGCTCGAAGGGGAGAGCTGCCCAGGCTGGAGGTTGGGAGGTGGAGGTTGGAAGCTCTGGAGGTGCATTGTGTACCGAAACACGGGTTCATGTTGTAATGCCGCAGACCGTTAGGTGGACAACAAGATCTCCTCGAGTCAGAAGCTAAAGTTCTGCCCCTGGACTGATGGGGCTAAGACTGGTTACACAAGGGAAGGGGACTTTAGACTGTAAGACTTCGTAAATGAGTAAAAGCAAGTAAATGTTTACAAATAGCATTGTGTAAGCCCTCAGCAGGGCTGTTTGGAGGGCCCATGTAGTAAACTATGTCCTGAGATGCAACTGCTCACACTGCTTTCCTCCTGACTCCAATAACCCACTTGGAATCAGGCCTTGTGCCACCCAGGCTCCAGGCAGAGTTGGTGTCTAAGGCGCCTGCGTGCCCTTCCCTACGTTCAAACCCTACAAGCACCCCGTGTCCATCCTGCTCGCGTGCCGTGCGCGGGCAGGTGAGGTTGCTCAGCCGCCTCCCTGGGTTTTCCCATCGTTTTCCCTGTGCTGTGTTACGAGGCCGCAGCTCCTCTGGAGATGGGAGGCACCTCCCCTCCTGCCCCAGCTCCCCGCATGCTTTCCCTCGAGTGGGGCTGTGCCTTTGTGGCAGCTTGGGAGCATTCGTGCCTTCCGAGGAGCGCGGTGGCCTGGGGAGCTGGCGCCGGCAGCCGGAGCCGTGAGCCTGGTGACCAAGTGTGTGTTTAGGATGTGACTGAACCGCCTTGGAGCGGCTCTGCTCCAGTTCTGCTCCAGCCTGGCCATGGCTGGGAATGCTGCCCGTGGGAAACCGGCCTCGCCTGGGCAGCGGGGCAGCGGAGCTGGCGGTGGTGGCCCTGCCAGTGTCACATGCTGCCCCGACACAAAGGCTGCCCCGGGCGGGAGCCCTGTCCCAATGGACGTGGGGATGAAAGGAGCTCCTGCTGCGGGAGTGGGGCTGGGGCAAGGGAAGGAGTGGGAATTCAGGCTGAGCTGAGCTGCGTCCCCAGAAGTGCTGTGCTGTCAACGGGAAGCGTGGGGTGGTCTTTTGGGTCAGGGCTATTGCAGTTCAGGGGGACTCATCCCCCCGTGCCCGGTCACCTGCGGCGGGGGCTGTTTGTGGAGCCGGAGGAGCAGGCGGCCGGCCCAGCAACCATTCCCACAGTTGGAGCAGCATCCCGAGCAGTGCGTGGGTGGCACTGCTCCGCCAACATCTGTTACCTCATGTTTTCCTTCTCGCTTTTCCGGGAAAGCTGACTGTTAACCGCACGTAACCCCACAGTTGTGCAAAGGAAGGGGGAGGCCGGCTGCACCTCCGGCTGCCCCGGGATGGAGTTCCCACAGGGCTGCTGTGCCACGGAGGCAGGGACAGCATCGGGATGGGATGCTGGCTGTGCCCAGGAGAGGCATGGAGAGCTCGGGTGGCAGAACACGCCTGGAATGGGGTCTCATTGGGATCCAGGGAACTCTACAGACAGCTCTTTGGGGAGCATCTTTCTGGTGTCCTGCAGCTGCAGGCCCAGCCGGGAGGTGCAGTGTCCCGGCACAGCAGGAGATTGCTCCCCGCTGGCCAAAGCTGTGCCAAAGCTGATAGCTCTGGCCAGGGATCTACCTGCAGCTGTGTCATCTCAGGGCAGCTCCCCACTGCTCGTGGCCACGTCTGCATGTTTGTGCTCCGCAGGGCTACTCGCTGAGAACGCGCTGTTTACGTGCATCGGACCCAACGATAGGTTTCTCCCTACCTCAGGACTTTATTCAAAACATCATGTACTTGATGACGAGAGGTTTTGCTTGATAGGAATGTAGCCTTTACCCTCGGTCATAAGAGCTTGCGGTGCAGATGGACTTTGCCAGGCAGAACACTCATGCACTCCTGCAGCCAGATTGCAGGGGGCAGGGAGAAGTCATCTGATAAAAGCGATGATCCTGGCCAACTCTTCCAGCAAGATTATGTTGATTGCAATTGCCAAGGGGCCCTGCTGGAACATCCCATGTTGGAGGCTGGGGGGAGAGGCTTCTCCCTGTGCTCTTGTGTAACGATGTGGGCAGCATGGGGAGGAGGGAGGGGGGCGAGCTGAGGCTCCAGGGGAAGGCGGCAGCGCCGGGCAGGCAGAAGGGCTCTGGTTCCTGTGCTGTGCTGCTCCTGCCCCCATCCCTCCAAGTTTAGGCTTTTGTAGACCTGGTGGGCAGCAGTTGGTTCTGAGATCTTGGAGATCTCGGTGCTGGAGGGAGAAGCCTGCCTGAGTGCTGTCTGGGGGGCCCTGGTGCTTTCAGAGGAGCAGCGGGGGTCACTGCCCCCCGGCCAGCAGCACGCAGCTCCACCAGCCATGGGTGCATGTTCATGCTGTCCCATCAGCCCCACGGCTCTGCAGTGATGCACATCCCTGAGAGCTGGGCTTCCCTGTGCTAACCCATCTTTTTCTTTTGTCTCATTCTCAAGAGTCCGTCGTAGGGAACTGTATGGACAGGAGTTCCGCCGGCCAAGCAATGCAGGTGCCTGACCACAACGGGCTGGGCTACCCCGTGCGCCCCTCCTCCAGCGAGCACCCGCGGCCCCGGACCCTGCAGAGGCACCACACCATCCAGAACAGCGACGATGCCTACGTAGGTTGGGAGGAGCTTGGGCAGCACAGAGCTCCCCTGGCGAGTGTGGGTTACGCACGAGTGGTCGTGTAGAAAGGCAGCAGGGCCTTCCGTTCGGAGCTGGCCATGGCAGCCCAGACCTTCACGGAGAGCAGAGGGCAACTGCTCTGCCTCCCCTGGGTGCTGGGCTACTGGACACCATCCTGCCCAAATCTGGAGGTGTTTTTGCTACAGCTCCCTTTTGCTGTAAGTGGGAAGGGCTCCTCCTGAGGCAGCTCAGGGCTGGTCTGGAAGGGATTTGGGCTGCCCAGTCCGTTCCTGCAGTGAGGGGACGCTGGCTGCACCGAAGCTGCCCCTGATGTAGTTTACACTTGTCCATAGAAGCCCTTGCTGGAGGCTGGCAGCAGCTCCCCAGGCAGCCTGGCAGGGCCAGGGAGCAGCAGGGTCCTTGTCCTGAGCCCCCTCGGACCCGTGTCCCTGTCTCTGCAGGTGCAGTTAGATAACTTGCCTGGAATGAGTCTAATGGCAGGAAAAGCACTAAGCTCTGCTCGGATGTCTGATGCCGTCCTCAGCCAGTCCTCACTGATGGCCAGTCAGCAGCTGCATGACAGGGACAGCGAGGGTAAGGACCCGCCGAGAGGTGGCACAGAGGGCGTGGGGCTGGCCGGGAGCTGGATCCCCACGCTAGAGCTGTAACTCCTCAGTCCTCCTCCTGCAAACTCTGATGTTGTTCTTTGACCTTGCAGAATGCGGGGAGAGTTTGGAAGGTCAAGAGCATCCCAACCTAGGTGATGGCAACCAGCATCTAAACACCTCCTGTTACCCATCGACATGTATCACAGACGTCCTACTGAGCTACAAGCACCCGGAGGTGCCCTTCGGCATGGAGCAGGCAGGAGTGTAACCAGGAGGGAGTGAGTGTCCGGGTGTCCTCCTCTTCCCAATGGCTCTCCAGGGGTTGCCTGTGTGTCCCCCTTGCTCCAAGGGGAGAGGCTGGGGAGGGACCGTCAGCTCTGAGCCTCTGTGCTGGTGCAGCTGCTGTCACCTCTGTTTGCTCCAGGACAGCACCTTCCTTCCCAGCCTTTAATGCTCCTCTAGACCCCCCAGCATCAGGGTTTCCCTCCCCCCTGGGACTGGGAATGGGGTGGGGGGCTCTGGAAGTGGAATTGCCATTCTCTGGTGCCTCCTGACATCTCTGCTTCTTTTCTCCACAGGTTTTATGTACAGCTTTGAAACGAAAAGGTCCATTTTAAACCAACAGTATCTAGCAGCATTGCGCCAAATTGCCGTAGTATTTCTGACTAACTGGAATACCATGGCCCCTTTCCTCGTAATCAGTTCATCCAGCGTGTTGTTCCTTTGGTTTCTTTAATTTCTGCCATGTTTGCCTGTAACTCCAGCTGTCAGAGACACCCAGAGAACCCGAGTCCTGCACGGCGGCAGAGGGTTCACGGAGCCCAGGCACCACGTCGGGTGCAAGGGGGCTTTCCCCAACCAGGTGGCTCCGGCGCAGCTCTGGCCCCCGGCACAGCCAGCGGATGGGACTGAGGCCCCCCTGGAGCTGCCACAGAGGGAGAGGAGCAGCAGGTCCGATGGCATCTGTCCGTCTGTCCCTGCAGCCCCTGCCCGGCAGCGCTGGCGGGGGGCGAGGACGGCGCCAGCCCCGGCGGCAGATCCCGCATCCCCCCGGGGCTCCGACCGCGCGGCGGGGAGCAGCCACCCTGGTGCAATACGCTTCTTGTCTCATCTTTGTCTGCTTCTGTCCCTCCTGTCCTGTCCGTCTGTCAGCGTGCGGGACGGATCGCCCTCCCCGCCCCAGCCCCTTCCTTTCGGATCCGCATACGACTTGGGTTGTTTTTCTTTTTCCTGGCTTCACGTAGGGAAGACACAGATTTTTCTTTGTTTTCTTGGCTTCTCCTCCTGATCATGTAGGAATTGTTTTTTGGTAAATGTTGTTTTATTATTATTGTTATTAATAAAAGGCAAAAGGAATTTCTGTTTGAGAGAAATTTTTAACTAGATTCTGTTCTATATGAATTGTGACTTGCACCTTTTGTTCAAAGTATTTTATTTCTTTTGATGACATTGTACTTGTGACTGGTTCTCTCTCTCGTGCCAGTGGCCACAGTGGTATTCTCCTCTGTACAGTTCAGACGTGAGTAGATCTCTTCTTTGTCCTCCTTCTCCACCCTTTCCTTGGCGGAAAGAGTGCGAAGCCCCACGGCCGGGGCTCGGGAGCACTTGGTGTCATCATTGCCTTCGGGACTTCACAAGCTACAGCTCAGATTCTTCTGACTGACACTTTTCTGGAATGTTGGGGGTGTTTTTTTATAAAAAAAAAGGAAAAATCCACCCCAGCCCTCCTGAATTTGCACAGAAGGAAGTGTGAAACCAGCATGGCAGAGGTGACTTTGCTGCCCTTACCCACGCCTGCTCCCGGCCTCTCCCGCGAGATGGCAGCACCGATGGCTCTGCCATCCCCAACACCCGAGAGGAGAGGAGAGGAGGGGAGAGGAGAGGAGAGGAGCTCTGCAGCCACCCCGGGCACCACCCCGGCCACCGCCGTCCCCTCACATCCCACCCGCGGGGAGCCGGGGCTGGCGGGGCTGGAGCGGGAGCACGGGAAGCCTTTTGCTCTGTACCTTTGGTTCGTTTTCCTTTTGTTTACATGACACTGTATCTCTGGGAGAGTCGATGGCCACCCCAGCAAGCACCCGGGACAGCAGGGACTCGCTTACCCGTGCCATTTCGCAGTACCACACTTTTTTTATCATTGCTTTGTATTGTAGTAATCAATACGCGCAGTATATGTTGAATGTATATTAATATACTTTGCTATTATTTCTGGTTTTTGGAAATATCAGAAGTATTTTTTTTTCTTCCTCATTTATGTTGGACTAAAAAAAAAAAAAAAAGACAAGTTTCGGTAAATCTTCAGTCCATTTTTTGTGGGTCACTTGCAACTAGTCAGTTAGTTGGACAGTGGGATCATGACAAATAAAACCATGATTATGATCTTCCCCGGCCTCCTGCTTGCCTCGTTGCTCAATGCCTGCTGCGGGGGTGGAAAAAGCACCGGCCCCGGCAACCCCGGCTGCTCTGCCCGCCCCTGGTTCCTCTGCGGGGGCGCACTGGGCTCCGGCAGCCGGTTCCGAGGGGCTCCCGCAGCCCCCCGCAGCCGCGGACCCCCGGTGTTCGCTGAGGCTGCGGCTGCCGCGGGTTTCGGTGACGCCGCAGCCGCCGCTCCCGGCTCTGCCCAGGGCTCCCCAGCATCCCGGGGCCCCTCTCGCTCCCCCCGCGCCCCTCGCTCAGCCCCCGTTGTCCCCTGTCCCCTCTTCCCGGCGGCTCCGCCCGGGCTCAGCCCGGGGTGCGGGGGTTGCGGGGTGGCCGGGCGCGGTGCTGAGCCCGCTCCGCGCTCAGGCTCTGCCTTGCCCCGAGA